>BJBW01000387.1:162067-551143 GCA_004320125.1 Scolopax mira
AGCCTGTTCCAGGGCTCTGTCACCCTCACCATGAAGAAGTGTTTCCTCATATTTGAGTGGAACCTCCTATGTTCCTGTTGCCCCTTGTTCTCTCATTGGCAACCGCTGAATAGAGTCTGGCTCCCTCCTCCTCTTTCAACCCACCCTTTAGATACTTATATGCATTAATAAGGTCATAGAGTGTACTTAGATGCAGAGAGACAAAAAGCTTACTGAACTTAATGCTGTTAGACTGCAGCAGAGTAACAATATCCAATATCTGAGTTTTTAAAAGTGTGTGTAAGAAACAGGTTGTCAGGCTGCTTCTAATTTCAAAGGTCAGAGCATGAGAAGACAGAGGAGTAATTTAGAGGGTGCATTGTAAGGCTGTGGCCATTCTGTGTTCTGACACATTAGGGCACAGGGACAAAGAAAGATTTTTAGCAAGTTTTATGAAGTCCTGCTGGGGCTGGACCTCAATATCTGCAAAGACCTTCCCCGAAGCATTGCTTCTTCATGTCACCAATTTCATAGACAATAAAAGGCTCAAGTGATGGTGGTAGACTTTTTTTCAAGGTTGCACAGTTTAAATCATGCAGTGTTCCTTCTCCAAAAACATGTATTTGATTGTGCTTTATATCTTAGTGTACTAGAACTAATCTACTAAAATATTCATGTAGCAAAGAAAAATGGGAATAAAAAAAATTAAAGTATGTGTTGTGTGTCAGACATAATATGCCTAATGGAACATTAACTTTTGTATTCCTAAGATTTTTTAATCTTGCCACCTTAATGGTGCTCTGATGCAGCATTTTACATTTAGTAATTTTCTTTTTTAAAGTTCAAAGACAAAATGAAATAGGGATGGGAGGGAGAGGGATAAGTGGAAGAAAATAAAGAGAATCAGGAACAATAGAGATGAGTCCTTTGTTTGATGAGTAAACCTCATAAACTACCTTGAACCAATAATTTCATACACAAGTTGAAATCCAGAGCACCCATGCAATAATTAGGCCAAAAAAAAAAAAAAAAAGACTTAATCGGATTAAGTGATACCTATGCAGAGCTGACCCTTAGTCTTAAATTAATTTCACACTCACATAGCTGCTCTTATAAAAGGATGTGCACAAAATATTAATACACTTGCATGAAAAATCCCATGTCTGCATTTTGTTTTCAATTTCAGTTATGTATTGCTGTTGCATATGTGCAGGACCCAGTGCTTAATAGTGAGCAGTCTTTATTAATACTTTTTTTTTTAAAAAAAAATGACATTTGTGTTGTTAGAGGCTCCTGAAAATACAAACTGTAAGAATGATTTTGAAAACAAATGAAATTGAGTACCTAACTCTATTCTGCCCCCAACTACAAATTACAGATGAAGCTTTTTATGGTCTGACTCAAAAAGAAATAATGAAAACTTATTTTTGGCAACAAACCAGCTGGGGAAAATTATATTCCAAACTGCAAATTTTATAAAAATTGAGAGTGTGATAACAAAAGAGAAGAAGAAAAAAGTTGGCTTGAAATGAAGACAGTTTTACAAGCGTAGCCATGTTGGGCATACTAATGACCTGCTGTATCAGGTTAGAGAGGACATCTAAGCCGTCATGGAATCTGAATGTACCTAATCCATCTTCCAGGTGTTTGTGTGGCCTCTCCCCAGCTACCCTGTGTCCCACACAGATGCCCTTTCCTGAAGGCAGAAGGGCTCTGTAGAATTACACAGGTCTTTCTGCACTAAGTTGATTGCAAGAGGTGGGCTGCTGGCAGCACCCAAGCTGAGCACTGCTTATGTGAGATTTGAGGTCATGAACTTTAGTCTTAGGAAAAAAAACCACCAAAGCATCCTTGATTCATGAAAATAAACTAGTATCAATTGTTTTGAAATGGTATCTCTTAAAATGCATTTTTTAATTAAATAGGAGAGCTAAAGCTTTGAGGTATTCCTTCATTTTCTGGTTGAAAAAAACTCTTTGCAGAATTGAAAAATTGAATTGTACAGAAATATTCATGGCCAAGGACATAAATAGAAGAATCAATAAAAAAAAAAAAAAAGAAGATTCCAGATTCTTCCCTGTCGCAGATTTCCCTATAAACCTGAAGCCTATGTAGTTCATCAACATCCACTTTTAATCAAGGATATACCAAAGCGTGTGCTCAGGCCACTGAAATTAACAAGATGTCTTGTCTCCAAGTTTAATTAGATGATTTCTTCATTGAATTGTGTTGTACAAAATTCTCATTTGTTTTATGTTTGTTGTAATTACAAATGGTCTCTTGTCATGCAGCTTTACGCAATTCTCTCCTGAACCTGTCTTTAAACTTACAAGGGGGTAAAAGGCACAAGTAAGACATTAATCTCCCTGAAACAACCTTCTCTCTTGCATGAGTTTCCAACTCAATAGAAACCTGCTAATTTCTGAAAAACATAGCTTCAGTGAGCATGGACTGACTGTTAGTTTCTCACTACCCCTGTTCCATTTACTGCTCTCTTGGTGTCTTTATAATTGCACCATCGACTAAATTCACTGAAATACTTTAAACATATTTAATTGTAAGCATGTGCTTAAATCCTGCAGGCTGCAACAGGAGTTGAGCGAGTGTTTCTAAGTGCTGTGGTAAGTAGGGATTAGATCTAACTGCTGTGTTGGTTCAGGATATTTTAAACAGGGACAGGTCCCTTTTTTGTGCTTTCCGTCTTATACCACCAAAATTGTACTCGGTTGCCCAGGAGGATGAGTTTGTCCTTCAACAACTGTCACTGAAAATGTGGTGTCTGGGTGTGCAAAGGTTTGACATCTATTCACCTTGACAGGGAAAATGGCAGTGGGCTGTCTAGTTAGTAGTGTCTCAACAGCAAAAATATTTTGCCCTGTGGGATTCATGGGAAGTTTTGAGTGATTACAGAGTGGATGGACACCATGAATTTTGGGTTCATGGGCTTTTGGGTTGCCCAGTGCTGAGAACTAGATGTATAGCACTTGCCAGGAAAAAGTGAGTGATGACTTCTTAACTCCATTATTGGTCACCTGGCCCTGCTCTATTTTACACCTGCCTTTAATGGGTCAAACTGATGTGAAAACGAGCTGTAGAGGTGTTTATTGTTTTAATCAAAAAGCCAGATGGATTAAGCTAAGAACAGAAGGACTGCCATCTCAGGTTAAACCAAATGGACTGGTGTTCTATCCAACCCTCTCTCCCCACTACAAAAGTCAGAGTGATTCTTCCCCAAGTACATATTCCCACTTTTCAGCACACAAAATATTAGGTACTTCTGACAAGCAGCTGCATCTGAATTGTCACATTTAACAATCCACAACAGAACTATCTTCCATGAATTTATAGGAGCCTTGTTAGATGTCTATAGCATTCTGTGGCAAGGACTTCCGCAGAGTAATCCAGTTGTCTTTTTATTTTTTCTGTGATCACACTGTGATCTACACTTTCTGTAGAGCTATTGTTATGACACTCCTGAAGCCAATATTACAGGGTATACGCAGACACAAAAGTACTATTCTTTAGAGCAATTCATTAGCATGAATCAGAGATGATGCTCTGAGGGCTTCATAAGGAGAAGACAATTGCTTAGGATAAACCATAATCTTTGTGAGCGAAATTTTGTCAGTTGTGTCTGTCTTTCTTGGAAATGTCTGAATGGAATTCAGCTGTAGAGAGAGAGTAGAAATGCTTATGTCAAAGCAGAAAGAGGGATGAAAGAATTGCCAGTACCTCTTCTGCAGGGTCCCGAGTGCTCTATGAGGTTTGGCTGCCCTCAATTCCTGTTGCAGATGAAGGAAATGGGTAGAAAGTTATTTGGTCTTTACTGTAGAAGGCTATGAGTACACTGAAGATACATAACTCTGCTACTAGAATCTAAACGTGATGCCTTTATTTTCTCTGTGGTTCCATTTGTTTACTCTTTATATAAAATTTGGTCCACAGAATTCATCTGCTGCAGAAAACTTTCTATGATCATTTAATTCTCTGGTATGCCACAATTTCTTTTCATCTACCACTAGAACAAACATATTTTACAGAGCTCATTAAAGCAAACTCAAAAATCCCTCTTATTTTCTCGGTGCTATTAGTTCTTCAGCTGTTGTATCACCTTTTATTGAAATTCTGCCAAATACTCCAAGCTAAGCAGAGTGAACATATATCAGTAGGGACCTCCAAGAAACACAGGCTATTTCAACATTTGGCATACGTTTTTCTGAATCAACTCTGAACAAAGCAGGCTGGTAGCAGAATGCCATGGTGTTGGAGGGTTTGCATTTTGCAGAGGTACCTTGTGATTCTTCCTATTTGTGGTGAACAAAAATCCAAAGTCACTTTCCAGAAGAGAAATACTGTGTTGTCTTGACTCAACTTTAGTGCTCAGCAAATGTATGCTAGATATACTAGATAAAGTTGTTTTAGTTTTCCATGTGATGCTGCCTTTGTTCTCAGTTTCTGCCCTCTGTTTTTGTCTCTTACACTTGACTCCTCACTGAAAAAATGATGATGCCTCACTATAAACTGAAGATATGGCTGCCATGGTTAGAGGACCATCTCTTCATCTCTTCCCCTCAGTTACTGACTCTTGATCTGTATTTATCCCATGAGCTACTGGAGTTCTGTTATCCCCATTTTCACAAATGAGGAATGAGTAATTTAGAGACTTGTCCATTAAAAGAACTGTATGGAAAAGAGTCAAACACACTCTGCCTTGTTGCCAGGACATAATTGATACACTCCCTGGTGTGTGAGCTGAAATTTAACTCTCTTATCACATTTTCTGTTTTCATTTTCTTTCAGACTAACAGCTAAAGCCGTTGCTGTTCTCTTACCAATCTTGGGAAGCTCATGGATCTTTGGGATTTTGGCTGTCAATGCCCATGCATTAGTATTTCAGTATATATTTGCTGTTTTCAATTCACTGCAAGTAAGTACCTGGTGGGAAAGTTTACAGCTACTGAACTGCTGCTGAGATCCAATAAACGGATCATTAGTAAAGTTTTCACATGCTTGTGTCTACTGGATTTTTTCTATGTTCTTTCCTCTGTCTTTCAAGTCTGTGCTGACCATACAGTGCTGGCAATTGTATGAACAGAACTTTTATCCCACTCCTTAGTGTTTCCAGCAACAATAATTAAATAAATGAGACATCAAGCTTCAGAAAGGTAATTTATTCTTCTAGCACCATGTACTACAGGCAAGATTCTTTACTAGAGATACCAGAACAATTTTTCAGTGTCAATTTGAGGCTTCATTACTGAGACTAAATGAAAGTGAACAGAACTTTGTGGGAATGGGGTGGCATAAGGACAAAAGCAGAGCTATTCTGCACGATGCAGAAACCAGCACGTCACAATTAGATCCTCCTCTTCTTAAGACACCAAGCCAGAAAACCAGCTCTGTCCAAGAAGGAATGTAAACATCTGCTTAGGTTTAAGCAGATTTTCCAGTAGAGACATAAGTCTGTATCAACAGAGTTGCCCCCATAAGCTGTTAAGAAAATTTCCAATTTTCATCCAAAATAAAAACCCGTAAGTTTGACTGAATACTCCAAAAAGAAAATAAAATTATTTATTTAATAAAATTTTCACCAGGAAATGTGATGAGACTTTTTCACATTCCATTGGACAAAAAGCCCAAAGATAGCAAAATTCTTGGTGAAGTTTTCTGAGTTCTAATACCTCAGTTTTCTGTTGTGAAAAATATTGATCTGGTGTTCCCAAGGAGCATTTCCCTCTCCCTTTATCTTTAAAGCACAGAGAAATAGTTCTCTTGTTGTCATGAAAACAGAATTCCTGCTTCTTTTCAGCCAGTTTTTTCTTTTACACCCCAAAGTTTAGGAGATGCTGTATTAAAGGAAAAGGTTCACAAAAACTTCACAGTAACATAGTGCTGCAGGTTTCTCCAGTTTAACAGGGGGCCTACTCTTCAATATTTATAGATCTCCAGATAATCAATACCTGCTTTATACATTATTGTGAGAAATATATTATTGTATTTCATTCTCCACAGTCAGTCTTCACCCTTCTCCCTTTTATCTGTTTTCAGGGATTTTTCATGTTCCTGTTCCACTGTCTTCTGAATTCAGAGGTAGGTAACCAAATGGGGTTAACAAATTTGGTCTTACCAAATTCAAGTAATGTGAGTACAAAATAAGAAAATAATTTCTTATAGTTGCCTGCTACGCCCCTGATTTCTTTGACTTTCAATTAATACATGACTGTTACTGACTTTGTGACTTCTGGTGTTTTGACCCATGCTTGACATCCATTTTATTTAACATAAGGAAGGTTAAAAAAAAAAAGAGAGAGGGAGGGGAGAGGAGAGGGAGATGAGAGGAGAGGAGAGGAGAGGAGAGGAGAGGAGAGGAGAGGGAGAGGGAGAGGAGAGGGAGAGGAGAAGAGAGGAGAGGAAGCAGCACTCTGCTTAAATAGAGGGAGCAGGACTCACTCTGGCTGTCCCCAGTGGGGACTTCTGGCTTTGTTACATTTGCAGTTCCAGAGAGAAAAATAAATATTATTTCCTAACAAAACATGCTTTTGGAAGTTACTCATGCAGTCCTTAATGGGAAACCAGAGTAGAACATATTCCAGGTATTTTTCTTGGCAGGAAGTTCAGGATTTCATAGTGAACCAAGAGGCTTCTTTTTGCATTAAGGCTGTTTCAGAAGAACTGGGGTAAAGCCAAAGCAAGGCTGATGTAAATGGGCTTGTGGAGACCATCTCTGCAGGGCCTGGAGCTCGCAGTTTCCTCTCCTCCCACAGCAGATGTATTACTGGTAAGGAGAGTTTCTTATGGAACTTTACATCACACTATGGGGGTCACTGCTCAGTGAATACCCACATACATAGTTTTGATTCTTCCACAGCTCACTCTTCTGGATGGTGCTAAGTAGCTCTGCCCCATACCTGCCTGGTGCTTCCTATGCGACACGGGCACTCCAGCTCTTCTGTGGAGATGTTATTATTTATTAACATTTGCCAACCTATTCAGTCTTAGAGCACTGATATAATCTTTGCTATGATCAGTTTGCAGAGTCATCACTGACTATGAAAATCTTGATCTTTATTGAAATCAACTAAAGTTAAGCAGGCTGGTTAAAGGCAAGGAAGAAAAATACTTCTTTATGCTCTTCTTCCCCAGATTTTCTTGCTGCTGTCAAGCTTCAAATGCCTTACATCAAATACAAATATTTGAATTGCTGTCATTTTTCCAGGAACCTCATGAGAAATTAAATTCAGAAACTTTTAAGAATTTATATCCTCAAAAACCAGTTCATATATAGCAAATGTGAACTGTCATTTTTGGAGAGCAGATCTTATTGGCTTGATTGGCATATCTAAAATATTTCTGCAGCTAAACTGTGACAATTCTTGAGAATTTTGTTCTTACCATGGAAGTAAAACTCAGATACTGTGAAGCAGAATCTGCAGATATTTCCAAGTGGTTGTGTAAAAAAGATGCTTTATTCCCGGTGTGTCTGGGCAATAACTGCACACCCACTACAGAGAACGCAGGGGAACGGGTCTGACGGGGACCTGAGCAGTCTGTCCCACAGCACGTGTCCAACGTGCCATTGTCACCCCTGAGAGCTCAGCCATCAAAGCTCCTCAGCAATGGGGATCTGTTACTCAGTAGCCTCCCTACTGCCACTCTGAAATTGTAGTTTTCATCTTTTTTACTTCACTCTGAGCTTCTTATTTCCTGTTTTAGTTACTATGTGTATACAGAGTAGACAATTCCCTTCCTCTCCAGAGGAAGATGTAGGATTTACCGTCTTCCCCAGCCTTCTCTTTGGATTAAATTTAGGCTTCTCATAACGTGTCTTTGCTTGACCCATGTTCATCCACACTGGTCTCTTCAGGGCTGTCTCCAGCTGGTCCCTGCTTTTCCTGGGCTGTAGCTGAGGCCATGCCAGTGTAGAACAGGGAGGAAAGATTACTTTGTGTGTTTTGCAGACTATGCTCCTCCCAACAAGATGTTCTTTATCACAACGCTGTAACGCTGGTCAATCACTTACAGGCAGTAATCCTTGATAAATCTTACCTACTTGCCTAAAGGATGACTGTCTCACCATCTTTTCTTTCTGCAGCTGATTATTTTAACCTTGGTGCAGAATCTTCCTACATCTGTAGGGAATTTCATCTGGTATCTTTAAATAATTTCAGTTTTCCAAAGGCTGGCAGCTGGCTTATGTCCTCATGGCATCCAGATACCATCAGGGCTGCATGAGCCCCAGGGAAAGCCTGCCCAAATGGATGAGCTTCTGGTCCAGCCTGGGGCTGTATATTTAGCTAGAAAATGTGAAAGTGTCCTAGTGAGCTGCTAAAAATCACTATAATGATACCTTATGACATCTTTCAAACCAGGACTGCAGTTACTGGGGATGTATGCTTATATGCCCTGCACTTTTGGTTTTTTGCTTTGATTAATTTTAACAAGACGAATGGTAATGTAATCACACCTTGGACATGTAGGAGGATGGGATAACATGAAAATATTGCCAATGAAATGAGACATAGGTGAGGTTATACAATGCTTTGTATTTAAAGTATTGATACTTGAAAGTAAAGGTGAATTTTAAAATAAGACCATAAATATAAGAAAAACGTTGGGGCAACTATCTGTTGTTTCTCAGTACAGTGATGTTAATATGGAGGGAGGATAATAGGAAAATGATTGTAGGCTGAACCTGTGAAAATAAAAACAACTTTTTAAAAAGAAATCTTCTCTCTGGTTTCATTCTTTTTCCCAAAGGTTAGAGCTGCCTTTAAGCACAAAACCAAGGTCTGGTCGCTTACCAGTAGTTCAACTCGCAACATCAATGTGAAACCCTTCAACTCAGACATTGTGAGTATTCCTCCTTTCTCTTTTTTTTTCCTATTGTACTTGAAAGTGTTCCACATTAAATTCTGTTGGAAAGAACAGGACACAAGAAGGCATGTGGTTATTTTTAGTACCTAACCTAATGCATGGTATAGACGGGTGGAATCAGCAAGTATTAAGTTGCAGCTACAATATGTGTTTTGAAAGCAAAGGACAATATTCTACTTTCTGGTAAATTATTAAATAAAAGTAAACAAAGGTTTATAAACTCTGAAGTATGGTTCAATGAGACTACTCCCACCAGTTGTAATGGATTTCATATTATGCATCCAAACAGCATTTTGGCAATGTATTCCTCTGATGATGATGATGGCTTTTTGATAGGGCACTTTCACATTTAAGCCTGAGGAATAAAATCTTAAATAAATCAACATGTGGAATATGCTTTTCTAGGTCTCCTTAAATTGCCTTGAGGCAAAAGACATTTGTTTTTATAAAGAACCAGACTTCTGAAGTGTATTACTAAGTGATCATTGCTAATCACCTTAGATCCTGGCAATAACTGTTTAAAAATCCTTTACAGCATATGCTCTCAAGACACTGTGACAACGCTGTAATGTAAATAGATGCTTTCAAGCTTTTATTTCATCTAGACACGAGTGGTTTAGCAAAATAAATAAATCTATTTTCAATATTATTTTGTTTTCCAGATGACTGGGAACAGGCCAGGCACAACCCCCACAAAGCTCAACACCTGGGATAAAAGCACCAATTCAGCCAACCGCATTGATTTATCAGCCGTCTGACAGTAATACCAGCTTCTCAGTGAAAATCAAGCCATACATCCAGGACCTCTGACACAGTGTTCACCATTTTTTTCCTCACTGTTAACATCAGTAAAAAACTGCTTTTTTTTAATCACCGCCTAATAAATTGGAAATCGCCGTATTGTTTTGTTGAGTAAATAGCCCCCCATCTGCTTGCCTTCAGAACTGTAACACATTCTACCACTTGGCTATTAGCAATATCTGTAAAAATAAGTAGCACAAATATACACTGGATGGTTTTGTCAGCAATGATGAAAACACTAGGTACGCAAAAAGGGCTATTGCTGTCTGAGTTCCCATCTCCCAGAACTGAGGAAAGGCAACATACTTTTGCAAAGATGGATTTTTATGCTCTAAAATGAAATGCTTCCCATTGTGATGTTGTAATGGGGCTATTTTGGTCTTGCCGTGCACTCTCTGTTTACATATATTACCTTACAGAATCCAATTATTGAAGTGAAGCTTAGTCAAAATACATAGTGTGATGATTAATTTAAATGCTACAAGGAAGCCAGGATTTGAGGGAGAAGCAGGTTCCAGCTACTCAGCTCCCAGCATGGGTGTGGAATGAGCCAAGGCAATATACGCATATGTCTCTGCACATAAACAGCATATGTGACATGCAATACTCCTATACGTGGCCTATTAGTATCTTAGATGTTCCTGTTTACACCCTATCTATAAAAGGAATGGCTAAGGTTGTCGTATAGCAGTCGACAGGATTTCTGATGATGATTTGTTTCTGGTGACATATCGCAATAGCAGGTATGTGCATTGCTTCTCCCGAAGCTGTTGGGTGCAATCACAAACTGTCCAGAAAATGCATTTCGCAAATGCGCTGTAGCTTTTGGAAATCAAAACCTGGCACTGTGACTTCTCTGCCTCCTTTCACTGGTCAAAGCGAGACACTGAATTCCAACCACAAAATTGTAACACAATGATATACTGTGAGGACAGCCAGATGACAAACAAGGCTACATATTGTTAGTTACAGACATCTTTTAAATAGGTCTCTGCAGAGTCTTTTGTGTTTTTAAAATCTGCTCAGCACTTAATAGCTTCCGCTTTAGTACTGGTATGAAGTATCTTTCAGGAGAAAAAAACCCAAACACTGTAATTTTTCTTTTAACCAGTGTTTTGTAAGTTCTCTGAGTGCTGTTTGGAGCACAAGGGGATGCAATCTCAGATGCACCTTTCTGGCTGGGGCGGGTAAAACAGACTACAAACCCTGAAGTAGTCAGAGCCCCTAAACATGTCTCTTGCTCTTGGATTTTCACAGCAGCCAGGGCTCCAGAGCAGTTGCAAGGATGAGCTCCCCTTCACAGCCACTGCTTTGCACCCCCAGCTCTTCCCTCTTTGCAGTGTCTGTCTCTTTAAGACACTGGGTGGACCAGTTTGCAGGAACTACCAAGGTAATTATATTGGCTTTCCTAATACACTGGGCTATCAAAATACTACAAAATGAGGGAAATATGCAAATCTTTTGCATCTTCAGCAGCTCAGACCATTTCTGGTCCCAGTAAATCTGCTATTGATTTCCAGGAGAAAAGGTATCTGCACCCTAACACGCAGGGTGGAAACTGTTTATTGGATAGTAAATTTGTAAAAAAAAGAAAAGAAAGGTAAATTGATCTTTAGGGAACACGAAACATTCATCAATTAGGACTGAACGTAGTGAAGTGTTTAATCCAAAAGAAATAAAGTTGAAAGTTTAGAATGCATTTCATTTTTGATTGATCCAAAGCAAGTTTTCTCTATGTTTCCTTCCTGCACTAAGAAAAAATTATCTGTTTGAGTTTGGACCAATCTTTTCCACCTCCTGTGACTTCTCCCCTTCCTGGCCAAGACTTGTTGGTATGGTCACCAAACTGAAGCGCCACAGGACACCCAAGTTTGTGGCTATTAATTAAAGCACCATAGAGAAATTATCTTAGTTTCAGCAGATACGTGCTGATTTCTGCAGCTAGAACAGAGCAGAATGGGACATACACACATATACATGCTTGAAATATATAAGCTTCTACTCAATTTCCTATTGCTAAATAACTCAAGTTATTGACAGACATCTCTAAAAGGCAGGTCAAGAAAAGCTAAATATCTTAATGCCTATGTCTTTATTTCAGCTTTTGTGCATGGCTTTTTCTGAGCTTTTTCCACATTGGACTGTCTTACAGCTGTGCAAATATATGGGCTTTTCTTGTCCTGAGAATGATTATTTTTTTCCCCAAAGGACACAGTAGAGGAGCCCTTGGAATGTATGGAGGAGATTGTAACAGAACAGTACTGTGATACCAGACTTCAGTCTTTGTATTCTGTGCAGACAACATATTTAAGCATATTTTTTTTATACTGGAGCATGTGGGGTGTTGGTGTGGGTTGGGTGTAGTGTTTTGGTTTTTTATTACTGTGATGATGGATATAGATTGAAAGACTTCTTGATCATCCTCTTCTAATCATTGTGTTATAGCACAAACAGTTCTATGTATGAACCAGAGGACATAGAAAAGCTTACTTTTTTGTTAAAAAAAAATAATCTTACTTCTAAAGAACATTTTCCCTACACCTTTTTCATTGCCCACATTTCCTCCTGTGCTGATGAATATTTGTCACCTATGTCACTACCCAAGGCCCATTTGAAAAAAACATGCAATATACAAATGCCAGTACCAATGCCAGTAATATAAGGGGCTAAATCTGATTTTCACCCCGGTATACTATATTTTAAAAATGTTCACCAATATAGGAAGCATGAAAATGTTTTTGGTTTTATACATTAGAAGTGGCATAGATGTGTTATATACTGAGGGAGCAGTCACTATCCTATATCTGCTGAGATCCACTGTGGATAACCTGCATCCCATGCTTTAAATTTGAATGGTACTTGTGATGGAGTTTATTTTGTTGTTTATGTCACATGAGGTAAGGATCTAGAACACTGTATTTATAATATTAGGTTGGGGATGGGGCTTCTTCTGTTTTTGGGTTTTTTTCTATAAATTAGTAAAAAACCCACAAACTACAAATGCATTCCATTGCCATCAAAGTCCATTCCCTTTGTTTGATTCAATGTATTTTTGTTGTTACTGGCTGCAGCAAATGTACTGAATAAGAAATGCTTAAATGAATCTTTAAACAATCTCTTCCTGTCCTCAGTCTTTTGAAGGCTGAAAATCTTGCAGTTTATTTATGGGCTTGTATATAGCAGCTTTTGCAGTATTTTTTTTCAGAACAGCGTCATTTTGTCAATGGTATGAAATCTTAATTGAATGAGATGTGAGTTTTAAAACAGATAATGTAACAAGAATGACTTTGCCAGTAAGTAGTAAAATAATTAAGTTTTGTTGGTTTTCCCCCCAAATAAATAAGAATTCTTAATTTCCTAAAAGAACTTTGTATTTTCACATTATTCATTTGAAATGGGTTATAAACAACAGCATATCAATTATTGCTCCCCAGGAGTACCATTGTGATTAAACAAGCACAGCTTTACTTGGATGAGAAATTCTACCACACATGTCAGGTGTGCCTAAGAAACATGCACAAAATATGTTTGTATTAAAGTTTATACCCACAGAATATACTGAGGGAAGTAATTCCCTCCTCTTTTAGAAAGGAGTATATTTTATGAAGCAGCTGCTGCAGATTATTTTTTCTAACCCAACTATTTCAGCAACCTGGTTGAGGTCAGTTCCTAGGTGAAAAAATGACATTTATGGATATGACAAACAGATTCTGTCTCAGACTTAAAGGGGAAACTTCTCATTCTACTGGATCTCTGACTATAGCAGTGAGCGTGTATATAACTGTATACATTTATATACACACACATTCTTAGATATATATACGTGCACATATTTACATATATAAATTATATATAATTAGGAAAAATACATCTTTCAGAAGTCACTATCTCCACACCAGCATCATCTTCTCCACTATCTTCTGTGGTTGGGGCTAGAGAATTTTCTAGATGGAAGAGGGATGGGGTGCAACAATTAGCGATTCATGGCACTTTGCACTCTCCCAGGAGCGCAGGCACGGCCAGAAAGGGAGGTGTTTCCAAACTGCCAGGGGTTTTGTCCTTGCTCTGCTGTCACCTTGCTGTGTGACCTTCAGCAAGTAACTTTTCCTGACTATATGTTTATCCCATCAGTGAAATGAAGACAAATCTTGTTAAGTGCTTTGAAACTCACAGTTGACAAATGGAGCATTTACCACTAAAGACTAATGATAAGGTTATTTTGTTCTGTCCTCTGGTGCTGGCACTGGTGTTGGGGACAAAAGCATTGCACAGTCTGGCCCCTACCCTTCACTCTGTCCCCACAACCACTGTTTTAGGTATTTATGCCTCACTTCAGTGGCCCAGAGACAGAAGCTTTGGCTCTAGGACTAGTTTCACTCTATAGCAGGGCAACAGGTCATAATAAAAGTGTATTACAAAAATTATTATTTTTTTTTAACTAATGCATATTGTATTCAAACTTCATTACTACTTCACTTTTATCTGAAAATGATAATGTGAATTCAGAAATGTTGCATCTCAAAGAACAAATAGCTCCAAAAGCTTATCATCAGAGGGGTGCAAACCTGTAGATGACACGTTTTCAAGGTTAAAGACAGTTCTATTATGATTAATGGGCTGCCAGTTGCCTCCTCTGTGTTGCATAGCTGTGTAGATGTGGTGGGGTGATGATGGGACATTAAATAGGAAGGGAATTATGTGATGAAGAATAACTAGAGCAATTATATCCTGAAAAATTAAAGATTGGAATTTAGATGAGAAAGGTGTCTTTCAATACCCTTTACAAAGAAACCTTCATCCCTTTGTATCACTCCAAATCATGCATTCATGCATCCAAATATTCAGTGAAATGTAGAGGGTATTTTTAACATTTATCATTCATGACAGAATAATAAATTAGATAATTTTGGCATTGGTTTACATCATGTTTGCCTTTAAAAATATTTTCATTATATCTGTGTTACGCTTGGATGACTCAGTGTAATATGTCATGGATAGTTATTGCCATAATTGCCCTTGTTCACACAATTTTCTTTCTCAATAATCCCATATGTTCTTGGAATTCAGAGGCCATATTTCATCTTGTCAAGGGTGATTATAATCCTAAATGTACCACTGACATCGGCATCTTCACCAGGTACTGACACGTGACAGAAATATTGAGTCAGAAGGGTGGCTTTTAAGCACTGTTTAGTGCCTTTTTTACCAAACAGCTTCCTTGACTGGTCGCTGATTTGCAAAGGGCAATTCCCAACAGAGCACTTCCAGGCTGCGCAATTTACCTATGCTACAAGCAACTGAAGTTTTCTCTACCCATGTTATTTTCCCTTGTTAGTGTACAAAAGTAGGCTTGACTGGGCAGTGAATGCGTTCCTTTAAGCATTCTCCAAGCTGAACATTTGCTTATCTCTACTTACAAACACAGAATAGTGCTTAAAACAGTTCAAGAAAAAAAAAAAAAACAATTTAAAAAAACAATTGAAGCACAATGAGCAACCCTGTTACTGCAAAGGCCTGGAGTTTTAGTTTGTGCTCACAATATTCTGGAGGAAAATACACAATAAAACAAAAAATTTTACCCTCCGGAACTGTTTCAAGTTAAGCAGTGAAGATCGAATGCTCCTTGGAAATTCTGGGCCTTATCTAGTAGGATTTTGAGAACTTAAAATTCATATTATGTTGACTACAGCATGTTTCCTTCTGGCATTTTTGTTTCATATTCTGCACAGGTCAACTAAATGTGAGCAGTCTTCTCACTTAGCCAGTCATGTGTCACTAATTTGTCATATTTTACCATCTCTGAAAGAGGAAAAAAAGAGGGAGAGAGATTATGTGGGCATGTGTTCATGGAGGAAAAAGGGCAAAGCTCAGGCCTCCTACTGACCCACGGGTCTCTCATACTCTACTGATGACAGCGTGGGAGGCTTTAGGATCGGAGGCTTAGCATCTGTCAATATTTGGGCAGACAGCTTTCTCAAGCAGCAGCAAAGAGCATAATTATAAAACAAAGTATCTGTGGACTATGTTTCACAACTGGTGATCTGAATATTGTGCATGTAGATTGTATACTATGCACCGAAATTTCAGATGTGTGGCCAATTGAATACACTGCTAATTTGCCTATCAACCCCACGATGCGATGAGTATTTTTCACTCTTATGTTTTTCTATGCCTAAAAGGCTACCAATATTGCCTGCTCATAACAGTGAGTCAACATACAGCATGCAAAAGGTCTCCCAGAATTGATTCTTAAAAGCCAGACTATCAATTATTTGATGATGTTATAAATAATTTCTTATACCTTTAAACTAGGGGGCTATCAAAGCTAGTGGCTGATTATCACCTGGCAAGAATTGGTTTGATGTTGGGAACTCTCTAAGCAGCTTGCCTAAGTCTTTACTGCTCTGTTGTTAGGAACAGTGTTCATTAACAGCCTGCAAGAAAAAAGTGAATTAAAGCTGTCACAAATTCTGTGTAGGGCCAATGAAACAGAGAAGTATCACCACTCAGAAAGTGTACATGTGAGGAGAAGAAAATAGTTTGAGTAAAATGTTAACACCAGCAACTAACAATTGACTAAATCAGGCTAGTGTGAAAGAGTCATCTCTGAAGACCTCACATCCAGAATGAGCTGATCGGTGCTCTGGAAATACTGACAGCCAAATCTCCTTGCAATAGTCATCTTCTGAATATGGTGGTTACACATCATGTATACAGAGAACCTCTACTGAACAGAGTAAAATTCTGACTAGATACACACATTAACTTCAGTGGGTCTTTGCAGCAAAGGCTGCTGTAGGAAGCATCGTGCCGATTTCACTTGCCCCAACCAGATGGGGAGGCTCTGATGGTGGCTGCAGCTCCCAGCGATACCTTCCCACATCCTCTTTCATCGAACTCCGATGCACCAACCACCCGTATAAAAGTAGACATTCCCACCAACCTCCCGTGTGCCTTGAGGGAGCAAGTGTGAGGCACAGCACAGTACCACACAGCCGTTCTCACCACGAGCCCCTGGGCACCACAGCTGCTGCAAGGTCTGCACAACCCCTTCGAGACTTTCCTGCTGCCAGCCCTGGACGGGGCCCAGCAGCACCCGGAGCCAGTTGCCACAGCAGGTGGCATTGCCAGGCTGTACACACACACACAGACATGGGGCTGGACAGGCAAGGGCAGATGGTGACCCCCCGACATTTGTATTAGGAAATGCTTCATCATGACCTCATTAAATGTGCACTCCTCATGTGCAGAGCTGTGTTTTTAGTCACTCCGCGTGCGTGGTATGGATCATATCTCCTGTACATCCTTTTTTCTGTCACTGCTTAGATCATCTTCAGGAGCGGGTCTCCCCCAGTTAAAAATAGATTGCCCCACAGAAGATGGAAATTGCTTCACTTACATTTTGCAGGGAAGAGCACAGCATTTCGTTCTACAGCACTGCTGTGGAGCCAGGATGTATCACATGCCTTACGCCTCCTCTCTGCTACAGTGTAGTTGCTCCTTCTTTCCCTAATTCTGTCGAGGAAGTTCCTCTCTCTCAAACCTATTAAGGGAAATTAATAATCATAGCAAAAGTCATGTCAATGCATTTATCACAGACAAAAAGCCACACTAGTGAGGGAGTGCAGTCTTTCCTTTTTTTTCCAGTAGGGGAGCAGGAATCACCCAGAGTGTCACAAATCTGGATTTCTGTATTCTGTTCTACAACGTAGCTGGAAAAAAAAAAAATGTACTGAAAGCCACTCTCTATTTGTTTGAAGGGCCTCCACTGTACAAGGCATTTCTGTCAAAATCAGTTATTATTTACACTTACTGAATTGCCTCTGACACTCAATACACAATACATTTTTGCTGCAAAATAAAATAACTCATGCTGTGCTCTGCCATTTTAAGAGCAGAGTTTATTTGGCTCAGAGTAGCCACTTAGGAGGATTTCAGTGGATAGGAAAGTGTAACATTTGTGCCATGACTTCAAGAAAGTCACTTGTATGAGTAATTTCTCTTCAAATCCATGGCAGATGAAATCAAAGGAACTTTGGAAATCAAACTTATTTTCTAGACTATCAACAGACTAGAGCTATGAAAGAAGCCAACATTAGAAACCCAGGCACTGAAGATCTTGAAGTGCAGCAGTCACTGCCTTGTGCAATTACAGCTCTTTTCCGGGGCTCAGGCTCAGACGACAGCAATGCATACATCTCTGACAGAAGTCTCCCCACAAAAGCTGGCACACCAAGAGGGATCTGCCTAAGGCAAATGGAAGAAACCGTGCAGCAAGGGAAACATCCTTAGTGCTGTTCTCAGGCTGAAGCAGGGCTCCCTACCTCGAAGTGGCTTCCCAGCCCTGACACGGTGCCAGGTATCTGCTCTCCTACAGCATCACCAGGTGCTGGACCATCCCTCACTCACCCGCACCCCGCATCCCGCTCTGCTCTGCTCTTCCTTCAACTGCCAAAATCCTTCTGTGCTCAGAAGGTATGTGCACAGAGCAAACTTCATGAAATAACAGTCTGTCGGTCCCCTCTAACTGTTGCATTAGCCATAGCTCGTAATGATAAACAACAGAACATTTCGTAGAGCAACTTTTAAGAACATCTTCCCATTAAGAAAATGTTAGGTCCTATGAACAGCTATCAGTTCTTTCTGCAAGAAAAATACAGTCCCTCCTGGATGTACATCAGTACGATAATTTAACATGGACAGAAATATCAGATAATTTTCTTCCTACATATCAAAGCTCTACATTTAATAGAGCTATTTTTCAGATAACAGACTCAGTAATGGCACTACAAGAAATGCTCATTGGGAAGCTCAAAACCAGCTAAACTCTAGTTTCTTTCTGTGTATTATAATTTGTGAAACATTGTACTTTTCAAGATGACAAAGTAAAAACTTAGAGATGCACCAAACCAAAACAAACAAACAAACAAATAAACCACCCAGAAAGCTACCATGCAAAATGAGTAATACAAAAGCAGGCTGCAGCATTATTCTTTGTTTGGGCCAAGGGCCACAGGCAGCAACTCACTTTGTTCTGTGGAAGTGATGTACTAAGTACATGCTGCACATACACATCTTTGAACTCTCCCTGGTTCCCAACACAGTAGGATCCCAACCAAAACCATCTGATTCTGGCCAAGAAACAGCCCTGCAGAGCTGGTGGGACACAGAGGATCTGCTGATGGGTCAGAGTGCACTTTAACCCCATCCTCAGAGGCACAAAGCCACCTGCCTGGGAGGCGAGTGCCAAAAGGAGCAATATTTACTCTTCTGCTTAATTTATGGGAATTTCATAAACCACAGTAGAGTTGGTCACTTCTGTCATGTCCAAAGCCACTGTTACTCCTTCAGGTTATTCCTGCCAGAAAATAATAAAATTCTCATACAAAACAGTGATACTAAATCATAATAACTCCTCATCTGTAAAATCAGGACCTCTCTGCTTCTGTATGAATAACACGCCAGCACTCTATCATCCATGCTCTGTTTCTAAAGCTATTTTATTTCTACCATTGATACAGTTTCAGTCAAATAGAGAGCTCCTGCCAACTGGGACTTCCAGCTATTTGAAAAGTAGAAAAAAAAATATGTAAACTGTGTCTCTTCGTGCCAATAAAGTTGCAACCCCTGTTAAGTCACTGTTGTTCAAGCAGCCTTCAAGAGGGAGCACTGTTACAGACCTAGGAGTTTGGTAATTGTTTGAGAACTAGGAAACTTTGTAGAAAGAAAAGCTGAATGGTTCAGTGTTTCGTGTTACTTCAGTGTTCCTCATAGCCACGTTAATTCCTGTGCTCGCATCTGTATGGTCTCTCTGCAGAGCACAGGGGCTGCACCAGGGCTATGGCCCCTTGTTTCAACTGCACAAAGGGACAGTATGCTGGGTTTGTGCAAAATTTGAAACCTAAATCTACAATCTGGCCATTAGTTGCAAATATTTTCTTTCAATCCTTATTGCATTTTCAGTTTGAATTGTATTTTTAGTCCATGACATTTTCAAATAAACATATTTTAAACTTCCAAATTCCAGTTATCTCGTTTATTTGAGGTAAATAATTAACATTCTTTTTAAAGCATGTCACTACCAGTAGGCATCTCCCACAATTCTTTAAGAACAATTTATATATATATTTTTACATCACTTGTGTAGTCACTCCTCAAACTCTTCTGTTTAACTTTTCTGGCATTATCTATTCAAGTGAAGCCAGAGCAGATGCCATAAACTATAGGCATTTATCTCCTATATGGTCTACAGATACTGCTGCTTTTGCAGGATTAATATTGAGAGTGGCATAGGGAACAGGTTATGCTACTTCTACCTTCTGCTATTTCTTCTTACAGATGGTGGGTTTTATACAATGAAATTAATTACAAGTCAAATTGTATTTGCCTAGGATGTGTGAAGCAGCTGCTCTCTGTTTATGGTAATCAGACACGTTCACAGGTCTCGTTACCTTCTTCATTCTTTTAAGTTGGTTACTTTCCTTCCCATAAAGACCTCTTCAGTTTAACTCCTTGGGCATTTTTTACCTGATCTCACCAGCACTTCCACCAGACACTCTAAATGTTCATTTCTGCAATGCCTACATCTCACTTTTTCCCTTCAACACTTGCGTCTGGCATTGCTCTGCATGGCTCTCATGGTTATGTGATAAAGAGAAAATTGTGGCTATCTATAAACCCAGGTGGTAAGGGCTTATTTGTAAACACTCATTTACAGAAATCCATACTTGGCCCAGAGCTTTCTGAAAACATCCTCTCCAGGAGCGCAGACGGCTCTGTGAAGTAGATCCTGAAGTGCTGTGAATTGCTGTCAATTAACTTATGGCAACTGGTGCCACCTGAGGACCTGTCTCTGGATGACTTCTCTGGCAGCTAATAACCGACTGCAGCCCTGCCAAGGGCTTTGATTCTGGTCCTTCTTCCCCTCTCTGCTATCTGCCCCCTCTGCTCCTTTTTGGGCTGGCTTGGCCTTTTGACAGGCCAAGCTGGTTGAACATCCCCTCTCGGTGCCTCACTTGCTCTTCTGTTTGAATTCTGTTTGTAGGACATATATAGGGGCTCTGAAGATACCAGTTTCTATGGAAGGTATTTTTCCCATAGATAGATCAAGGGCACAAATCAATAGCTGGTTTGAATTTATTAATACTGTTGCCCTAGCAATAATTAATATTGGAAAAATTATACTTTGCTCCTGACGTTTCTGAAGCCCTTTGTAAGGAGGAGAACAGAAAGGCCAGTCACTGGTCCTCATCACCATGCAATGGGCATAGGGAAGGGAAAATTAATAGACTACCATAATGATGATTATTTCCCCCTTTATCATCCAAAACCCAGCAGAGCACTGGAGGAATGTGGCCTCATTCAGGCCCCGTTCAACATCCTTGACTCGAGGCAGGCTCTGCTTGGGTGCTTCTTGACACTGTTCTCTGTTTCTCTCTCCATCTCATAGTCTGCAGCAAAAAAAAGGATTTATCTCAAGCAGAAAACCATTGATTCTGAGATTCCTGACATGTGGATTTACACTGCCTCACATATGCACATCTGTCATTTTCTGCGTTTTCATCCAAGACACAGAACATGCTCAGACACCAGTGAGAAGAGAGGGGCTGCTCCCCAATTCTGCCTTGCTCTGTCTGCAGGTCAGCGGTCTCCATGGCAACCCAAACTGGGAGCAGCACTTAAAATTGATCTTATTAATAAATTCATTGGCATTCAAGAGAAATAAAGAGGCCCCTTACTGAAGGTTATGTCAGGGCTCCTCTAACATAAGCTACCAGAAAAGCATCTTTTAATTAGCAGCTTGCCCCAGGCCAGCGATACCCCACCTCCTACTACTAGGATTTGATTGCCTCCAACTGCTACCAGAGACTGTGACTTTCCTGGTCTCACATTAGTCCTCCATGAACCCCAGTCAATAAGGAATTAAGCTTCACTGTTCTAGAAGCCAAGATACCATAATAATAAGCATGACAGGAATGCCCTGATGGACGTACTGGCTGATGAATGCAATAAAACCCTTTGCATCTCAATCAAAAATTCATTCACTTCCCTTCAGCAATCGAGGAGATATCAGGAGATTTAATGACATACCAGTAAACTGTGCCCTTATCTATGAGAAGTATTCTCTCAGGCAGATTTGTGTGCAGTATTTACAGTGTTTACTTGCTATTCATTATTATTATTATAAATACCAACAATACTGTTGTTGACAGTAGTGTTTTGGGGATAGCAAGAACCAAGGCCACATAAACACAAAGCAATAGCTGTTCTCTTCACTGGGATCTTCTGGAAGCCACTCTTAGGAAGGGCCTTAAGCCAGGAATCCTGTCCAAGGACCCAAATCCATTGCTGTAGGGTAAGATTACCAGCCATATTCCGCACGAGGGGAAGATGACAGAAATTTTTGGTGCTAACAGCAGTAAGCTTTGGATCAGGTCTTGACTCACAATGGTATCACTGAAAAATCCCTCTCTAATTTTTAGTAAAGAAGAGAAAGACAACATGATAAAACAACCAGACATAGCAAGCAGAAATGAAGAGGATAAAAGGCTTTTGTTTCTGCTCTTTCTATAGAGCATGAATAGTTCCCAAATCTATTTTGAAGCATCAAAAAATTCAGAACAAAAGAAGAAAAAAAAAAAAAAAAAAAAAGAAAAGAAAACCAGCAGCCATTATATTATTCAGTGTTCCTGGAAAAAGACAGTACTGGTTTATGATCCAAATTACAGATAAGAGCTAGCAACAAAGCAAATAGAATAAGAAATGTATTTTTATATAAGGAAAGTGTGAGAGAAAGCACGTGTTTGTTATCTTGCTCGGAGCAGCCCAGTTCTCTGTCAGAAAAGGCGACATTTACAATGAGCCTTATGAGGAAAAGTAGATAAAAGAGAAAAATAACAGACAAAAGGTGTTTGAGGGGAAAAGGAATGCTTTTTCTTCCCATCTATCTGGAAGATCAAACTGAGAGAAGCTGCTATTCTGTGCCTACACATGTTTAACTTTATGTAAGCATAGCTTTATTAGAAGAGGCTATAGCCCTTCTATCTCCCAAATATCACTGCCAGCTGAAGACTGCATCCTTCGAACACCGTGATGCTGAAACAGATACACATAACCCAACCCCACCATCCAGACTCCAGTAGCATCCACCTCTATTTTCTAACACATACTTAAATCTGAATGAAGTTAAGATGCTCACGCAATGCAAAATGAAGACCTACATATTCCAGAATAAGACATGGTTCTGGTTCCCACTGCAACAAGTTTCTCACACCCCCAACCTGGTAGCACCTGAACATGCAAAGCTAAGCAAAGTGCACACTGTTAGGTACCTGCCGGAGCTCTATGCCAGTATTGAGGCTAGAGACCCCAATTACAGAAATATACCAAAGAGGCAAATGTTGCCCTTTTGTTCTCCTCCAGATAAACAAATGCTGTGTGATAAATGGACTGCAATAACTTAAATATTACTATGACACTGGTTCTCTTTTTTCACTATTTATTTATTCCTGATAAACTTGCAACATTTTTTCTAATTTTCTAATTACTGCCATCTATAACATGTTAGAGATTTCTCTTCTTATAATTTACACCCTTAGGATATTTGTTGCTGATGATACCCTTTTCCTTACAGTTAAGAAGAAGAATTAGAGACTTACATCCAGTTGAACATAAATGAGTCATATACATCGCTGTCAAAGTCTGTCTAAGAAGTGATTTGTGACTACCCTTTCTCCGCTTCTCATTCAGGCAGAAATCATTAGAAAAGATTTAATCAAGAAAGAGTAATGAACTTTAGAGAAGCTGGCCAGACAAATGGGAAAATCACTTGACTTCTGTTAAAAGATGCTGGATTTTTTGAGTTAGACCCTGCATTTTTTATTAAGTTAATATAACCTCAGATGTCTATTTCAGATGAACTCCTGATTCCCAGCTATAAGTCAAATCGTAAGTCAGATGCAAGTCTGCTATCCTTAGAGATCTCTGTATGCACATAGGAATGTATCAATATAAATACATACCTTTAAACTTGTAGATTTGAAAATCCAAGCTATTTTGACCCTAATATCAGAATTTTTTATCTGCAACCTTGCTGCAAACTGCAAATCCAGAAGATCAGTCTTGGCTTTGAAATGTCAGGATGCCTACAAAAGCTGCCAGTACCTACACATTTCTGAATTTTTCAAAGAAATGAATCTTAGGAGGATCAAGAACCAAGGAAAAACCACATTAACGAGCACCCACAGCAGAGCAGCCTGGGCAGTATTTGTACCAGAGTAGGCACCGATTCAGGCAATGCCAGCACTACACCTTCTTATGAATGAACCAACACCCGAGAGGGAATACCTGTTTCAAGGAGATAATTCAAGTTGTTAGATCTGATTATGTCCTTGCATGATATCAGCAGTGCTGCTCTTTTGCCTCTGGAGATGCTAGGGCTGTCCTTGTGCATTGAGGATAAAGATGCTGCCCACATAAGATCTGCTTTGAAACAGTGGAAAGAACCAAGCCTCAGGAATTTATCAGCTGCTGGCAGTTGTCTGGCAGATAGGTCAGTCCTTAAGTAGAAAGGTCCGGTGGCCAAAACTGTGCTGAGTGACAACAAGGTTTCTGAGATGCCAAATGTTATTCAGAAGAGCCTGGTAGAGTTATTATAAAGCTAATTTCACATTTAGTAGGAATATGGAAAGAAACTGGGCGTTTATCTCAGAGGTGAAAAGCCAGTATTTTATCTGATAATTTACTCTGTTTGCTTTTCTGGCACCAACGTATCTCAGTGCTATATGGACCTATATGTATTCAGTACTCTTACAGTACCCATCTCATCCTGCTTAGACAGAAGCACTCTCTATCTAGCTTTGGTATTCTAATTAGGAAGTTTAGTGGTCAATTAAGCATTCAGGAAGGAGCATTTGATAGCTGAGTGAGGAATAATTTGGCTGCTGAGAAATGCCATTTAACATACCCTCCCACTCCATTTGTTTTCAGGAACTGGAATGTACAAAGATTTAGGCCTTGTTTGCTTCCACCTCATTTCTGCATTAGCGGCATATGCCTGGTGTAACCATTTAAGATCATCACTGAAAATTAAGAGAATTTTTTGTGGGGAAAATAAAGACAAAAACGAAAGACAGGATTTTTAGGGCTAATACCAAAACCCATGTAGGCAATTAGAAATCTACTACAGAATGACAGAAGCTGTTCTGTCATAACTCAGTTTTAACAGTCAGAGAAATGCAATGAGGGTCCAATGGTGCTCTTGTGTAGCAGCACAGATTTAAAAATATTGGTTTTATATGAGCATTTACAAATTGGAATCAGATACATGAGAATCATAAGTAATGGTCACATTAAGGGAACTTGAAATCTACTGTGTTTCTTCCTTTAAAGTATTGGTATTTCTGGATGGTCTCTAGCATGGAAATTCTGATGATAATATTCTCATAACCATGCTGAGGTTATTGTATCTTATTTGAGGAATGCCCAAAAATCTCAAAAAAAAACCTCCCAAAACTTGACTAGAATTCTCATATTGCATTTGCATTATTTTTAATTTCCTTGGAACTCGTATCTTCCAGTAAAAGAGAGGAAGGTGAAGCAGAAAAAATAGGTTGTCATAAGACTGACATAATTTGACTGGCAGTTCACAGGATGAGGATTTTGGGGATTTAAAAATTTTGCTTACAGAAAGGCTACAGACATTTTGAATAAATATACTCTGTGAAATTAATATGGAATATTACAATAGAATATACAGCTAGAAAACACAGTCACTTCTTGGGTCTGTCTCCTCATTTAATACAACAAGCAATGAACTAGAAAGATGTGTATCAAATTTTGCTTCTGGTAAAAATTCCAACATTGGAGTAAACTGACCCCATACTTTCATAACTACTTTTTGTGTTTCGGTCAAACACTTGCATGTTCTTGGGAAACAAGACACCCTTCAATCAGAGTTTGCTGCTGAATTCAAGTAAATAATGGGATAATCTTTTGTTCCTGTTGTTCACCACAGTATCTACTTGTGGTTCACTGGTCACCAGCAAGGAGTTCAGAGCAAGTAATTATTAAGACATCAGTTTACAGTATGTGCCATTTCACTTCAAAAAAAAAAAAAAACCCAAATAAAACCAAGGCCTTCATACAGAAATGCAATTTCCTAATAGAAATGTAAAAAGAGGAAGAAAAGCATTTGCAGAAATCAAGCACAGATACTATATCTTTAGAGTATTTCTAGTCCATACGTGAAAAGAATTCCTTTCTCTAGCTCAATATTGTGTTTTCACATCTCCTGGTGTGAATCTTATTCTGTTTCTGTGCCACACTGATCCATCCGCTCTCTAATGAATACATTAGGGACATTACCAGGCAATCTGGAAATACTGAGGTGAAAAAACTAATGTTTTGCAGCTGGTATATACTCTCCAACCTCTTCCTTGCACTGCATTTTATCATAAAGAAAATTATGCTTCAGGACCAAAGCCTTAACTTTTTCTAAAAAAACCCATGAGTTGCACAGCAGTCCACCAGTGTTAAATGATTTACCCCACTCTGATGAATCTGTCCTGAGAACTATTGAAATGAAATGTGAAATGCTTCCAATAGAAATATGAAGGGTATGGCTTAAAGGCATGACTGAAAGTATTAAAAAGGTCTCTCCTGCCCCTCTGCTCTCACTAGATTCAGAGTGAAACAAAGTGAACCAAACAAGTAGCATCAGTCTGTCAAAGAGATAATTTTCTGTCAACAGAATATTTGCTTAAATTCATAAGTAAAATCCATCATTTTGCCTTTTTCTTTTTTTTCAAAGGATTTTTCCTATCAAAGTTAGTACTTTAACTTATCTCAGACTTGCATGATCCATGAAAGCACACACAGACATTGCAGCAACCAAATGCTCGGTGGTAGTTATCCTCACCCGTCAAAGAGTGTAAGCCTTTATTTCCAGGGCAAACTGGAAAAAAACCCCTACCCTGGTAATTTTATCCAAGAAAGATAAAACAAATATACTGGAGACTTGCCCAGTCCAGGACATTCTGAAACAAAAAGCCAAGAGCTGTAAAAACTTTGGAAAAGTGGGTACCTAATGTTGTTACAAAAATCTAAATAGAAATACCTTATGGAAAATAAATTCCCATTCTCCCTCTCACAACTGCAAGGCTTGTGAACCCAGTGAGAGTGATTCACCCACAGATCACATCCTGTCTCTCATAAGATACAAGCATGCAAAAAATTTTTTAAAAAAAAGGAGTTGAACCAAACTGCCACATTTAATGATATCTGCTACTCACTATTCTTCCATTACCATTGGTCTCCTTCTCTTACATTTACTAATTTTATCCCTATCTAGCACCTAGTTTTAAAATGCAAGTGTGCATTTTCTGCTAGAGCATCAAACATTTACTCTGCGTATGTACCGTGTGCACATCGTACTCTTCATCCTCATTTCTGCTTAGTGCCTGGTTGTGCTATTGTAATGCAACAGTAATAATTGTTATACTTGGACTGTAATAATAATACCAGAATAATTACACAAGGATATTAAGAATGTATCTCTACTAAAAATAGCTATTTGCAGTTCATCCGCAGTTTAACAGATCTCTTAATTCCCCCTAAAATCACCACTGCAGATCATGTAGGAAACAGAAGACAAAGTAAAAAAATCTGTATTAGCTCACATATTTGAGTCAAATTTATGAGTTTCATCCTCCTAACAGTCTTGTAAAATGCAGTCCTGTCTACTAGCTGAGCTGTGGAAGTTAGAAAATCCGCCTTACTCAGGGTCACACACTTGAAAGAGTAGAGCTGAGATTTGAGCCCAGGTCTCAAGAAGGCAGGTCTTCTGCTTTCCATGAAGCAGCCCTTCCCTGTCCTCATTCTGGGTACCTGCTCACGGCCAACCTTGCCCCAGCCAGGAACATGCTGCCAAGGCACACGGACATGGGCTTTGGCCATTGGAGTGGATATGAACGTTTCCAAACACAGGGAATTTAGAGGTGCAGGAACTCTGAAAGTGTTTGGGGTTTTTTCAGGAAAAAACAAAAGTAATAGGTACTTGGAAAAGATTCCTATTTGGTCACAAATGCTATGGTTTGCCTTTCCCTTCCTGGCCATACTTATGAGTCTTCCATCTGACAACGCTGGCATTTCTGGAGGTTACAGCACCCACGTTGTCAAAAGATCCAAAAAGGATAAAGTTGCTGTGTTAACACATTTAGATTAATTCAGTTCCTTAATTTCCTAATGGGCTTCAAGCAATGGATGGGTTTCAGTTAAATTTTTGATGGTGCCAGAGAAGCTAAATTTCCGATGTTTTATTAAAAGGAAACAGAATTGCTGTCAGCTCACTTTAGTTGACAGACACTGTAAAGGAATGCATCTATGTACCCACTCTGGATAGATTTCAATTTACATAAAAATTCAGGATTATTGTCAATATTTAAAAATCTGACTCGAGCAGAGAGAGAGAGACCTAACCCTTGTCCAAACAGTGACAAACTTGAAGAAACTCAGTGCAATCATTGAACATTCATCTAGAATTAAAAATTGATCAAACCCTCTTCGGGATAAGAGTGTGATTCTTAGATTTAAATGGGTGACTGTCACCTACATCTCCAACTAGCCAGGTGGCTTAGAGTCACAAATGGAGTACATCATGGTTATTCCCTTTCTTTCAAGACCCTGCAAAACACCTGAGCAGCCTATGGGAAGCAGACTATCAGAGTAACAGTGGAGTTTCTCCAACTCTTTGAACAGGTTCCTGCCTTTCATTTCTATTCTAAACAAAAGAAGGTTTGTTCTTCTTCCTTCCTTCAAAAGAAGGAAAAGCACTAAAGACTGTATGTTACACTCCAAAACATGAGTACACTGAGATGCAACCTAGAGTTAAAAAGTCAAGTGAAGTCCCTCTCAGTCCTATAAAAACCTTTAGAATAAAAGCAGAACACTGCAAACAGCCAAATGCTAACAGAACAATCTAAAACCTATTTATTACTGGGGCAAAGAGCAAGCAGCTCCCACAATTCCTGACATTTTGGCTGGAGACCCTTCTTCCAGGCAGGCACGAGCAATCTATTATCAGCACCATGAGCTGGAGAACTTGCTGGCCCTGACTCTTTTAACTCCTCACAGCAGGGCAGCTAGGGTTCAAGCACAATGTGTAGGACAGTGTGATCTGCTTTCAAGCACTGCAAGCTGCCCAATGGTGTACTTAAAAGAGCACGGAGAGCTGGTCTCTTCATGCCTTTCATATGAGACATGAATGGTGGCATTATCAGGTGTTGGCACCAGACAGGCTCAGGAGCACAGGAGCTGTCACACAGCACAAGGCAGAGCATTATCTTTTTGGCCTGATTATTTTTTCTGAAGATACTCTCCTGCAATTATATAGACATTTCAGCACAATATACAAGCAAAGAATCATTCCTCATTTACAGAAGGATAAGAGGTGTTTGATCGCTATCTCCATATGCTAATTAGACCCCATTCAATAATCAGCATGGGTACTTCATGATTATTGCTTAAACCACATTCAAGCCTAACCTGTGTAGGCACTTTATAATAAGCTGCTGAGTATTTAGCTGTATCTTTACGCAGCCAGGTTCAAATTTTTCATGCCACTGCACTAAGCATCACAAGGTCTAAAGGATTTGAACAGCTAAATCCTGCTTTCATAAGTGACTAGACAGCTAGAAGCCCAAGTAGCAAAAGGCATTGAACAGCTCTAAAGTCTAAATCACATAGGCACGGACATTAAAATATATTTAACTTAAATGCAAATGGGTACCCAGCAAACTCTTCAAAAAGCAACTATAGCCCAACTTCTACTTTGAAAGGGTGTTTTTGAAGATAGAGCTATGTGGTTTTGGCCCCATGTCATTTAATGATGTGACAGACTTCTAAATCAGAAAGCCAGAAGCTTTCACTAGTGTTTCCTTTTTTTCTTTCTGTAAAATGCAATTTATAATAATGTTTGGGAGGGGTGTTTCTAACATAACAGATGTCACCTATTTAAGTTTTTCATGTCTTATGTCTTTACAGGGTTGCACACAGCTATAGGTAGGTAGCAACAAACTTCTCTTTATCACAGATTTTCATGCAATATTTTTATATGCTCTTGCATTTGAATTTAGTCTTTAAAACAGTAACGGCCAAATTATTTTCAGTATTCTCTTTGAATCCTGGCAAAAGGAGAAGAAATCTCATTCAAATCAAAATGTTTTTATTGTCCATTAATTTGTATGACCAAAACCTACAGCAACTAATTTCTCAGATTAAACTGATAAATTAAGATTGCTTCACTAGAATCCTGACTATTGCAAAAACAGGCACTAAGGAAAAGGGATTTGGTGAGGCAAAAGAGATCTCCATTTTAGCAACATTTTCACAGCTTCTTTGGTCAGAATGAGCTGACAGTTATCAGAATCCGAGATAAAGATACATGATGTTTAGAAATGGCATCTAAGTTGTTATTCCAAAGAACAAGCAGAGTAAGTGTGTTATTAATCCTGGGTTCTTAGGCCAACTTAATTGCTGTCAGTAAATCAGTAATTATTTATGTAACTTCTTTACAGTGAATAACTAAAGGATTGAAATTATTTATCACACAGTTGCTCTGCAGAATAAATTCAATAATTATTTTTTTGCTAAAATATACTGTACGAGGGTACATTTACTTGGGGAGTTTCTGTTGTCATATAGCTATGGTACATTGTATTCTATGTTCAGCACAATATTTTGAGTGAAATTGTTAGTTACCAACCAGCCCCTGTCAATATGAATTCATCTCTTCGCATGAACTAGACAAATATATATATAAGGCTGTTTGTATTTAGTACATTGCAAACCAGTAGGGATAGGTTTCACTTTAAATTAGAAGGAAAATTAAGCTTTAATTTGAGAGGTCAGAAAGTGGCTTGGATTCATTTACCAGTCAGAAAATCTTGGCAAGCTTTCTGAATTACTACAACCATGCTGGCTCCAACATCATTTGGCTGAAGTCTACTGCAGCCAGTCTGAGGGTTCCCAGTCACTTTGCATTCGTGTGAGAGCTGAGGTCCAGCGTCACACAGTATGTCCCCAAGAAATTTTGTATACAACAAAACCTGGTTTACAGTGTTCACTGTAGCAGTCACCATCACCTACTTTCATGGTTAGAACATCTTGTCCAAGGTTGGAGTCAGTTTCTACTGAGATGGGTGGATTTCCTATCTGTATTTACTTGCCACCAGCAGTAGCCAGAACAAAACTGAAGAATCTGTTAAACTGACAAACTTGCCATATAATGGATTAAATTCAGAGCTCTTGAATAGTATCAAGAACAAATTGTCGGTACTATTCAAAAGTTCTCAGGCTGGGGATATCCATCAAGCCAGAGTATCAAAAATAATGGGAAATTCAGCAGATTTAAATATATATATATGTATGTGTGTGTGTGTGTGTATTTAATATTATGGCACTAAAAGCCATTTCCAAACCTATTAATTTGAGCAGAGATACGAAACAAGGAAAACTCCAGACTGGCAAAGGCTGAAGATGATACAAAATTGAATGGGTATTTTTGGGCAGATTAATTAAATAAAGAGACTGTAACAAGAACCTGCAAAAAAAACCTGTAACAAAAATCTGCAACAATACAGGCAGCCAAGATGACCGTTTTCTTTGCAATCCCAATTTTGAAGCTATTTAATAGAAAAGAAAATCACATCAGAAACTTGAATGGGTTCAAATCACTGAGGGAGGTCAAAGTAACTGTCGCGTTATTGCTTACCCACCTGGATGTCCTTAGAGATATATCTGGGAGAAAGGCATGGCTGTACTACAGGCATGTGTACAGAACTACTGACCTGGTCCTATCTGGCTCTTTTATTAAAAAAATGATATTTTCTCATAACAAAAGACTTTCCCGGAGACTGAAGTACATCAAAAGTACATTGAAGTACATCAAAATCATAATGACGCTAAATGGAATGTCCAGAGTAATATGCAAATTTCCAGTAATAAAGACTTTACAAGTAGAGTGAACATCTATGAGTAAATGGCTGTCCAAAGGATAACAATCTAGAAGCTTTGAAGACACAGACAAACCTTCTTATTAGCTCTAAGTCTGCAGCAGTGTTATTCTAATCTGTCTAAAACCTCGGCAAGCTTTTAGGTAAAGTGACTTCCTGTTGTCCTTCTTTTCAAACATGCAGTTTATTCCAGTCAAAAGAGACCAGGAACTCCTGAAGATAGTCTGCCAGAACCCAGAATTGCTGCAGGAACTAAGGCCTGCCATTTACTTCGATTTTGCTACTCATTGTGAAGAAAGTATTAGAAGGCATTAGTTATGCTCTGCAATCATGGAAGTTATGTTCGAGCCAGGATTTAGGAAACCAGCAACATCTTGCAGAAGCCAAGCTGGCATAGCTCTTGGGAAGGCTTCCTGAAGGCCTTCCCTTGGAGGCCATGAAGGGGGAAGGGAGGGAATCTGCAGAATATCATCTGGATATGATTAAGGAATTTAGATGTGGCAATAAATGAATAATAACCACTACAGAACATAGTAAATGAATAATTCTGCTCTGTGCAAAATCCTCTGTGTGTCTGTTAAACATTTAAACACTATGTACTTTTAATTTACATTTAAATTAAATTGGAGTCATTCAGTTCTGAGGCAAACATCCATGAAAGTTGTTGAAAGAGTTTGCAGTACTTCCAAATGCAAGATAATAATAGTATTGTCTTGCAGAAGTACTACATGTTCCTGGAAATGGCAACCGACTGTGATTTCTTTAGTGATTTAATTGGTATGCCATTGCCTCTATTATTTCATTTTGCTCAGTATGAGCATAACCAGATGCTGGGTTTTCAGAACAGAAAAATGATGCATTAGATGTATGAAAGTGAAGGGCTGGAACCACGAAAAAACCCAATTCCTCTAGGAAACTGTGAGAGCTCAGACCAGAGAAATTAAAGAAAAAGTTAAATGATACATGTGGAACTGTTGTGTTTGAGATACAAAACTTGGGAACCATACTATAGCTCAATCAAAACTGAGCTGGATTTAAGGTTCATTACAAACTGGAAAGTCAAAAGAGGTTAAAAATGTGTGTGGGGAAAAAATGGCTTCATTATGTTCAAGGCAACAATGTCCATTTTCATATAAAATAAAGCTCCTGAATGGCTATACAATGAGAATAATGTGAAAAATTCTATTGTATCACACAGAAAGGTTCTCAAGTACAACTGAAGATTAAGCCTACTCACAGACATACATTTGGTAGTAACTAGGAGTAAAGCAAGCATTGAACCTCCTGCTACAAAGAGCAACATGTGCACACTTCCAAGGCAGGTTACCTCAGCTAACTCCTACTGTGGCTCCCACACTCTTGTGAAGTCACCAACGCATACCATGGACTTCTGGAAATTTCCTACTTCCATTTTTATTTCAATGCTTACACATAAGTTCACTTTGTGATTTCATTAGCTCAAAGAAACAAGGATTCTTCCACAGTAAATATATAGCACCAATGTCTATCTGCAATTCTGAGTAGGAACTATATTCCAAGGGCTGCAGGGCCAGGAGGGACACACTGCTTCTCTGTTATCAGACAGAGAACAAACCTGTTGCCTTTCAGCTACCAGGAGGCAAGAGAAACTACTCTGTGGCCATGTACAGCACCCGGTCCATATTTCACACATACACAGCTTCAGGACTGTAGTTAAATTCAGATTAATAGCTAAATTAAAGAAGCAGAGGAAGAGGGAAGATGAAAATGTATACACAACGTATACACAAATTTGCAGCATCTGTGGCTGCAAATCTAATAAAAATAATTATAGATACTGGTGAATATGCATAGCAGAAAACAGAATGATCAAATGGAAAGAACGATGCTACTTCCTACCTGCTGCTGAGAGGAAAGGGCTGCAGACAAACTGGCTGCTGTGATCCCTGGGTCTGCTTTTATTATAACTCAAGATCTAGAGCTGCACTGAAGCATCTCACATTAGCTCAGGCTAGGTAGTTAATTCATTTAACTGATATTTTACCTTAATTTCTTTGCTACAAGATCAGCTCCTATTGTTCCTCTGTGTCATCTGCAAGAACAAAATGTTATCTTGTCTTAATTTTAATTATAGTAAGAAATCCATTCATGGAATAAATTCTGGCAAAATTTCAGATCTTTGCAAAAGGCCAGAACAACACTTATGGCCAAGTTAAATCTCACTTAAGCTTGGTGAAGTTTTGCATTGGATTTAACTTTGGCACAGACAGTGTGCTACACCCTACACCACCCAAAGCATTAAGCTAAATCTATGTATTTATTAATTTAAAACTATAACTAATCTATTTGCATGTGTAGGTACCTATGCAGCCAAATGCACATTTTAGCCTAAATAATTAGGAAATCATCAGATTTCCAGGCACGTCAGGGACTGGTTTGTGAACAAATGCAAGCAGGACTTACCCACAAGAGCCCTCAAAAAGTCAGAGGGATAAAAGGCTTGCACAATATGAAAACGTCACCGAATTGTCTGAAAGTTTAGTGCATAATTTTGCCACAATACAGAGAATTAAACCGATTTGAACCTCAGCCTGCTTTTTTGATGGAGGCAGTCAGCTTTATCTGTTCAAAGAGAACAGTTGATATAGAGTATCATATTGACATGTACAAAGAAGCTGTTTAACCTTGGCTTACGACTTTCATATGTAAATCTAAACAGCAGAATTGTTTCTGATCACATTTCAGGTACTTGATGCAATCAACAGTATTTCTTTCTTACAGATTCTCAAAACAAAACAAAAAAAAGAAAGAAAAAAAAAAGGCAAACCTCATGATACCTCACAGGACACCATTATTTGGTTCATACTTGGCTTCTCCATGAAGAAGTGAGAAAAGGTTCATCTAAATGACATTTTCTGAACAGATGTTAGCGATTACATTTTGATGGTGGAGAGACAAAGAATATAGAGATATGCACAGGACAGGGAAAATGCATGTCTGGATGTTGCACGGAGGAAAGAAGGGGCTTACTAGAACTGAAGATGTATATTTGGCAGCAAACCCAGTTCTCTGCAAGTTAATATAGTGATGCAAAACCTGATACTAACCACTCAGCATTGCTTTATTTTTTAAGTAGCAAAATTTTATTTCTACAAGTTGTCTGATATGGAAAAAAGAAGTTCTCTATCTCTAAAATCTGAGAGATCTCAGACACAAATCTCTGAAATTTGCCCAAGACAAATTATCTGGGGAAAAAAATCAAACAAACCCAATTTTCTGATGGACAAAAAGACAATGTGTTCATGTTTCAGATTTGGCAATTTTTTTCTCCCTCCTTCAATTATCCATAATCCTCCTCCCACCCTTCAAGATAAATGGAAGCTTTTGATATTGCAAAGATTTATGTTTATACTCAGTCTCCAAGGGAGAAAGGCACCTGTAGCCCCAATATCTCCAGGCCTCACTAATCAGTGCTTTTGTTTTCTTTACAGCAAATTTAATACTAAGGTCGAAGGGAGAGTCATGGAGACTGATGACCTCTGTTTAGTGACAAATAGGAACAACAGGAGTATCAGCAGGGGCTGCTCCTCACTGATTAAACAACATGCTCTGAGCGCAGCTGAGATAGCTCATTTGTAAGGGTGAGAGGTGAATCCAGCTTTCATGTTCATTTAGTCTTTGATATGTCTACCTAGCCTAAAAGCACAAGCTCCAATTAGTGACATCAATCATCTATCCCTCTAATATTATTTCACAACAACGCCCTCATTTTTGATAAACCACAGAACAGTCCTAGCTGGTAGCAAATAGATTGTCCTTTTCACGTTTGGAGTATGACTTCAAAATAATATTTGTTGTAGGCAAGAAGTATTTTTGACAGATATACCTGATAAATGATCTGGGTGGGAAAAAAAGTTTTAACTGTTGAAAATAAAGTGCTGAATCTATTCATGAAAATGGGCTTTGACCGATATAATCATTATATATGAAACAAAGGTGCATAACAAGAAATGAAGCATAGACACTAACTGATAAAGCTGAAAGACTGCTAGCACTAAAGATAGCTGATCCTAAAGGACTGGGTGCCTTTTCTTTACCAATATGGTTTTGAACAATTTTGGAGAGAACTGAATATTTTAGAAAAATCAAGTTCCTCGGACTTTGTTTTAAACCCTATCCCTTAACTTGGACCATAGTCAATTGTGTTTATTATAGCCACTTCAAATGGTATTTACAATTTAGTATGTTTTCCCTTTTCTCCCCTTTCCTTCACTCCAAAATAGAATAAAAGATATCTGGAACACGTGTTATCCATTGAGAATCATCATTTATATTCACTGATAAATTCTACATAATTTTATCATACTCTAATATTATTTCCATTAAGTTAAAAATTTGCAAGACAAAGCCCTTAGCTCCTGTTCATTCTGATTTGCCCTGGAGGAAACCCTGAATAACTTACACCACAACAAAACATAAATCAATCTGAAGTATATGTTATTCAGTGAAAATGTAATTTATTTTTTTTTACTTGGGGAATCAGTACCCAATAAGCAAAGCAGTTACTCCACAGTTCTTGCTATATGAACACAAAAATATGCAAAGTGCACAGTAAGAGAGCCCCTACTGGAAGCTAATGAGTTTACTTGTTACTGTAAATTCATGCCATCACATGTTTTTGTAGACCAGCCAGGAGAAACTCTTCAAGATATGGGCTTATAATAAAATGCCCTAGTGTTTATTACTGAAAACTTAGGAAACCTGAAATCACAACTGTGCAGATTATCTAAACAAACAAGCACACTGTGTTTTTAAAAAGCAGTGGTTCTCTCCAGATCTGCTAGTGTATTCCATACTGATCCTCTCAACTCTTCAATTTAGACACAAGAGGTTAGACTGGCCAAGAAACAACGTGCCTCTGCTTCCCCTCCCCACTGTCACCTACACACAGGGATGTGTCTGCTGGCACGTTCCTCTCAGGGACAAAGTTCCTCCACTCAATGAAGTAGTTAGCATTTCTTCTTCCTTTTTCCACTAAAACAAAAATGCTATTGATTTTATTTTTCAAATAATTCACCCACACATTAATTATTTTGAAATAATCTAAATGGAGATCCCTTTGATTTTCTTATTTTACTTCTTTGAGAACTACAAATATTAATATGGTGCACTTTATTCTGATTCATAAACTCCTAGAGTATAATACCAAACCCTAATGAAACTCAAAAAAAACAGTTGTCAGGCCTCAAAAAGGGAAACCTTGCTGGACCTTGGCTAAAAGTCTGGCATCAGGCTGCTAAAGATCCTACAGGGAATGCAAGATTATGTCCCTCTTGTCTACTCAGTCTTAACCTTCAGGTCTTCTGCACAGTGTTGAATCTGTGCTCTCCCTTAATGACAGAGAGCTCATAATCACATTAGAAAGTGAGGGCTGAGAAAGCCCATTATAAAGCACAAACCACCATTCACTGCTGCACATCATCTCTTGGTAACTAATGCAAATGGGTCCCCAAAGATATATTTGCTGAACTAGGCAGCTGTACAGGAAAAGAAATGGTAGTTTATAGCTTCTGCCCATAGGTGATGGTAAAAAAGAGTTGCTTTTCATAATTATTTTAATTATGATCTAAAAGAGAGGAGAAGAAAAATGGTTCTTTGCTAAGGTTTAAACCCAGAGATTTTAAACCCTTTCTCATCATGGTGCTTGGCAATAAGCCAGACTAACAAGAAGTGGTACCTAATTCATCTGTCACGCCAGTTTGTATCAATGGCATTTCTTTAAAACAGACAGGGTCATCAAAATGTAGTTCATCAAATCAATGTAATTTAAGAAGTGACAAAATATTGTAACCCATTATGCACAAAGTAACCAGGGCTGTGTGCCTGAACACAGCTCTCTTGCAGCACGGTGTCATGCAGCCCTGGGTTAGAAGACATAGTGGACCTCAAAGCAAAGTCTTTGCTTGGCTATTTTCCATCCCCAGAATAAAGTGTAAGGAGGTACACGGGGAAGAGAGCCTTTGCTCTCTGTGTATCCACCATCTCTACTTGCTCGGTGTCAGAGCACTTGAGCTAAGTGGACTAAATCCTCTGTGCACCACTTTCAGCGCTGCAGCTTCACTGCCTGGTGCAGATAAGATGCAGCTGTTAGCTGTTAGCCCTCTTATATGACAAGGTTTCTAAGGGTGGAAAAGTCATGTCTTGCTGGAAATAAGAGGGGCAATAATCTCAGTGAAACATGTAAGGACTGAAAAATAAAGGGTTGTATATGTCATTGCTTTAACACAAATAGAATGATCATAAATTATTTTCATGTATCTTTCAAAAGTGCTTTTCATCTTCTTACCTCCAAAGTGGTTTATGACCACTGATTCTGATTGTATGAAGTATTTGAACTAACACTTGGCTTTCAGCACATTTCAGTTCACCTGAAATCAGCACAGCCCTTTAGGACATGGCTAATGTTCACTGAGGTCTAGACTAGACTGAAAACCTTCAGTGCTTGAGATCGCTGGACCACTATAAGATGCTGAACATAATGAAGTGGTAAAAGAACAGAGACTGGATGATGCACAGAACAGGATAGTGCTCTGCAAGTATTTCTCAGCTGGGGTTTCAGTGGACTTTTTCCTTATGAATTTTCTAAATAAGTTCCTACTTCTCCGAGCCTATTCCTTGCAGGAACCTGGCAAGATTAATAGCTTAATGCATGGCCTCTAACAAATCTGTGTCAAAAACTTTAGAAAGCTTCTAGACTTATACAGTTTAGAAGAACAAATAAAACACATAACCTATATACAATGTCTAATCTCATTCGGAGAGAAAAATGCAAAAACTATTATTTGACATAAGTGTTTAATGTCCTTAACACATCAGTGCCAGCACTCAACATTTACTTGGGTTTTTTTTCCTCTTCAAGTATGGCTTCAGCAAATGCTAGAAACCATCTGTGGATCACGATTACATAAACTTATTTTACTGAGTAAACACTGGGTCAATCCATTTTCCAAAAATGTCAGCAGAAATTTTTCACGTTTCTTTTAGAGAGTACCAGGCTGATTTTAAAGTAATTATAGTCATGACAATGATGCTCCTGTATCTCCTATTTTTCTTTATATTTTTAGCAGCAGTTCAACTGAAAAAATCTGAAAAATCCCTCAGGAAACTTCAAATACTCCTCTTCTGACCTTATTTTGCCAAACTTAATTAAAAACAGAAATGTTACTTATGTTCATATTGGTTTTTGTTCTTGTCATGTACTAACTTAAAGACAAAAAGAAGTTGATGCTTTAGCAATCATAAATCCTGACTCACTTCATCAACAAGTGCTTCAAAGTCCCACAGCTGATTTGAGAGTAGATTCAGAATGAGTGATAAAGTCTGTGTCATTTCCATTTTAACAACAGCTTTGTCTACTGTTTTTTAATGTATTTTAGGGAAATTCATTCTCTGAACTACTTCTATAACTAGTTTTCCCTTCTTTTCCCCAGCTGTTTCCATTCGGATCCATCACAATTCTCCTGGCTTCACTAGCAGAAGAAACCCAGGCTTTTAAGCTATGGAATGGTAATTTTGGAAGTCCCAGTCTCTGAATGTAGCAGGTGGGAAATAATTTTTGAGAGCATGAGTGAGAAATATTGCTCAAGAAAACTACAGGGCAAACCCTGAGGAAACATGGGTTTTTGAATAGGAACCTTTGCTGATGGACACATCCAAGACAAATGTCTGAATTTGGCACACTGAACTATACAGATGGCAGACAGAGCCCTCAGGTGCAAGGAATTGCTTCTTCCCTAATGTAATGCTGGACACAGACTCGCACTCTTATTTATAATGTAAGTAATGTCTTCTCAAAACAGGCAGAGGAAACCAGATTTACTTACTGTGGGAGTGATTGGTACACATTATAAAGAAAAAAAAAAAGCTCACATTTAAAATATAATTTTGGCTATCCTATAGCTCTTGTCTCGGGGGAAGAAAATTCTAAGACTTACATTCAATTTTCCCTTATTTTGAGGAATGTCTCATTTTGGTTTCAAAATTATTTGCAGCCCACATGAATCTGGTGAGCTCTCAGTTTTATTGCTAAAATGTAGTGACACTAGAAATATCCAGAAAACTGCATTTTGTATGTTCTAGTAGAAAGAAACAGATGGGAAGTTTCCTTAAGTTTCATATCTCATATTTTCTGTTTTGGATTCAGCTTTATAGACATTTATTTCTGACTATTGTTTAATTGATTTAATTAATATTTTCCCTTCTTTCCAGCCTTTTGAACATACTTCATGCCAAAGTTCAGTTTTATCCACTGTGAGCCTGACTGCTTTGAAGTTTTAAGCTCTTGTGGACACACCTTGGAATGTTATCAAAAAAGTTTATGCAGGGAAGACAGCTGAAAATTTGTTGTCACACTTACTGGTGTATGACTGACACAATGCAACATCTTCAGCATATGAAAAAGAAGGGAAAAAGCCCAGCAATTGCAAACACAAGATAAAGTGATAAAGGTATCCTGTCCTTGTATATTCAAGACACCTTTCTTACTATTGCTCAGTATTTGGCAAGCAGAGCGTATACTTAGCTGAGAAAACAGTGTTTAGCCACAGAGTATTGCATTTTCACATCATTTGTCTTACAATAATTTCTCTAACAATATATTTGAATTATGATGGATTAGGAATTTAAACTGCAAAAGCGAACTCTGAACAAGCCCATGACAACATTCCTGTTTGGGACAATGACCACTTTACTCTGCTTGAGCTGAGTCCACTTCTCCAGCACATAGCTGAATTTAAATATCTCCCATGCAGAGATCAGAATTTGTGGCTGAGATTCCCCTTACAGTCAAGGGAAAAAAACCAGCATTTATTATCTCAGCCTCACACAGACCTCTGAGGTGTGCCAGGGGAATCACACATGAGAAATGCCTCTTTCTTGCCACTGATTACTTAGATGACAAGATGCAAATTCAGATGCAAGCTCCTATACTGTCACACATTTATAATTAGGTGACATGAAGCCTACCAGGGAGCCTGTAGAAAAAATTATTCAGGAACAGTTGTCTCTCGACAAAAAATGCTAAAGGCATTGTCCTGAGATCTGGGAATAATTAGAGAAGGAATTGCCCTTGTTTAAAATCTGCTCCAAGTCTTGTATTATTTATATTTATATTCCCATGACACTCTGGGAGTTTAAAGGTATATCCTTGCACTTGCAGTACCATAAAACCATCCTCTGATGAAAATACAGTTAATGTTTTTTTATGATTTACATGACTGCAAGACAGAGAAAAATGCCTGGGACAAGGATCATCTTTCTGTAGTGGGTTGGAACTGGCCTCTCCTAAACCAATCTTGAAGAGAATGGGTGAATTACTCAAATAATGCCTTTCTAAATGAGGTTTTCTAGTATATGATATTTTATTGATAAAAATACAGGCAAATTTCTCACCTTTATCCATTTGGGACTAAGATCTTTATTACTTCTTTAGAATATAGCAGTCATACACAAAATCCCTTTCTTGCTAGGTTGGCAGTTTAAGAGGATTAGAAAAAAGCAACAAATAATTTACTCCCAGTTTAATGCTTCTTTAAATGGCCAGAAAAGAGTTTCAGTGCAAACTACAGTCAGATCTATTGCTAGTATCCAGCAGGACATCATGAAAGAAGACATAAATAAGATTAAAAATAATAATAATAAAAATAATCCATGGAAAAGAAACCATCTAAAGTTGTAATTCAGTATCGGGCACAGAAAATGCATTCCCTACCTGAGACCAGTAATGAGTCATCTAAGCAACTTGAAATGAAAAGCATATAGAAGGGATATTGAAAAAAAAAAAAAAGAATTTAGAATCCAAAAATAAATAAAGAAGATTATTCCAGGCAGGTAAATACTTCAGTAGATTACTGAAAAAGATAGGATTAACATCAATTTTATGTCCGAAGCAGAGGAGTTAAAAGTACATCTGATAATCTGCTGGTGTTATCAGTAAAAAATCCATGCTAAATGACAGACAGGGGATTCAAAACAGACCTCTTTTTTTTTTTTTTTAAATAAGGACGATCTGAAAATAAACAATAATAACTCAAGGTGCAAAAACATGGATGAGTAGCAAGGTGAAAATACAAAAAAGAATTCAGGTCTCTATGAAAAATATGTCTATATGCAGGTTTCATTTCACACCAATTCTAGATATGAAGATTAAGACGTGGGATGCAGGGTCACAGCATTCTGGGTGCTTTGAAGCAATATACTGAATTGCATTGTAGGCCATATTTCTCCATAGAAAAGACAGAAAGTCATCTTCAAACATATGAGAAATACAGGCTAAAGATATCACATTAAATAGGCAAGAAATGTATAGGTAAAAGGAAAAGACTATTGGTGAACATTAATGTGTACACGCTACAGGCGACATGACAGTGCCAGGGGAGTGAAAGCAATGCTCATGGCTAATTGAAACTAGATGTGGACACAAAGTGGACACATCTTCTGCAAATTGCAGGAGGTGTAGCCAGAAGATCCTGTCTTAACCCACCAGGGAGGGAGGGGACATCAGTAAATTCCAAACCTAAATGCAGGTCCACACCTCCAATAGCACAGGCCCAGGGTCCAGGACACTTCTTCTGTTGAAGAAAATTAGAAAAGATTCCAATCATAAGAAAATCAAGATAATGAGAATAGCCAATAACTAAGAGAACAAGAGGTGCCCTTCTGAGACTGCATAACATTTAAATTCAGAGAAGAGTTCCCAGATGGTGAAATATCAAGGGAAATTAGTCCGTCTGTAGAAAAAAGAGGATGAACAATGTGTCAAACAATGGCTTTTCTAAAGGTACAATTGTAATTAGATCAGAAAGCAGTATGGTACATGGTATGACAGATTTGCTAACATCTACCTACGACAGATCATTTAAATATGCCTGTTGATGTGATGCTGCAACCTGACAGCACCCACCCAGTGCAGCCCCATGCGGTGAGGGGTCCTCTCTGGCAATGGTGGGAAGTGGGTTGACTGAAGCATTTATTCACTGTGGGCAACATCCTTCTGCCACATGCCGAGGTACTGCAGTGTAGACAACTAACAGACATTGCAAGAAGTCTTTGCAGGACCCCACAAGAAGAAATGGTGGCTTCATCTAGCTGTCATGTTAGGAGAGAGCCAAGAGGAAATGAGGGATGAGTGACTGAGAAAGGCAACGGGCCTCTGTGTCTTGAAGTCTTTCAGTGCAGAGTCATAACATAGGTAAAAATCTGACTTATTCTAACTCAAGATACTGAGCTCAATAAAAGAGTAATAGAGTGACATTCTAAAGCCTGATTTGCAGCAGTTGAGGCCATGGGATCTCAGGCTCCCTCAGACCTGAAAATCTATGAGAAAATAATAACAGAGAAAGACACACATGAAGTGGTTTTAGCCATGACAATGATGGCTGGAAACATATTACCTAATGATCTTATATAGGAAAGAAGTAAATTGGGAAGAGAGGTTGGAAGTTGTGGGAAGAGACAACAGAGAAAGATCAACCTACCATGGACTTTTTATGTAATTATATTAGATGGGTCAGAAAGGTCTCTAAAAGACAGTTCAGTTCATTTGTCTCAGACAGAATCAAGAATGCTGATTTACAATTGAGAAACAATAGGACAGAAACATTTCTGATTTTTTTTAATCACTTTCCAAATTTGCAACACAATTTTTGAATGAACTTTTCTGCTGTAATCAAGTGGATCATTTCTTGGGATAAGGGCCAAATTTGCAAACCTCTGGATACCTAAAGATATACTCACATGTCTAACTGGGCTGGCAGAAGCTCCTAAGTATGTCAGGTAGACAGAATGTCAACAAGGAGTTAGGCATCTGCTAACACACTTTGGCACTCAGCAAATGTCACTCAGTGCCTTATCTGAGCCTTTGGGTGCTCAAACAACTGGCTACTAAAGGCAGAGATGAGCCTTCAGGAGATATAAGCCAAAAAGACTGTATCCTATGACCTTCTATTACACTATTTGAATTTCACACACGGCTCTAGGTAACTCACGATGGTGAAGTGAGTAGTGTGATGACCCTGAAAGGTTGTCAGTAATATAGACCAAAGCAATTCAACATCCAGAACAGCACATACATTTTTGCATCAGACATGTGAAGTCTTGGTGGAAAAACAGAGAACAGCTGACTGGTGCAACAAAAAAGAGCCCTTATACATATACTTAAATTATAGCATTCTATTATCATTATATAGACTGCATATATATGCACATGCACATACATCAGACACAAATTACTGTTGTACCAGCTCCATTATGAAGTCCAAATGTCCAGATTAACTTTCTATACTCTAAAAATGTAGTGTTGCAAATGGCATCTCTTAAAGTCCTGCATTACTCTTAATATTCCACAAAAATCTGTTTGAACACAGGTATGTGTGATAGTTTCTGACTAGACCTCCAGCCAAAATCATTAAAAACTGTGAATATTTCTATTTTAACTCATAAACTATGACCTCAAAGACATTCTTCTAGGCATTAAAATTCTATTCTACCTGTACAGAACATGTAAGTTTATCTATGACATACAGTGATAACTTATAGCAAATTGGGAAGAAGGATAGCAAACATCCTAAAATAACCATTTCTGCAGAAGTACTTCTAATCAACTTCAAAATTCATGCACTTGATGCATCCTTGAGGAATTTAATGTGTTTCTTGTACTAATGATATTTTTTCTGTAAAGTTAATGTAATAATTTTCACATCATTTTAATGTGTTGCTACTGTTCATTAAAGCAAAGATTAAGCTGCCAGATGATAGCATGCTATTAAGTCTAAAAAGTGAAGAAAAGAAATTAACTATTTTGACACTAACTAGGTATAATTAATGTACATCTGAAGTGGGTTTCTGAATAATAGTACACAGCTTATTGACAGTGGGTCCAGAAATTCCATGAGAACAAATGTGTCAAATTGCATTTGAAGCTTGTTAGAGGTTTATATAAAAAAAAAAAAAAAAAAAAACCAAACCAAAAAATCATTATAGAAATTTGAATTTCCAACTCTTGTGTTTGTATCATGATCTATGTATATATGTGTGTATATATATATGTATGTATATCAACTGATGTACCAACCAACTGCTAAAGGCTGCTAAGAAACAGGGAGAAGGAAAAGATAATATCATCAGCAAACCCTTGCCCATCCGAGAAAAGGACACAGTATACACTTCTTTCAAAAGATTTTAAGATGTAGAAAACAGTGATGCCTACAGCAATGTCTAATAGGCATTTCTGTCAGCTTCTATATTTAGAGGAAAAAAATGTGATATTGTTCTGCAGCCAGAAGTAAATGTCAAGAGAACTTGTTGGGGGGTGGTTGGATGTGTCAGTGCCAGCACTTGAGACAGAAAAGAAAGAAGTCCTGATTTTGTTTTAGGCTTGAAGCATCTGTCACACCAAAGACTGATTGTGCCTTTGTTATTTTTAGTGCAGTAGACACATGTAGATACATAGATCATGTAAGCAGTTAGCGGGTGCTATGATTTACAATGCAGCTAGGTCTTAATCACACATTGAAATTAAAATATGAAACAAAACATACAAATTCCTACCAATTCCACTGCTTTTTTACCAGTTTAATTGTATAAATATAGGTAAAAGTGACACTAGTGAAGGTTTCTGTGACTAGCTAATCCTCAGTAGCAAATAAGGAGAGGCCAGAGCCCCTTACAATCAAATGTATCAACAGGAAATTATTGTATCTGTCTGTATCTGACAGACAATTAGCAATGCTATTACGCGCATGGATGATTTTCTTGTAGAAGTTCATTTAGGTAGAGCATTTCTTTATTTCAAGTTTTAATACCGAATGTGTACACAAGGGCAAAGAGCCAATGACAGGATGCAAATGATGAGCCTGTATCTTAGAACATGGTGCATTAATAGAGGAAATTGTGGAAGATATTTGAAGACAATGGCCTTATACATCAACTTAAATATGACTGTATGGGCCTTGGATCTGCATTTTATATGAGCTGCTCTGTTACACCAAAAATCTTCTGCTCTAGAGTTGCCAGACTGACAAACTTGCATGGCTGGAGTAATGGACAGCACATTGTTAATGTATCTAGGCTTTTCAGCTCCACTTCCATGACATAACATTTTAATATTTCCTTGAAGTATTAAATTCCTCTTACACCTTTTTTTGAAGATCAAAATAATCCATTTCAGACCTATTCATCCTTCTGATTATTCTCCTTGTCAGATATTTGTATGTCTTTGCCTTTTGTAGGAATACTGCATGAAAGAATAAACTTAATCATAGAGAACATTAATAAACACCCTTGCATACCTGGCTTTTTCAGCTACTCTAATCCACACTTTGTTTGCTCTTTTAAGCAAGAGATCCCACAACATTCAGTCACCAGAAACCATTCAATTTAATATTGTAAAGCATCTATCATATAAAAGCTTTCCGCAGCTTCTGCCTCCCTTAACTGAGAGGAAGTTATTTTTTCTCCCTGTAGGAATCTTCTAAAGAGCTCCATCAAATCAAAGGGTCTCTGTGACACTCCCAACCCCCTGATGCCCCACAGCCAGCTTCAGGGAAGTGCCTGGAGGACACATGGGGTTACAGTCACACTCTACTCCCCACTGTAGGCAATGAAAGTCTCACATCTTAAAGGCTTCAGTGGCCTCAGCGGCTTAGGAAAAGTTTAGAGTTAAAAGGAAGATCTTAGAAATCATCTTTAAGTTGCAAATGTTTTCAAAGTTTTCTGCACTTTGATTTGGGTGAGTTTAAACGAAGTGCCACGTTGCATGTTGTTGGTTATCCAGGTATGTGGGTTGTGGTCAGGCTGGAAACCAGAGCCTCACCCTTGTCCATCTCTGCAAGCAGCCATTGCCCCCTCTCCCTGGGATAGCTCACAGCTGTCATTGCCACCCTCTGCAAGACGGAGACAAGCTCTGACTTAAATTTATAGCTAATTAGAGGATGAACTGAAAAGAAAGTGAAGAATAAATCACAGTGATTGGGGAAGCAGCCAACATCTCTTCCAAAAACCAAAGGTGAAATCTCAGCCCCACTGAAGTTCTAGCTAAACTCTGCTTGATTTCAGCAGAATTAAACTCATCATGAATTTAAGTCCTTTGTTGCCAATCACTTTTTTTTTTTCCATATGGAATGAGACTTCAAGCTGCATGAGAAGAGAAAGCTCCAGCACACACCTACAGAGACCTGTTTTCCCAGCATAAAGAATACTATTATGACCATTCCTCTAAGGATCTTTGGCTTTATTGGCTCTGTCTATCCTGTTGTAATATTTGCATTTTCTCGTGTTTCCATTTTCTCAAAGAAAATATAAAATCTGCTACAGATGTTAAGGCAATGAGAGTGTGAGACAAGATAATACTGGAAAGAAGACTGTCTTTCCATCTGTCCATTGTGTGCGTTTTCCTACACATCTTGCAGAAGCAGAGTCCAGTTTTGTAGCACAGACACTTTGATCCTGAATTCAAAGTTATCTTTATCCATAGAAAAAAATAGCAAATGTTAAGTGAAAGATCCTGGAGATCATATTCAGAGCAGGAGTCATAAAGATAGTTTAACGAGGATGTTATTCACTCTGTACTGAGATGGCAGCCAAACCAGATTAGTTTCAAATATAACAATTTTAATGGAGACAAATTCAACCAGTATAGGTTCTGTAGTCCGGGAAATACTGAATTCGTTTTCTCCTTCATCATCTAGCCTATGCATCTTTTTTTTTGGCTATAAATGACACCTGCAAATTACTCCTCTTAAGGTACTGCATAGCACTACTATGGACAAACCTATTCAGAGCAGGGTTAATCTGCCTAATCAGTAATAAACCATTTTTGTCATAAAACTTGCTTATCTTAAAAAGTTTGCCCATTATTATCCTCTTTTTTCTTCAGCAAAGTCAACAGCTCTGATTTGCTAAAAGATGAAGTGTCCATTATGCCTGAAAAATGATGATGTTTCTTCTATGTGATGTTATGTTATTATTATAATTGTCTGCCCACTATTAGTGAGCTCTTTCATTTTGATTATGAAATTCTATTGGAAATAGCCCTCCAAAAGAAGAAAAATGCCTGTCCCTTCATCATGCACTATGTCCTGGGATGTACTATAAATGATGAGTAATGCTTAGCAGCCAGTCCCCACTCATTCCCTTGTAGCCTCTCAATTTCAGTCAAGTTCTAAATGTAAGATCACACAAGATGAGTAAGTTTTATAGTTGCTAAAATAGTGCAGACTTCATTTCAGTCTTTCTCATGGCAGTTTTCTAAAGCAGTTCAAGAGATAATGATGGCCTTAATTTAAGAAATCTCTTAAATACTCTGGGATGAGTGAGAGAGCTCCCATCACTTTTGTAGCACCTTGATCATGTGAGATATACTGCACTGGTACCACTCCAGCCAAGCCTTTAAGCATGTATCTATTTTTAAGTTCTGTATAGATTTAAAGGAAGTGTCTTGCATGAGACTGTAAAAAAGGAGGAAAAAAACCCCAGAGATCCTCTCCTCTAGATGGGCAATTCATCTATCAGGTAGAAGTGGGCCCCTGTAGTAAGTAGATCTAAGTGACAGAAAAGAGGACACTATAGAGACAGAGAAATGCTGGTATTACCATAGCAACAGCAGAATAGCAATGATGTGAAATACCATAAACAGTTGGGGGAGGGGAGGAATATTACTGGTTTTCACCTGGATTCTTATATGCTATGGCATATTTTCTTTAGCTCTAGGTATTACATAAAGGATATGAATCTTTCTGTTTCCTCTACCAATTCCATGAGAGAATTCATCAAATGCTTAGTTGCTTGAATCACACAGGGGAAGATAGAGAAAAAGGTGAGGAAAGAAAAGGAAAACACGTACAAATGGGATGAAAGAATGGTAGACAAGTGAACAAAGATGGGAAAATTCCTGTACTCCATGCGTGACGCATTTCTGGGGAGAGGACCTGGAAATAGAGAACTCACTGGTCTTCCACCTGTAGCTACTTGAACACAGACAGTTGTGGTATCCATGCAGTGCTACTTTTCTCACTCATTCTCACATGCTGAATGGGCTAATCCAGACCAATATGCACTTATCTAGTCCAAACCACATGATCATTCCTATGTGGTATTTTCTGAGCCAACTAATTGTTGATGTCATCACTGGACATCATCTGCCTCAGTCTCCTGAAGCGTCTTTACCCGCTCCTTTTCTGTTGTTTTTCTGCAGCGCTGGGGTGAGGAAGGACCCTCCAGAATGTTGGGACATTCAAACTCCATTTGTGAGTAGGTGCAGTGGTATGGAGCTGGGGATAGTCAGCAAGAGATTCCCAGTCATCAGAAAAAGCACTATATTATCTGTCCCATGGACAACCCTGTGGTGGTTCTACCACCATGAGCTGATTGCAATGTATGCAGAGGTGTTTCATAGTCTGCATGGTACATACTTTAACTAATGCCAAGCCCAGGAGAAGGCCATTTAATTTTGACAATATGAATTAATTCCATGTCACTGATAAAGCAAAAGGAGTTGAGTTTGTTCCATTCTAGATTGATTCTTTACTTAGACTTTTTATTAGAGTTACCATATTGATTGCACTGGATCTGGCCATTCACCGACAGCAAGTCAGGTTAAAACTATGCTGGATAGAGCACCTGGATGCCAAAATATAATCACCTATTATAGCTCTATTGGCCAACATTTTACGTCATTGTGATAGTTTTGACAGAACGAGGACATGGAGACATGCAATCCATGTTCATCCAGGCTGCATTGTACACCCATGCTCACAAGCAACCCTCTAAGAAAAAAATATTAAGTGTGATGACTAAGTATTATCTTTCTGGATTGACACTGGGGGCAAGTTATGGCCACATATGTTATCAATGACAAAGGCAAGTGGATTTATACTGGAATAAAATAGATATGAAATAGTCTAATAAAGAGATTTTTGCAATTGCAAAGGCCTCGACTTAACTTCAACACTTATTTAACTGGAAAGAGCCTTTCAGAGCCAGGGAGATTCCAATACATCATCAAAATTGCTGATAATCGCTAGTTTGAGCATGAAAAAGGATCTCTGTTATAATTCCCTAAATCAGTATATCTTATTGTACTAGAACAAGGTTTCAATCACTATTAATAGAACTGGAGGAATGGCACTTGCTGGGTGGAAGTAAAATTGTGAGGGAAATACCCTAACCGTCATCGTATTTTTTTGCATTGTAGCACTGCAGGGGAGGGGAGAAGGTATTTTACTGTCCTGCTGGATTCATTTTTGTCATTGAACCAACTATCCAGCAGATTGACCTACATTTATTACTCTCTTTCCTGCTTAACAAAAAAGACTTCCAAGTCTTAGAATAACAACACATTCACTTCACATGGAAAATATTACAAACCCTAAACTGTTTAAAACATTCAATCCATTATTATCCACTTCCATCATTCTTTCCATATTCTGTTCTATTTTTCTTGCCAAAACAAAACCTGTTATATAAGTTTTTATGCCTCATTTTGTATGCTCCTTCCAATACACATCTATTAATTGGTTTCCCTCGCTTATGCCACTTTTTTTTTTTTTTATCCCAGAACTTTTTGCAGTTTGCTGTTTCTCTGTTTTTAAATTAGCTCCTATCTGATATTTCCAGATCATCTGTTTGGCTAGCAACAATGTGCATTTTTAAACAACAGCAGGGAAAATAGCCTCTCCCCAGGGAGCCATGAGGGACAGAGAAGGAAATGCTGCAGCCTTTGCAGCGCCCAAGCAGCAGGTTCTCTGCAGCTGCAGTCAGGCTCTGTCCCCTCAGCCAGCCTTTTCAGTCACTACCACTCACACAATACTACCAGCTCTTCCCATTGCAATATTGTTTTCTGCCCTTTGGGGTGAACACTGAATGCACTAAAAAAAAACAAGAAAAAAAGAAGACATTATCATAAGCAGACACAATTGAGGAGCCAAGAAGATAGGGCTTTTTAACTACTGTCTTGTAGAAAAACACTCTGCAGAGGAGGCAGCAGTGCTCTTGCTATGTAACACCACCTCATCAAAACGGTATTAAATAATGTCTCAGATACTAAACTTCCTGACACCTTTTGTTATTGAATACTGGACTGTTTTTTTTTTTAACATCTTTCATCTTTGTACAATCATTTTTTTCATCTTCGCTATTCTCAAGTACCTTTCTCTAAATGATCCCTTCCTTCCCTCACTATTTTTCATTTGAGATCTTCTGTCACTTGTTTGACAGCAAAGCCACCAATATATAACAGTTGTTCTTCTAAGCAAAAGCATACTAAAAGAATTTAGGTTGATTTTAATATCTTGATTCACAAAAAACCCAGCCATTACTTTATGAGATTCAAAATTCTCTGCAGTGCCCAAACCATCCAGTAAAAGTTTCTCTCCTTAACCAGCTGTAAAAATGACCTGCTATTTCTATCTGTAACTCTTACAATGCCATGTTGAGAAAGAACATGTGATTAACATTGATCAAGTTTGCTACCTCAACAATTTAATATAACAGCAAATAATATAAACCAAACAACCACTGATCAATAAATAGCTGAAAAATATGAGATATTTATCTGTAGATTTTACAGATTTATAAGGGAGAGGAAAATCTGTGAAAACATTCAAGTGGTACATCAGAAACAACTTCCTAAAACACAAGATCTCTTATAAGAATAAAGCAGGGCTCAAGCATCTGTATAATGCTTTTCAACTAGGGATCTCAAAGCACTTAAGAACGGATATTAATAGTCTCTGTGCAGAGGAGCAAAGTGATTTGCCCTAAGTTGAGGCAAGGCTGCCTTTTCATCTTAATATATCAAAGTATACATATTTTAATAATAAAATAAGACCATGAATGAAACCTGAACTCCTTAAATGCTGCTGAAGGAGGCCATGACCCATGGATAAGTGCCTCATTTTATTTTTAACAATATTATCATCTGTAAGACACTGAAACAATATTAATTCACTTAAACCTGACCTGGACCAATAAATGACAAGTTGTCTAGTAAAGAACTTCCTGTACAAAATGCAAAGAAATCAAGTTTAAAAATACCGAAAAGACCCTGAGCCATTCTTCTGTTCTCTAAAGCCCGTGCAGCTGAATATCCATCCCATTGTGCCCTCTGACACTTTGAGAAGAACTGAAATGGGAGAATGGGTGGTTCTGACTGGCAAAGACAGTTCAAAGCTGGAAGGGTCTGCTTCCCTACTGATTTTACAGAGTACCTAATAAATGCTAACCTTGCCTAGTAAGAACCAGTGTCTTTGTTAGTGTGGCACCTCATGGACCTAAGGTCCACTGTTTTTTCATTCCTTGGATGTGAGATGACTTTAGAGATGTTGGAATGAGGTTGGCTCAATAACCCATTAATTACCAAACTCTACTCTTAAATAAATAAAAGCTAAATGTAATATGAAGAATATTCACTATATTAAAAAAAACCCAACCAACCAACAAAAAAAAACCCCAAAACCCCAAACAACCACAAACCCTCCATTTCTTTAAACAAATGAGCACTGAAATGGTACAGGCTTGGATGGTGATTTTAGTGATTATCAGAATGTGGAGAAAATGCCTTATATTATCAGAAAAGTATCATCACTATATGAATGACAGGATCTCTATTTGTTTTAGCAGATCCATGTGGATAATATTCTATAGTCTCCTGATGCATGTGAAGTCTTTTGTACTTGAGATTCCTACCTGCCCTGCATTTGCTGCACCTGTAGCTGCAGATTCGAATGTTATGCACAATAGAGATTTAAGGATAAAAACTCTTTACTCTGTTGAAGACAGCCAACAGATTCCTATCGCCACAAGGAAAACCAGATCAGTGCCTACAGTACCAAAGCAACCTTGATCAGAAGAGTAAAACAGCTGAGATTTCTAAGAGCTCATTTCAGATGTGTTGGGTCAGTGGTCAGCAAGAGCTTCAAACCCACAGGCTGTGGGGAGAGGACAAGGGTCAAAAAAGAAAAAAACCCAGCAGAATCCATGAAGTTGTAATAGAAATACATTTTTTTATAATACATAACTACAACAAAATTATAAGTTAAGATCTGTGTAAACATATGGACATTTTTCCAGAGTAAAGAACCAGTTTTCTATTTCATTCATAGAAAGAAATATATATTTGGGAAGCAAATCATTAGGAATAATTAATTTCTATGAAAATGCATTCTAATTTGTCTAATTTGGCTTTACAGCATTAACCACTGTAAAATAGCACTTAAAACAAATTAAAATGTTCAATTGTAGCTACAACACTCATTTTTGGCAAGTACATTAAAATGCTTACAAAGTCAAGGGAATCAGAGAAACCTGAATGAGGAAGTGAAGCTTTAAAGTATTCAGGAGGTTGAGTAAATTAAATATACATACATATACCCCCTCCCACCCAAGTATTGTACCTCAAGATGCTTAGGGACACAATTTTTCTAAAGAGCAACTTCAGCTGCCATTATAAGTAGTACTGAAGTCACAGCAAATTCAAAAGCAATTTTGGTTTTCTTTTCTCAAGTGACACCATGGATCTCTGGGATAAATTACTTTTGGATGCTTTAAATGTAATTTAAAACATATCACTTACAATAACAAAAACATTATTGTTTATGAATGTTTTATAATGATATTATGGAAAAATCCATCTTTGCTCAGATGATGGAAAAGAACAGAAAGATTGAAAAAATCTCTGGAGAGATAATACTTGCCAGGTTACTCCCATTAGGTCAGGAGATCGCAATAAGCACTTTTATTTATACCCAGCAATACGGTTCGGAAGATGACATCAACTTAAAATACCTTTAACAACTTCAAAAATTATTCATATTGTTTTATTACAATTTTAGTAATTAAGACTTAATTCCAAAAAATGAAGCAAACATAATTTGCATCTCTACTAAACCCTGCAGGAGCTGGGAATACAGACAGAACCAATATGCAAGGAAATTAGACATAATAAATTTTATTCACCTCAGTGGAGATACTAATAACAGAAATTATGATGATTTAAATTTATTTCTAGACAAAATGATGAAATAGCAGAGGAGGGTAGGCACAGCACAAAGAAAAGGTTGTGTGGCACATGTGCTAGCAGCCTGGCTGGGCTCTGAGAGTGAAGAAGAAGGTGGTTTATTTCTGCTAATTGTCTGGCCCTGGACAGGAGGAGTTCTGGATCCATCCTGCCATTCTCCCACTGGGTCCCCAGTGCTGCTGTGGGCAAAACCTCCACAGGCTCAGACAGGAGCATGAGGGCTGTGTGAGGACACTGCCTGAGCTCCTCTTTGTGGCAGGATTTGTATGGTTTAACCCTAGATGTGCACATACTGACCCCAGCTCAGCGGCACCACACTCGTCACCTGAAATGTGCAATGGTGCTTTGGCATCGACAAGTTGTTTGGGAAATGACATTTGTTTTAACTTGGTATGTTCTGTAACACACAGAAATGATAAGGTTCATTTTTTGTATTGTTGGTTAAAAAAAACAAAGAGAAAGATAACTCATTTGCCAGTTCCCCAGAGCACACACAAACACTGCTTCTTTCTGCAGGTTCTAATAGCACAGAGGAATCATGTAGTTTTCATTTATAACCTGATTATGAAAATAACTTCTCTTTTCTTGTACTCGTCTTCCTAAATTAACATCTGCCTGAAAATCTCTCTCTCAAAAAGCAGCATTTCCCCTACTCTACTCATAACTAGAAAAGTGTTGGATCTCAATAGAAAAATCTCATTTTTGAAAGCATTAATAGTGAATAAAAAACCATCAGCAAATGAGATTAAGATTTCAAACATTTTCCTGTGAGAGCAAATTCATTTGATCGGGAGGAAAGCTGCTGTGAAACACAAGTTTGCCCTGAGAAGCAGCACTGTCCCCGGGCAGCTCTGGTGATGATCTGGGGAAAAACCACAAGTTTTTTGGTTCTTTTTCCTGAGGAAAAGGTGGCCATCAGTCCCATGCTCTGCCATTGCCCTGGAACAGACAGAGGAGCTGCACTCAGTGCCTCCCCTTTCCCTTCCCAGGCAGGCTGCAACCAGGCAGAGAAGCCAAGGAAATAGGGAAAAATAATAAAACATTGGATCATACCACTTCGCAGAACAACAGCTTTGTTTATCCTAACGGAGACCACTGGTAGCAGTGCCAAGGAGGATAAAGGCATAAAGCAGTGCCATTTATCCTCAACTTACAGGATGATGCAGGACACTCATTTGACTAAAGAGGCAGCTCTTTACTTTATTGCTCTTGATTTCTTTCTTATTCATGAATCTCTGGATAAATTCAACCTACTTTCCAATATCATCAGAACAAGCCCAGGAACATTTGAGAGCTAAAGCAGTTGCCTGATGTAGCAGAGATACAGCTTTAGCAGCCACAGCTGATAGAGGCTGAGTATAGACATGCCCTTAAAAGCCTGAAGGGAGGAGAAGCATTGATGTTTGTGTTTATGAAATTAATAGGTCCAAAAAGCATAGCATGCTGAGACATCAGACTATTAGCAGGAGCCCTGCTGGCAGCCCACTTAGGAAAAAGCCACAAATCTGTGACAGCAGATTAGATTGAGGAGTTGGGCTTTTTCACTTTGTTTTTATGAAGAAGTATATAGAGAAGTCAGCAACCTATTTCAGTGATTGCTTCCTCCAAGCCTAAAAATAACACCCAGCCCTACACATCTGGGGTCAGCCATCAGCTCAGGCCAAAGACCCAGACGACATAAATGACATAGCTCCCTACCCATGGGGACAATGTAGGATCTGATCATCAATAACTCGGTGGCAATGGGCAGACAGATGGCTACCTGGATAAGCGATCACTTAATATTTAGTTCTCCAGTAGATGAGGCTAAAATTGTGACATTCACATTCACTTTATGGGATCACACTATGTGATTTTCTTTTTGAAAAATAATTAGTCTGCTTATTAATAGATTTTTCCACAGTAATTAGCAGAATTTGAGGTAACTGCTTTATGGTAAACTATCAAAAAAAAAATGAACACACATAACTGGTCACTGTCACTGTCTTGTCATTCCAACATGGCCAAAAAAATATAAATCCATCAGCACAAAACACGCCCAGAAATACAAACAAGAGGTAGGAGAAAATCTGGAATGTGGACTCTACAAAACTGTTTTTCCAAGTAGGGGTATCTTTATGCTAAGGGCTTTAGCAACACAGGGTGAAGAGAGTCATTCTGATGAATACCTAGAAATCTGAGCACAAAAGTCAGAAAGAAAGGAGTTTTAATCTTTTTAAAAGAATGAAAAAATACAGCATAGAAAGACTAGTGGTCATGTTTCCAAAAGTGGTCATCAATTAACAATTCTTTCCAGTTTTCAATTATTGAAAAGTGCTTGTCCTTTAGCAATTTCACTATCATATTGCAACTCCTTGTTAAAATTGTCAAGTTTTAATGGGAATTTCAAGTCCAATAATATGCCGTCTACTTTTAATACAGTCTTTTACATTTGCAAATCTCAGAATTATTTAAAGCAAAGTCAAAGATTTAATGTCCATTTAAAAATGGGGATTGAGTCTTCTAACTGTTTTGCCCACTATGACCTAGAAGACCAAGGGCTGGGGACTGAATCCAGTTTCCATGACGCCCTGCTAGTGTTCTACCTGACTCAGAGTAGAAGAGTCTAAAAAGCTGAGAAGAAGCTTAAACTGTATATTAATTTTGAGTTCTTATTCTGGAACAAAGTAAAAGTTCTCTGGCTTGTAGCTGTTACAGGAATGAATCCAATTATTTTTTTTTTTTCATGACAGTTTTACCTCCATTAAAGCTCTGGAAAAACCATCAATATCTGCCCAATGGAAATGGCTGAAATGCTAGAGAAAATTTATGAGGGGAGAAATATCCCCAAAATTTTCTGATTACAATTTGACTTTCATATCTCATAGTAACACGTAGAAATTTCACTGAAGTTACAATAGGCATTGTCCAATAACACATTAAGCGACAGCTCCTGTCCCAAAGAGATCAGCTTATTAATATCACTTGATTTAGAAGATATAGTAATTACATTAATCATGAAATTTGCCCTTAATGAAGCTAAGACCTATGCATTGATCTCCAAGAAATGAAATTCTGTGCTAGTGTTTAGTTACACATTCTCTGTTGAATGCATTTGCGAACCATGGATATTCATGGTCTATCACTAAATATAATTTCAGATGACCTATCTTATTTTCAGACAAAAAGCAAACGGAGTAAAGTTTATTTAAACAAACTCATTAGTACTGAAAACCTTATTTCCTAGTAGGACCACTCATAAAAAACCAGTAACCATAGGGTTCTTAAAGTGGTCTTGCACAGTCCAGTGCAAGTTTCATTGAAATCTAATTGCAAGCAATTGGATTGAATTAGATGACATAGAAACGTAACTAAACTGGCTAAAAAAGGGAGTAGCAAAGCAAGGTGTGTGATCATAGAAATGCCTCATTACCCTGTTATTTGGAGTCACAAAAAGAACAATAAGAAAAATTGAGTGGCTAATGTTTTAGATGACGTTGAATTTTTTCAATGGGGTTTTTAAAAGGAATTAGTATTTTTCTCCTCTTCCACTGCAGCCAACAATTCTCACCACTGTCAATGAAGACAGATGTGTCCCCAGTGGGCATTAATGGGGACAGATGTCTCATGCCTGTCTTTTCTTCCCAAAAGAAAAAAGTACCAAAATCTGTAGAATCCTCTGCAGAAAATGCATGCATCCTTTCCAAGTTTACAGGTATGGGGAAAGTACTTTGTCCATTTGTGGAATGAGCAGTGATGCCAGCCTCAGGTCCCAGGCTGTTCAGGGACCTATGCAACAATTCTTCAGCCTCAGCATCTCCTATCTTTGAAAGTTCAGGGAACCACTGGCTCCTAAAGTTGTTTATGAGAGTATGGGGATTAAATGGATCAGAGTGGACAGAAAATCAGGCAGCAACCTCAGTTCAGCACAGGATAGTCTTCACTTCAGCAGGACTTTAAAATCTGCTTAGATCCTCTTCTATCCTGGGGGAAAAGGCTGAGAGAGCTGGACTCTTTAGCCTGGAGAAAAGAAGGCTGAGGGGAGACCTTATTAATGTTTATAAGTATCTAAAGGGTGGTTTGAGGGAGCCAGAATCTTTCCAGTGGTTCCCAGTGACAGGATGAGGGGCAGCAAGCACAAGCTGGAACATAGGAAGTTCCACTCAAATATGAGTGAGAACTTCTTTCCGGTGAGGATGACAGGCTGCCCAGGGAGGTTGTGGAGTCCCCTTCTCTGGAGATTTTCAAGACCTGCCTGGATGCAGGCTGGAGTAATTCTGGTCAATCCTGCTTTGGCAGGGGAGTTGGACTAGATGATCTCTAGAATGTCCCTTCCAACTCCAACAATTCCACAAAAAAGCAAAACAAGGCAGAAGCGATAATTCTGCATCAAAAGTTCAAACTCTCTTCTATCATGAGCACCATGGCCATGAGTCCTCTCCATTGGGATGCTGAGGTCAATCTTAAGAAAAGTTAGGCTCTTTTCCCTTATTCTGATGGAATGAATGGCTGCTGCTGCATGTCAGTGCTCCGGTGGATGGGAACCTACTTCTAAATTGACAATCTGAAAGTATTAATGGTTTGTCCATATCTACTTATTCTTGTATCACCGTTATCCTTCTCTCTCCCTCCATTTTTATTTATACATAGCAACGATTTCCCTGTTCAGACTTCATTCAGTGACAATGAATGAGACAGCTCTTGTTTCCTCCTGCATGATCAACTTTCCAATCTCCTAATTATATTAGTAACCCCTTTTTGTAGCTCCTCTTCTGATTTTAACTCGTATTTCTTGAACATATATGAATAGAATTGCAAAGATATGCGAAAGGAGGTCATATCAACATTTTGTTGAGTGCCTTAAAACTCCCCCTCTTTATCAGGAATCTGTCTCTGTTGCATATTAAGTTTGAATGTACTTATTCTGAATCATCTGCATGATGCTGCAAAGTACCAAGCTCCTTTTAAAGCAAAAAGGTGGAAGTTAATACTTGCAGGAGAGGATGTGGAAAACAGGTCGAATGTGCACTAGGGTTCCACTCTAATTCTGCTTCTTTCAAAAGAAACTTCCCCATTAATGAAAAATAGAACACACAAGGAAGGGAAGGGGAAGAATGTGAGTTCTAGTGTAATTTAAAAGTGCTTCTGAAGAACACGGGCTAAAATGTCATAATATTTTCTTTAACACCATTAAACATTCTAAGAATTCAATCAACATAGTCATTGCAATTACATAATTAAAACTCAGAACGAAATCCTGTAATTGCTGTTTTATGGCCATCATTACATAATGAGTGGTTTTATAGTAATCACAGCTAACTCTGGATTTGGGTAATTTTTAAAAGTTGTTGATTTCCACTGTACCACTCATTATTTGATCCAAAATGCTTCAAAAAAGAGGACCTCTCTTAACAATTCTGTTTATGGTTCCTTCTTCCAAAAGATCCGAAAGTGGGTTCCTTTTGGAAGGGTTCGATAAAAACTCACAAAGTGAAATTTATTTTTTTTTTAGAGATATAAACAGGCAGCTTCAAGGTGATAAAATAACAGAAATGTTAAGCTCAAAGTGATTTTTAATGAAGACAATAAGCCCCAGAAAATAACAATTTATGGGCAATATAGAATTTAAGTTAAATCAGTAACTCAATCATGGAGTCTGCCTCCCACATACCAAATTACGTGCTGTGCATCTCACGATCTGGAGCATAAGAGACACAGCCTAAGGAAGAGAAGGAAAAAAAATAAAGTCTCTGTGTGTTTATTGTGCCTCTCAAATATTGGTTCAGCTTGAGAGGCTTTCTGTCCTACAGTTAGTTATCTCTTATAGCTACTTTAGGAGATGCCCTGTGAGTCGGACTCTTTCCTTCTCCTAGTTTCCTCCTGCTCCTGTGCTACACCCACCATCACAGTTCATGGTGTCTACCTCATTCCTATTTTGAGGGAGTTGCTATGGGGCCCGTCAATCCCTGCAGTCTTAGGTCTGTTTTTCTCAAGAATAGTATAAAAAGCTCTGAGATGAATGGTAGCAATCAAGCAATGCATTCAAACCCTTACAGCAGCATCTCTGGGCATCACAACAGAAAACAAAACAGGAAACCAACTGCCACTTTTATTAGACCTCACAATTCATAAGTATCCCCATGTGTTACAGCAATCAATCTGCAATCGTTGCTTGAGTAGATGAACTAGAGCTAACAAGACAAATTATTGTAAGCACACACAACACCAAGCACAAGATCTCATTGCAGGCTACACATCTGAGAAAGCGAGTAAGTTTTGGAGGGGTAAGCTTGCACAGTTTTTATCAGCCCCCAGCCTAGGTGTGGTAAAGCTGGCTAGGATACTTCTACACAAGCTTAAGCCAGACCTTTAACTGATGAGCAAATATCTTTTTGGATCTTTTATTTCATTATCACTTTCTAAAAAACCATAAGCTAAGATTGCATGAAAATCTCATCTATTCTCATTTCGTATGCTACAAAATATTCTGATGTCAGTGTTTGCTTTTTCTTTAACAAGAAGAACACAATCACAGACATGTCAACCAAAAAAAAAGGTGTACATTACAGAATGTTACTAAAGGAAGCTGAACTCTAAAAGAATATTTATCAGGTAAGAATACTCAATATTGCAGTACTGAGATTGGCATAGAATCACAGAATCACAGAATGGCTTGGGTTGGAAAGGACCTTAAAGATCATCGAGTTCTAACCCCTTTGCCATGGGCAGGGACACCTCCCAAGTATTTGATTCAAAATATTTCTCAACCTTGTTGATAACATAATAACTAGAAAAAACAGCTCCCTATATACACTCTAGTAAGATAATACCAATAGGATGTGTCACACGTAGGCAGTAATGGCAAACCAATATTCTCCAGGTAGACTAAAGCAAATTCCAGTTTACAGTGTCCAGTTACATTGGGGAGCAGGGGAGATACCTCTTAAACACCACTGGTGCGTTTAGAAGGTTGCATGTATTCTGCTCTTCAAATAAACCACAACAGCTTCCTCTAAATAAATTTTCAGTGTTACTAAAGCAAACTCTCCCTGCAGCAGGGGGTGGTAAATGGTTATTTATGACTGTAAGGCAAAGGTACTATCATCTTCAGAGCATGAGACCCTCACAGTTAAAACAAGATGATTAAGGTTAATGAGTTGATTAATTTTGCACCTGTTACCATGACTAGTGGGTAACATTGCACTTTTTTGTCCTAGGAAATGCATAACAACCCAAGACCAAAAGTAGAGTTACTTGGTTTAAAAAAGACACTGCCATCCCTGCATCTCTCAAGCCTTGAACGATATCAAAGACAATGAAATATTTTAGACAGTTGATTTGTCTCCAGTGCTACACCATAGAGTTTTTCTTTTTTTTCCAAAATTATCATCAAGAGTTAGACCACGTGTAATATCTGAAGTACTGACTGAATTGATAAAGTCATGTTTGCGAATTGTTCGCAGCTGGCACCACAGGTATGCAATGAACATTTTCATTGTGTTGGCACTCACGCAATTCACTCAGTCCTCAGCCTGCATTTGCTACTATAACTACAATTTAAAAATATCAATATGAAAAGATTGCAGTCCCCAGGACTAACTGAATCAATACAACAGTTTTAATTTGATTCTTATTGAATAAACATTCAATTTCATGGGTAGGGGAAGCCTCAAGTTCTTGCTTCATTCACTCTTTTATTACCTAAAGTCACCATATTTGATGGATATTCATTCATGAATGAACTTTTGGCCCTTTGGCAAAGAAGATGATGAATTTGTACATGCCTCCTGTATTCAAAAGCATCATGTGTTTGCAACTCTAATTTCTAAATACACCCAGAAAAGCGGTCTTAGCCACAACTCAAAGCCAATATGCTTCTTGAAAAGAACCCAGATTCTTTAATTATCAAATTGACTGCACATTTCAGTTTTTCCATTCTAGTTGCATTGTAAGTTAGTTGCAACCAAGTTCATAGCCACTGAGAGAAGGGTGGAGTTCAGATGTCACTATTGCAGCTCACAAGACCAGGCCAAGACCTGCAGCTGAAGACAGGAGAGAGATAAAGCAAAAACTAAAGTATCATACTCCACATTTGAACTCCTGACCAAGAGGCTTTTCTTAACTCTGATAGTTATGAACACAGATTTAAAATAAGAGCCCCACAGAACCTACATTTTCATCCAAACTTTATGTAGTTTCAGTACAATGAGAAATTTTGGCTGATTTGGTTCATGAAGAGATGCAGCAGAAGAAAGCAACAAAGACTAACTGTTATTCATAACCTGAGTGCTTAGTACATGAGGAGCAGCTGTAAAGATCCGTACTCAGCATATTTTCCTGTTCCTTTTCTGGACTGTGAACAGTGACTTAATTTATGCTAAAACAATCTGGCTGGAACCATTCATTCCTCAGGTCCATAAACATCTACTCCTCCTCTGGATTTCAAATTCTGCTTTTTGTTTTCTTTCCTGACTGCATATGAGGTAGAAACAAAGACTTTTGCACAGTAAGCAGCAGGAGATTTCTGCAGGAAAGTTATCATTCAATGCCTTAATGTGCTCCTATTCAAATGTGAACGCAAGTGTGTCTTTCCACAAATCTTCCTACCTTTTCTAGCATTTAATCGCTTTCTTTTGAAGCAGAGGTACTTTACATACAGCCAAAAAGTACATTAGTGAATTCATCTAAGAGAAGTGTGCTGTTAAATAATAATATGTAGGCTAATTAATGTAAATGCAATGGTGTGAATATGCTGACATTGTTGAAGTTAATGATCCAGCTGCATTATCATTTCCATCACTGTAATATCGAGAAAATCAAAGAACTTGGCTTTCTGCATCCTGGAACAGCATTTTCACTGTATCTTGCAGAGACAGTTAAACAGTCTTTCTATACTCCTATAGAAATCACCACTGTGTGATTTTTATCATGGAATTTGGGACAACAGTTTAGCTTTACCTGCTAAAGCTGTCCTTTTGAATCTCAATTAAATTTGGGTCAGAAGTGGAAAATTCTCAAAAAAGGACCCTGACTTGAAAAACCTTTGGGGCAATGAAGTGGAGCCAAGAGACACCAAGTCACTAGACAAGCTGCTGGCTCTGGTAGTGACACAGCAGACGAGCTACCTTTGCTCAGCACTGTGCCTAAAGTAATCAACTCAGAAGAAACAATTAATTTAGGCACAGAACCACATTAACCTCCAGTAATAATTTGTAACAACCACTATCTCAAACAGGGACTGTACATAACATGAGGACACAGTAGCCTGAGATGGCTACCTTTAACATCTCTGCCCTCTCTTCTGCTACTGCACAACACAAACTGGCCACTCATCCTTTTGAAAGGCTTATCCTCATTCTCTTTTGGTTATGCCACAGTTTTCTTACCAATCCCCTCACGATAGTAGGGCAAAAATCTTTATCAAAAGACTTCTTGTGAGAAAAATTAATGTTGCTACTTTAACATTAGCACCTGTAGCCTTTTCTTATCATTATGCTTTAAGATAAAGAAAACTAAAAAAACCCATATTTGTAGTCCTAGAAATCTTGATAAATCAAGCATAAACCCTAATATATTTTGGAGTTTAGAAGAGATGCTGAGTGAAACCAGTATTTGATTTACAACTTTATGAAGAAAGACAGCCCTTTTTCAGGAGTGACCTGGTGCATCTGAAACCAAGCTATCTCCTTTTTGCCTAAAAATATTCTATAGTCAAAACATAACTGACAGTTCTGATGATGATGGACAGGGTAGAGGGGAATGCATGTGCCCTGTATTGGTTCTTTTTTGATAACAGCAGAGAGAAAAAAGGACACATTTTGCTTGTTAGGCAAAAGAAGCAGATGTATTTCAAAGTTTACCAGGGAGCTGTTCTGTTGAATAAATGCTCGTCATTTATATATAATTACTTTTTGACTGAAACTTCTCTTCATACAAGGCATAAGATCTCAAGCACAGGCACTTCTAGACCTTTTGTTTGTATGTGTAGCAAAGAAGGAGGCTTTTGAAAAATCAAGACTTCGCATCAGCAACACACAATACTCTCAAAGAAAATTAATAAAAGAATATGGTGCCTAAAGAACTGAGTAGCGGTGATGAGCTTTTGGTTCGTTTCAGCAAGACTATTGTTTCCTCTAATTTTCATGATTCAGAATGAGGGACAGTAATTTATAAGCAGTACAGAACTGCAGTGCAAACAATGCAAAATTATGCTGTTGGTCCATATTTCACAAGTCAGAAATCACTACCATCTGATTTAAGAAGGGCTAGGATTTGTCTACAACCCTGATTCACAAATGGATTTAGCCACCAAGGGACTTTTTTCACTCTAGAAGTGAAACTCATATGTTCCAGTCCCTGTCTCAAGCAGTGCCAGCATATATTCCTTTTCTACTCAAGTATAATTCATTTTACAATTTTAAAATTTCCTTCCAGCTACAAGCCCTGCAAAGGGACTGCTACTTAGAAAGAATAAAAAATGGCAAGCACAGCTGGCCATCTCGCCTAAAGCCACAGAGTCACAACATTTCTTTGAAATCACAGCAACATGGATTGCACTGGCTGAGAGAGAGATGTGGTAAGGCCACAAGCAGGGAGACAGACCTTTTCCTCTCCATGGCTTTTTCGATGACCAGAAAATTATTGTGAAGATTATACTATAGAGAGAGATTTTCTAGAGATCTCAGCTTCCCTCTAAATTCCAAAATACATGGACAGATTCTTAAAAAGTGCCCAGTGATGGGAAAATACCAAATACAAGATAGAGCACTATAATAAAAACACTTTTTAGGAGAAATTATTTTTCTCTTTTTCCTTTCCTGTTACGTATGTTTTCATTCTCAAAGCGTGGTGTCAAATAGACACGGGTCTATCTGTGAGTGACCTTCATGGACAGCCCTTCTTTTGTTGTTGAAAAACACTGTCAGAAATAAAGGGATTAAGAGTTCACCTTATGAATTCTAGACTTTCAAGACAGTTTGGTTTCAGAAAAATAGCAATTTCAAAATTTCTGATAAAAAACCACCCCACAAACACTTGGAAATGGTATTGTGTCATGTTCATGCCTCATGAGCTGGCTGGAGATCCCAGCCATGTTCTTTTCACATGGGGCATCAGATCCAAGGAGAACTCTTGTGATATATCACAGTAATTCAGTAAAAGAAAATAATGACCTGGAATATAAAGCCCAGCTGCTGAAATGCTTTGGAAATACACAGCACTCATAATGTTATATCTGCAGAATGGGATTTATATTTATTTGTCTTTTCAGCTGAATGGTTAAAAAGAAAAAAAGAAAAAAACTTTTTACCTGCTAGCCAACTCAGCTACACATATGCATTATGCATATGAATAGATGATAAATGGCAAATATATTTACCCTAGGGAATTACTCCATGTAACAAAGCAAACACAGACCCTAGTCTCCATTTCATGTAACCTTCACAAAGATAGAGAAAGAAACAATGATTTTCTTAGAACATATAAAAAGGGGGGGGAAGTGGGGGAGAAAAGGGGAGGAGGAAAGAATCCAGAGTATGTGCAAATTGCAAACATTTTTATAGATATCGGTAATTTTCTACACAGTGCTCAGTTACCATGGTGATGGGCATGAATTAGATTAGATAATTTCTCTATACAATAAAACCTTCTACTGAAGCCATGGGCAGGTTTTCCAGTTGATCTGTAATGTTAGGACCATTTTTTTTTTCCTCTGAAAACCAGTTCCTATGAAAGATGAAATGGTAATATGTGTACACGTTAATATTATCTAAGGGAAAGACTAGGAAGAGGTTTAGACATTAGTTGCAGACTGGCTCAAAAGCTTACTATAACCAAAAAAACCCCACCTATTAATCTTGGGTAACTTTCAGCAGAGCTCCATGAAAACACAGAAAACCTACATAGAAAAAAAAACTCCAAAGGCAGAGAATTGAGTGTAGATGAAACCTTTGATATATCAGTATGACTAAATAATTGCAGATCTTGATAATGGCCATGAGTGCCTTGGAGTGCCTTTCCTAAAGTAGCAGGTGTCACCTTCCCTATGCCTATACGGGATCGCATTAAGGGGGAGCCACCTCAGTGTATCCTGACCACCAACTGTCCTTTAAATGAGAAGCAGAAGGAGACGCTGACAAAGCTTGCAGGGAACAAACTTCAGTGATCCCCTCTCCTGAAACATGCCATTCAACAACATGCATAAATCCTTTGTTTTATCTGCGGAAGATGCTACAAGAGTGCGGTATAACAGGGTAGGGCTACGTGAGTTATGGGGATGGAAGGAGCCCAGCACCTGCATTTACTCCCTGTTCCTTTGTCTAGATACACTGTTGAATGTAACCATGTGAGGAATTCCTTATGTCCGCATAGTAGTTAGCATGTCAGCCTACTCAAACCATAAGGTAAATATATTGACTTAATTTTCATTTATTCTGCTATGAAGAAGTAAAAGGATTTGCCTGAAATCATACAAAATAGTAGGAGCTATATGCTGCTCTGAGGCCAACATCTACATCATTTCAACATGGTACGTTTCATGTAAGGTGCTTAAGCTATCTGTCCAACTTCTCAGTTCACAGTTACCTACAGAAATCAGAACAATTGTGGATCTTACTGAAATAACATCTCAATTCTCAGCTACCAAACCATACTCCTTTTCTGAAGGCAACTGAGAACTCTTTCCAGAGAGATGAACAGAAAATTCAGAAGACCAGAAAGATTTTATTTCAATTTGAAGTCTACAATGAAAGTTATAAAATGATAGTTCTACTTTATTTCAGAAACAAAGGTTCACCATAGCTTCAATGTTCTTGGTGGAATACATGAGCAAAGGACCTTTGGTTGACCATACAACAACTAATTGGAAGGTACCAGCATATCACAGCATTTCTCCAGGGATTTTTTAAACTGACCCTTTCTTGCCTCTTTGTATCTCTTAAAAGCTAGTGTCATTACAGCCCTGCCAGAAGTGTCACTGTATAATGCTTCTAGCACTCAATAGCCTTTGGAAGTGCATTCCCATGGTAACACTTCAAACCCTGATGGCTACACCATTTCAGCACAGTAAGCTTAATATCAGATGCTTGAGCCATCTGTCCAGCTCCTCAATTAACGTAGTTAGCTACTGAAACTTAAGCAATTATGGATATTATTGAAATCACATTGCAATCAAGGAACAAATCCAAAACACAAAAGCAGGACAGAAGAAACCCTAAAGCAACGCTGAAACAGAGCCAGTAGGAGTAAAAAGAGGAGGAGGGACACTTCATCCAGAATTAAATGCAAATTAGAGCTTAATCTGGCCCATAATTTCTGTCTTGAGTCCTCATTTTGACTGTGGACCAGTTGGAATCCTGTTCTCATTAGTGTAAATGACTGTGTGGTGCAAGGAAACAGAAAACCAAGCTCAGCACTTGTTCCCTCCATAAATTAAGCGAAACACCTTGGGACTGAGATGGAAACAGAGTAGCCTAATGTGAGGCCCTGAGAGGGAAGATGTCCTTTTCTGCTAGGTTTGTATTTTTGACCCTGTGCAGTCATCTGAATTTATTAAAAAGCCTGGTAGATAAAAGTATACTGAGCACAACCAAATCCTGAAAGTTGGATCACACCCCACAGATGCTCCCTTACGCATTGCCTGTGGATATGGGGTGCAGATTCTTGGCTTAAAGCAGGTGAACAGGAGCCCTGAAGAAACAGCAAGAGATTTCCCTACACACAGGCTCTCTGAGGGAGAAGGAAAGTTGTGCCACGTGCTATGTGAGGGACAGCAGGGCCAGAGGTAGTGACCTGCAAGGAAGCCAAAACAGAAACATCAGGAAAGGACACTGCAGGAAGGGACAGTGTGGAGATGGCAACATCTGGGCAGATGCTGCTGAGATGCTGCCTGCAGTGCCAGTGCCTCACTGTTTCAGTTGAGGGCCGGGGAAGGGGTTTCATCTCACCTACCTACAGATGGGTAAATTCAGAAGTCTTCAACTAGTTATCTACAACATCTTAATAGTCCTCGGAGAGACATAGGTGTTTCTAAAGCATGACTTATTTGGCAGTTTAGACATTTACTGTAGAATAAGACAAATCATTCCGTATTTCTCTCTATGGACTATAAAGAGCTCTGTAAGCCAAGCTCAGCTAGAGATATCTATACTGAGAATGTCTAAATTAAGACAGCAGACTCCTACCTTGGAGTTCTCTGATGATTGTGGTATGAGGAAGAATTGTTTTCTTAGTTTATAGGGGTCCACTATTGATAGCCATTCATCACAGTATTGAGAAAACAAATGATGTTTCCTACTACAGCCACAAGGTCTGCCCTGCTAATTCATTGCTAAAGCAGTTACAAAAAGACACGCAAGATTTTGTCCGATCAGAAACGGCAGCCTGTTATCACACCTGAGCTCAACACAGTGTTTCTTCTCTTTGCAGAGAGTTAAATTCTGTTCTCAGTGATAAAATAAAGATATCAAACAAAAAAGTATATGTCAAGAGACATTATGGTCCCACACATCAGCAAAAGAATGGTAGGGCACAAATGAAGACACTTGTAGTAGTTTGTCCCTTCACAGCAAGCCACTGCTGCACAGCATTTAATCTTCCAATTCACGCTGGTTTTGAGTGGTATTTAAGTGTTACTGTCAGCCCCAAGTACTTCAGGTAGTATTTCTGTTTCTTGGATCAAATCTATTAAGGGAAGAGGTGACACTCAGTCTTCCCATATGGTTCTTTGTTTTGCACTCTCACATTCACCAGAGCCTTCACCTGCAAGTGAAGAAAACTCTACTTTGCAGAACTGCTGAAGGGTCTTCTCCTCTACTGGCAACCACTTCCCAGGTTTTGCATCCAGGTCACCTCTCAGTCTGCTGCACAAATAGCTTCTCCTGATCTCATGGTCCCTCTGTCTGTCCTGTAGCTTGTACCTACACCCCCTCCACCTGGGCAAAGAAGCCCATAAATCACAAACACCACTCGGCCAGGATTAGTGCTTTCCACGGAAACTCAGAGCTTTGCCAGCCTTTGGCAAGCTTCCTGCAATCAGATGTCAATGCCCTCAACTGCGGGCAGCTTGCCTCCCTTCTTGCTTTTCTCCGTCAGGCTTAGTTCCCATCCAGGAGGCAGAGAGATGATTACAAAAAGGCTGACTACGACCCAGATTTTGTTGCTTGGCTGGTTCTCACTTAGATGTTTATCTATTTATAGGTGTTATTCTATTTCCTTAAGAAGAACATATAATGGAGTAAATCCAGTTTCTCCTTAGAGGGATATGGGAGATTTTGATAGCACACCAGAGCTCCCTTATGTTCCTTACAGTGTCACGATGCTCTTTAATTCTGTGTTTTTGCTGCAGACTATTAAGTCTGCTCCTTCCTACAAGAGACATTTTTCTAACTAGAGCTATTCACAGCACAACATTAATTTTCTCCTCATTTTGTATGAATGTATTGATTTGACCACAGCTACAGCCCATGATGTGTTTTGCTGTTGCTACATTCAGGTACTCAAAATAATATTGCCATGTAATGCAAAGCTATTAACTGCAGCCTAATATCTACCAGCCAGTGATGTGTGATAGAAAACCAGGGAACTATCCTAAAGAGAAAACTCAAAACATGTAAATATAGTTTAGTGATTCAAATAATTATAATTGTTTTCAATAACATTCAAATGCAACATTCAGATTATGAAGTTAATTCTCTGTGCTCACTCATCCATTGTTTTTTCAGTTATTATAAAACCCAGCTATTACAAGGTTCTTTGTAAGGCTTAACAGTAAATGAACCATATGTGCCAGACTGACCTATAGTCCCATTCTATTTATGAACTCAATCCTAAAAATAGTACACATTGCCTCTAAAATCCATTTATTGCTGATACAAGACTGTCTACCTTCTTGTAATCAGAAAGATTTCCCATATTTTAATCCTAAGTATCAACAATACTGAGGACTCTGCTATTAAAAAATACAAAGTAGTTATTGCAAATTTTTGCAGATCTTGTGGAAGTGACTTGGATGGAGCCACTCTTCATTTTGTCTGGCTGAAACTACAATATTGCAGTAACTTTAACTCCTGCCAGCAACACCAGGCATGTGTGTTTCTAACTCAGAGAAATCGTTGGTAACGAAAACCTGATTATGGTACGGGTTCACTCGCTGCTTACAGGATTAACTTTGCCTCTGAGAGCTTTCTGTGATTGCATCATTCCCATGGAGAAACTGGTTGTGCTCCCCAAGGAGGCAAAAGGCTGTATCCTGCAAAACAGTTATGATTCTCCTGGGTCTGGTGAGGCATAGACAGATGAATAATTAATGCAGTGTTTTTTAAATCCAAATATATTTACCAGGGAATGGAGGACTTCTGCTGTTGATGTTGTGGTTTTAGGTTTTTTTTTTCCCGAATAATCAATCCATGATTTAGAGTATATTTTCCCCTGCATTTTCACTGAATGACAATCACACAATCATCAACTGCAACTAAACTAAGAACAGTACTTTGTTAATCCACTATTACTTCCCTGTGAGGGTCTTTAACCATCCAGGATCTCACCTTCTTATTTATTTCTCAGCAGACTGTTATTAAATCAGACAAACATATGCATACATTAAACACTTCAGTGGCCCAGTATAGCCTTAGAAACTATACCATAAACCAGCACATGCATAAGCTTTATAATTCATTATGAAGAAGCCTACAAGCTTTTAGCAGCAGCACAGGACCAGAGGACAAAGTTCTGCCTGACCCGTCCGTCATCCCACAGCACAAGAGTAAAGCCAGTAATTTCAGTTTCAAACCAGCTCATTTTGTAGAATTAAACTGCAGAAATACTTATTTTGATTGATATTTCTTTACAAAACAACTTCTCCTGTTAAAAATTTTTAAGACTGTTTTAATTTTTGCACAGTTCTGTGACTTAAGCGGAAGGTCTTCGTAATTTATTAAGTCTCCAAATGGGATATTTTGTGAAAATATTAACTTCACTTTTTAAAGAAGTGAAAGAAAAGATGAAATTTTCATGATCTTAGAGAAAATATTTAAAATTATCAAAATGTGTGTCCCAAAGGTTTAAATAAAAGAGAATTATTCATTTAAAAATTTTCTGATTTTAATCCAGTTTTATAATCTGTAGACATTAATCATAAACTTAGAACTCTTGGGGTTGCCATTCCTACTCCAATGTCTGTCTTTTATGGAAATTGGAAGCCTTTCCAGAGATGCTGGAAGGCCATGACCAAGCCATGACCTGAAAAACAATTTTATGCTACTCAACTGATACAACAGGGTACAACAAAAATGTCATTCCAAATGCTCCTAACCAGATAGGGCCTTTAAGTATGATGGCAAGTGTGGAAAACAGCAGCCCACTGAAGATGAGCAAATCCATGATACACTGACGCTTCATATACCTTTTAGTACCTCCTACATGTATAATATGCATTACTATTCTTTTCTATTTCACACTTTCATCTTTTATCTACCCATCTGATCTTTGTAATCTTTTTCAAAACCTCCCTATTTGGGCCAAAAGAGGAAAAAACCAAAAAGACTGAAAACCAGAAGCCATTATAAATATGCTGACACCACTGGCCCTACCTGTCAGGACCATCTATCATATTCATTGCCTCAGTAAAATTGCTGGTGTGTACAGAATACAAATTCTGTTACAGCAGAAGAGTTATCGGAGCACCTGTTTGCGTACCAGAAATCTAGGGGTCATAATCAGAGGATAAATAAGACCATTTTAAGTGTAATGCTGATTGTACTCTACCAAATTTGCTAATAAAACCCCTCCATGCCTGAAAGCTACAGAGCCAAAGAAAATGTGCTTCCAAGAAGAGCTGTAGTGGGAGCTGATTTATAATAAGTGTGCAGTCATGAAGTGAAAATGGCAAGGCAAGGTAACACAAGACTGGGTGAAGTCATTAAGAGCCCTACTAAGCTGTATGCAAAATGACAGAATAAGGGAGTCTAAATTCCACTGCAAATCCAACAGACTGCATGGGGGAAGCAAAGAAATTAGATGAACAAGGGCTCATCTACATTAGAAAGTTTTACTGCTTTAATTAATCCAAACCCATAATTAAAGCTGTGAAATCTTTCTAGTGTGAATGCAATTTTACTGGTTAAATGAACAAGCACTTGGAGTTTACTATGGTTCAGATATATCATTTGCCCATCTGACTATACTGTACTCTGGCATACTTTAATATGTCCAACTTTCTTCCACAGATGGTTCTGGTTACCAATCTAAACTTCATAGAGACGCATTTATCTTCTAGACCTCTGTGGAGGCAGAACTAGACCAAAGAGGTGTCCTGGAGATGGCTAGATCAGATCAGGCAGTTCCACTAAAGACATATACTGTGTATTGCTGTTCTTGAAGGGATTGTCCTATGGTTCAAGCATCTAAGTTGTAGTTAAATGCTTTTCACAGTTCTGCTAGATGCTACTTGGGAGTACACGAACACCGATCTATACTGGTGACTCGTTTGTCTATAAGGAGGAAAAAAATGTCTTTCTTCTCTTAGGTTGACTATCTCTTACTGAGAGAGTTGCTAATAGTTCCTCTACTTCAGTTAAATAACAAAATGAATCTGACAAGTCATAAATAAACATAATGGGCTTAAATTTTCATATAATGTGTGCTTTTTATGACACAGTATAAATTCAATTATTCTGACTGCATGTTTTTTTGGTCTACTCAAGCAACCAACCCAATGTGATGTTCTGACATTAGAGATCCTCACACAATATTTGAAACATAGCTTAAACTTTACTGCAATATGTAATAACCAAATGACCAGAAAAATAAAATCATAGAATATAAAAACCACAGCAACAACCATGCATTTCAGATTCAATGTGAAATACTGTTTTCTAGTAGAACTGGAAGAACATCAGACATTAAAAAGGTTAAAAATTTTAAGTGGAAGTTCCCAGAATACTTTTCAGAAATTGTTTTCATAGCATCTTTTCAGAGGTTGTCATTCCCTAACGTATAACACACAGCTCAGGCTTGCATATCAGGTATCATCTCAGACAACAAAGACATTGAAAATTTTTTCACTTAAGCTTGCTCCTTTGATGTATGTATCACCTTTTTCTATGGCACAGAAATTTCTCTCTCTCTAGTTTGTATATACAAAGGGAAAGGTTAATGTGTTGGACATGTTTAGAATTATTAACTAATGCACAGATAACTCTCACATGGAATGTACAAAAAGCAGTCATGTTATTGCTGCAGAACCTTTCAAAGTACATTTTGAAGCAATAAGACTTAAATGAATTAAATGAAATATTACTTCTCTGCTAAATTTCATTTAAACTGTGCTGAAAGAGAATGAACAAGTCAAAACTAAAATATATATAATTTTAATTCTCTGCCGCTAGTGACCTTTTTTAATGAGAAATGTTTTTTACCTTATGTCATTGTGCTCTCACTTATATTTTCTCATGAACAACCTTTCACATGATTTGACGGCTCTGTCTGCAGGCAAATAAACTATTGTGGCTGCAAAGTGTGGATCTGCTTGCTGGCCACTGGACATCAGGACACCAAGGTACTTAACTTTTTTTGCCTGCCTCTGTCTTTCTCCTATTTTTTATCTCCATAGATAACAAGCTCTTAATGACAAGACTACTCTGAAGGACTCAAACTAGCTCTCAAAATGTAATTCTTACTCATATTACAATCACAGTTTGTTCATCTCTCTTCCTAAGCATCCCATCACCATTCTGCTGAGAGCACAGGAGAAATTCGAGACAGGAAGTAAACCTGCACTACTTGGCATTTTTTCCACTTGCAGATTAAAAACAATTTCTCAGTAAATAATTAATTTATTGAAAATTACTGTATTAATTACTGTAGTCTGAAATCACTGCAAGAGTTACCAAGAGATGGCCACTACAGCTTGTTATGATACAAGTATGAATATGTCATATCTCACCCTAGGTTTTGATACACTCTGTGAATCAAGACTACTGCAAAACTGAGAAGTCCAAGATGAAAGGAAATGCAGAACAGTGCTGAAATCATACAAGTCCTTTAAATGATCCAGAAGAAAACATTTTACATTATTTTTTACTATTGTCACAGTTGTGCTAAGGTTACAGTAACTATTAAGGGTCATTTCTCTTACTCAACATGTAAATATTCTGATTGCTTTTTTCTTCTGAGTGCTGAGGTACTAAACAAAACAGTGAATGTCATTTTGAAACTAACAAGACAACTGGCATATGCACAAAAGTCACAGGGCATTTTACGTTGCTGATAAATTCAGTGGAGATTCTTTCTGTTGCTATGCATTCATTTTCTAACTGACCTATTTCAAATTATAAATCAACCTCCACCCACAATGAATATACAATTATCCCTTCTTTTTCTCTCCTTGTCACCATCCATTTATGTTTTAGTTAGTAATTGTTATTCTTATCACAATAACAGCATCTACAGGATCCAAATGCCCCCAGAACTTTTAAACCCAGATTTCCTAAAAGGACTCTTGGGCATTCAGCTGACTATGGCTCTAACTACTTTTGCCTGATGTTCACATAACAGCCTCCCCAAGTGAAAACCCTCAAGGGAGTTTCAATGAAATAGCATCAATCAGGACTCCCAGCTGACATTCAGGAAATGGAATAGGATGTTCCTTATGCACGTGCTCAGCATATCCAATGACTGGAGAGCAGTTTGGGCTGCATTCCGTATTGGTGCATTATGACTCGGCTGTCAAGGTAGAATGCACCGGTTATACCAGTGTGATTTTGCAGACTTATGGTTAATAGGAAGAAATTGTCAAATAACAGGCAAACTGAGTTTTCTGTCTCTGAATTCAGGCTAGGTGACCTCCCCTCTTTTAGAGCTGAATACATAAGCAGCTCCAGCATTTGGTATCTCCATTTAGTGCTCCCATTTTGAGCAAGAGAGACTTCAACTCAATTGGGAAACAGTCGGAGCCCAAAAGTTCAGTGCCCCAAAGGCAGAGGCAGTGTTTGGCAAACAGCTCGCCTGCTCCTGAGAGGTGCCATCTGTAGACAGCTTCTGTCCTACTGAATAAGTATTTCAGTGATGAAACTCAAAGGAAAGCATAACTTCTTAGGACATTTTAGATTAAATTTGGCTGGTTTGGAACAGCTCTAACATGCCAGCCACTCACTCACATTTCTGTTATTCTCTTTTAGTTCTTCCAGCATTAACTGAAGTGGACACTGAAGATCAAGAGTTTACTTTGAGCATGAAAAATAAGAAATCCACAATTTCTCCTATTTCTTTGATCTTTTACTGAATACTTGGTTTGGGCCAGATAAAAGATGTTCAAATCCAGATTACTTGTACACTCTGAAGAAAACAGAGATGGCAATTTCCCCAAACCCCCTCCCTCTTACAATGTTCACCCTCCTATATTTAATTTAGTCAAAGAGAAAGTCATTTGACTTTCAATTAAAATCACGTTTCCTTTGAGCTAACTGAAGAAATATCTCCTTGTTCAAACTCTCCTTTCCTTTTCAAGAGTTTCAAGAGACAGAAATTTTGATAAATTACATACTTCTAATACAAAAGATAAAAATAATCTTTAAAATCCTTAATTGTTTTAGAAGCAGCAGCTCTTTTTCCATTCCTGTTTTCAGGTCCTATTTTATTCAAATCTTTATTCAGAAGTAATAGTACATAAAGCTTGTTTCTTTACAGAGTTGTTTTAATTTGGTGCAACATGCTGGGCCCAAGATTTCTAAGCCTGAAATAATCAACTGCAATTAAGCTCAGGTTCTGCTTTACTCAGAAAAAACATGTGAACTTGACAAAACATCTGAACTATTTCAAATCTGCAATGAAGCTAGAAAACCTTTGTCTTTTCTTCAAAGACATTACACCATCTGGGTTTCACACATGATGCTTGGTAGCACATCAAAATTCAGTTCCAAGTGATTTACTTTTTTACTATTGTTAAATTATGTACCATTTAAAAGAGGTGTGTCTATATATATCTCTCAATATATAGACAAATAGATGCACACATACACTCCTGCCATTATGCTCTTGAAAACAGAGCACAAAGCAATCCCTTTGTAAATTGCAACCCACAATTTATAATCAATGAGAGGGTATGTCACTAATTGTCACTATGCCTGACTAATTGTCAGTATGTCACTAATGCTTCATTCTCAATGTCCCTAATGAAATACAAAGATTTTTCTTCTAAGAAAACTTTAGCAAGGGAGAGAATATTCAGTAGTCTAAGAAGGCTAATTTAAAGAATGAAGGATAAATAATTTCTCACTTCTATATAATTTTGAAGCCTGTATATGCTGACCTAATATATATTGAGCTGTAATGAGAAGCTTTGTTTGAGCTTTTCGCTACAGCACAGTGTATTTAGCAATATGGATTTATAAACAGCCTATGTTAAGAATCAATGCATACATGGTCACCAACAGCCACATGGAGACAGCAATACATCTAAGGATTTGAGTAGCACCCTGCCAGGGTTCGTATGTACATATTGCCCAAGCCCAGGATGTAATTATGACTCACTTAGTTTTATATAAATCTGTTAGTAGTCCAAATAAAGCCTCTGTCAAACAGAAGAAAATGAAATAGAACTTCGTGTATGTGAACTTTTGTTCAGAATTGGTTTTACTTTCACCTAAAGCAATGACAGAGTCCCGGAATAACTCTGATATTGTAAGCAATATTCCTAAAAGATGTGGTCACTCCACTTGTTTCTGAAAATAACATCAACTTGTAGAGCTATGCTAGAGTTGCCACTACTGTGTGGAGTTACACAACTAAATTATAAGTGCTATGCTGAGTTTTTTTTAAAAAAAGTTACTGAAGATTGGTGATTCATAGTGAGACCAGAAGCTGCCCTCCCCTCAAAAAAAAAAAGGAGAGCTATGATAAAGTTCTTTTAGTGGAGAATGTGGAGATTACAAAAATGCTTAACTCTAAACCAGTAAAATTCCTCTCAATACTTGTTATCAAGATACTGGAATTTTATTTTGAAAAACTCAAATGTATATTCTAGTTGAAATATACTTTATTTTGCAACAATCTATATATTTCATTCTGAATGAAGAAAATAAGACACAGTTGAAACTTGGGCTTGAAAGAAATATGTCTCTGCTATTTTACTACTTATTTCAACTTGATAGACAAATTTTCCTCACAAAACCCAGCCCAGGCAAGATTTAGTTGTTTAGCCTAGCTTTAATAAACCCACTCCGAATAGTGCCAAAAATGAAACATATCCCACTTTGTGACAGTTATAACTCACACAAAACTACTTGAGAGTGTAAATAGATGCTTTTCATGGTTACAGGCAGGTAAGTCAAAATAGACAAAAAACCTTCTCAAAATTAATCCCCAGTATTTTTCAGTCTGGTTCCAAAAATCTTTTCCCAAAGTTGGAATAGGTCAAAGCGATTATCTTAAATTATTCTGTGTGCCTAAAAATGTGAAACAGCAAAGCAATTAAGTATGACTACAGAGAGAGCCATATTAGTAGTACTACTACCTTCAGGGAGGACATAAGCAAAGGCTTGAAGTTGAGCATCACACACACGCTCCATTTCTTACCATGGGCCCAATTAAAGTGCCTTCTCGTCACTGAGCAGGACTTCACCTCAGCCTTCAGTAAAATCCTCATTATTTAGCATGAGCAAAGTTAATTGGTAAATGGTTCCATTCTCACAAAATGAAGACTTTAAAAAGCCTTCTTTTGCACATTACAGCAAAGCCAAGGTCTTTCAGTTTTTTCTGGATGGGTAGATGAAAGGATAGACAGAAGGAAAAGCCAGCCTCAGAACTGAGTGCTAAAGATTAAAGTTTATGCTGTCTGTGATTCAGAATGGTTTCCTCAAATAGAGGCTCCCCTACATCAGCCTCCAATTTTCTATCAATTTGGCACACATTCTCCGGTTTCCACCAGAAATCCCATCCTTGAACAGAGATGCCTCTTTGTATGTAAACTTCAAAAGCATATGTATGTTCCCACAGCTGAGAAAATAAAAGCCTCCCAATCAACCTTTCAGAGCGAAGGCTGCAAGAAACACTAGAGAAGTGGACAGCTAGCTGCAAATTAATACAGGATGGTAAATAAGGATGGTATGAACTCACTTAAATTATATGTGGCACTGTCATAAATCAGCACATGCTGATTTTAGGAACCTAATCATTAGGATGAAGCCTGGAATAATTCTGAAGTAGACATCTCTGGTTTATGCACAGCTAGTGACATTTGGTGCACCAGAAATGACAGAAAAAATCACAGAAAAACAAACATTAACATCACTATCTTCTATGGGGAATTTTTGTTATGTGGCTGATTAACACAAGTTTGATAAACTCAGAGAATTTGTACAAAGGCCATTGAGGGTGTTTAATTAAATACAGCAATGAAATGTCCCTTGCTTGTGTTAAAAAAAAAATAAAATCCAGTATTAGTACACTAATATTGTCAAGCCTAGGAAAAAACTTGCAGCAATTTTCAAAAAAAAACCCCACACTACTAACCTATATTGATTAGTTTCTCTGTGGCTGTTAAGACAAACCATAACTCATTCTATAAAAACTTCCATAAATAATTGAACTAGATACCAGAATTCCCTCCATAAACCCCACAACTGGGCACATTTCCATCATAAGTATTACTATCAAAACCAAGGAAGGTTATTGGCATACTTGAAGAACGCAGGACCATTAAGAGTGGATTTTTCTCATCTAATTAATCCTCCTCTGTAGTCAAAACCAGATAGAGACTGCCATCCCACAACATTAGACAGCTATCTCAGAAATCAGTTCACTCTGGTGTCAGCTTTCTCCCCAGATTTTAACTGCAGAAATTAATCTATTTACATTAATGCATTACAGTTAGAAATTGAAATATAAAACATTTCATAAATATTTTATAATAAAACAAAATAATAAAATATGCTAGAAAAAAGTCTGGAAATGCTGCCAAGTCACAAAGTCTATCTTTCCCCAAAGAAGCTTGCGCTATTCCTTGACACAGGTGTTCCAAATAATTGTGTTAGAAGATGCTGTGATGGAAATTCTACTTTCTTTCTACACCATGTGGTCTCATATATCTATTTAACTGACAAGGCAAGAGAGACAGCTAAAGCAGCTAATACCATTTAATTGACTTAGGGCTGGCAATTCTCCAAAACAATGAAAAAAACCTTAGAAAGAACAAAACCCTCTTACTCTCTTCCTCCTCCTTTGCACAGAAATCTCAGAGACAAAACTTAGCGAGCATTTGTTATGTGTACACAAGGAAGTTGGGTGCCCTATTATCTTAAAAGCACTGCTGAAATTTAGTATGTTAATCCCTCAAACCTACTTTGAAAATCCTAATCTAAAAGAATGAGTTATCCATTCATTAAAGGAACATTCATTATAACAATATTCTCTGTGTATTAAATTAATCCATATACCTACATTCAACTGGAATTTGTTAAATACCTGACTACCTGCTAAGCATGAACAAGTCCGTAAGCATCAATAAGACTTTCAAGTGAGTGTCACAGGCAAGGCTGCTTGGTTAGAACAACTATATTTTGCCATGGAGAGCATTCCAGACAAAAGGCTGGAATTACTTTATGAATTCACATGAATTACTTTATCACATAAATTCAATAAAGCAATGAGTTCTAATAAGTGTAAGAAGTTGCTCAAGGAGAATTTAAACAGGAAAGCAAGGTGGAATTGCACACCTGAGGATTAATCACTTCTGCAATGTATTATAAAAATTGCTATTTAATATTAAATTAGCTCCATCATTTCAGCATTTCTTGTAAAACATATTCTAGTATAAGGGTGAGTTTCAACTCACTCTGCAGTCCTGATCCTGCAGGGTTTGTTTGGATCTAGTCTTATATGTTGACTTACTTAAATCAGAGCATTATGTTTCCAAGCTCTTTCTTTTATTTAGCACATCTTTGCAGATATATCCTTTCTGCAACATTTTTCTATAATGTCATGAGCTTGTGCATTAAATTGCTTTTAGGAGTAATATGAATTAAGCATAAAGCTAACGTAATTGGAATTTCAATCGTTATTTAGCTGCTTTTCCTCTCTGCCCCAGAGTCTGAAGCCCAATGCATAAATTTCCATTGGCAATGCAACAGCGTAAAAATAGAAATAGTTTTAATAAATTATTCTGAAAGATATTAGATAGAGGTCAATTCCCAATTCTTTTGAACTCCACTACAGAACTTTCATTTAATTTTCTGGGAATAGAATTTGGCCCCAATCACTTACAAAATGGGATTAAGTTTCTGGCTTTCTTCCCAGAACCTGGAATGAAAGTGCACCTATGAAAATCTGCAGAATCATATAACATAGCTTCCCAAAGAAGGGAAAGCCTTCCATGCTGCTTTATGAAATGGAATTTTTAGTTCCACAGATTGCTACATTCAATATGAACCATCTTATTCTGTCATTCATAAATTAATTAAAATGCCTGAAGTCAGAACCAATTTCTTGAACTTGCCTTGAATCTGAGGGCTTTTCACATTTAAACGGTTTTCAGTATTTCAGTATGCATGTAAAATTGAAGAGTGTGTATGAGCAGCTATCATTTCTGTAAGACCATAATAAAGGTCAGACATTTGTTAGATTGAAAGTGACATTAATACCTTCTGAATTCTTATTAGAGAAGGTCCATCATGGTATCATTTTCTTGGAGAGTAATAGGTCAGCTGTCAAATCTATCACGTCTGTCTTTATTTTCCTATTTTCAAGCCAAGACCAAAGAGAATAGAAGGAAATCGAAGAAATACACTTTTCAAAAGCACTGATTTGACAACTTTAATTAAAGTCAGAAGTTCAAGCATATGGCAATCCATTACATGTAAATCCTAGAGTTGATTCTTCATGGTACACTAAATTTGAATATAGGGCCACAAAAAAGCCTTTGTATTCTTAGGTAACCACCAACACAAAAAATCTGAATGGTTTAACACAAAAGGTACAAAAGACTCAATTTCAGCTGGGGCTGACTTCTTACTCAAGAGAATTAAAGAAACACCTTCATGCTAGGCCTTAGACTCACAAAGGTTACAGAGAGGTGTTACACTTTCAGCTCCCAGTCTGAAATCGCTGAGCATGAAAGTACAAGTAATAGGCAGAAATTTGGCTCCATTTCACCTTGACATTTACTAATTAAAGTTAGGGAGTTGGATGAGAGGCCAGGTACCTTGCCCCCATACCCTGCATGCAGTGGAATACTCCTATAAATACTCAGTAAATGCTGAGGCAAGGATGAAGTAAAATAACTGTATACTATTCAAAGGCAGGAGCTACTTCCCCAAAACCCAGACCTGTAGCTTGCGTAAATTGGTATAACTCCTTATAGGAGACATGGATGTACTATGGCGGTTGGGTATCTCAAAGCATCATTCTATTTGGAAAATAGACTTGTATATACTTTTTAAAAAGTATTTCAAGTAAGAGGAAAGGAATACAATGAAAAATGCAGTGAAAAGAAATACATATTTTACCTAATGCAGTCACGGTTCTGGTTTTAAATATCAGTGAGAGCTAGCCAAGTTACTTGTGCTTTATGTATTTGTGTATGCTGGTTTAAGAAGAAAATAAAATTATGTAAGTGAAAAAGATATTATTTTAACTGCAAAAGGCAAGTCAAGTGAGGAAAAAGATAAAATGGAGGAAACTATTCCTGCATTACTTGTCATCCAGAAGTAACTGCACCTTTTTCTGCATCTTGGTCTGATTTAAAAAAACTTACAAGAAGAAAACCCATTACTAAAAGTGAAGGGGGGAGGGAGACAGAGTGAGGAGGCACCAAAATCTATAAGATTTGATAAAGAATGAAAATCTGATGTCAGTGTAGCCAGGGAAAACCAGGAATAACTTCCATTTACATCAAAAGAAACTTCTCCAGTTTTACACCCCTTCAGTGAAAGTCTGAGCCACAGACATGAAAGTTAAGAGATATGAAAGTAATGAAAACAGACAAAAAACCATGTTGTTTAAACAAGGCTCTCTCTTCCATTAGACTGTTTGATAAAAGAAGTATACGGCCAAAAAATCAACGTTGTTCTAAGAGCTTCAGCGGAACAATACTGATTTTTACCAAGTGAGACAGAGACAACCTTCCTCTGTAACAGAAGTGAGCAAACCACCTTCCTCTACATTCCCACATCCAAATAAAGGTAGCAGTTTTTACCTCTCAGATTTCACCATGAATACAGATATTTTTAGTAGAGAGTATTCCAGATTTCTTTACATAAAGTTATTTGACAAAAATATGATATTATGTTTTACTGTGAATATACAGTATACCACACCTCTTTGCAGTACCCAGACTCCAAAATGTTGGTAGCGTTAAATGTTATAAAGAACTTTCTAAATCTGTGTTAAAAAGAAAGGTTCTTATTAAGTTAATTTTGTTTGAAAAGGGAGGAAGAGATAATTTATCTGTATTTTAGCCTTGATAAAAAAGATTCTACCCAAAATAGGACAATACTGAACTGAGATCACATAAGCCATTTGAAGTGATTTATAGTCATGATTCACAGAACGAACAGCTGAATACATGATGACATAAATTACTGGAATGAAGAAAAGGTTTAATGAAATGAATGAAAGTTCTGAAGAGGTATTTTCATCTTAGTATTTAAGTATGAACATGTAGGATTTTTTTTTACCTGAATAACTTCTCACACTGGTCTAAAATGCATTTGTCATGGGTTTCAGGCTCCACAGGTCTTGCCTTTCACATCAGTTTCTACAAATATAAGAAGCAAAATGGACATGATGGGAGTAAAATTGATACAAGACTAATAATGTGGCACAAAGAGGGAGAACAGGCAATCCTAGCATTGCAGAAGTATTTCCTTCTCTGAAACACTCTCTTTGCTAGTACCCACATACAGACCGAGAATAGAAGCAATTATTTTTTTAGTTGTTGGATATAGTAGGTTTGGCATCCTCTAGGTTTCATCCAATTCTGTAGGGCCACCACAAAATTTCTGTATGTGGTAAATATTAATAGGGATTTAGGAAAAATTTTCCTGGTTTTAGATGCCTACTAAAAGATTGTAGAAGACTGTATCATGTATTTAAAAATCCATTATTAATATCATATTAGCATTTTGAGTCTCTGGAGTAGATGTTCTTGCAGGCTACCCGCAAAGAATCTACTTTCAGTAATGAGGAGAGGAACTCTGACATCTGTCAACTGAGTAAATTCTACTGTTTTGTAAATATTGATCAAACAATCATGGTTAATGATACAACTCTGTAAGTGAATTAGACAAATGTTCCCACATGGCTATCAATTTAATTTCCCAGACTAAATTAGCTTCTTTTGTAAAGCAAAACCCTTTTAAGGAAGATAAATTGTTCAGTGACATCAATGTCCATTTCAATTATGGCTTTATTCTGGTAGAGGCTGTTCTGCATAATACACCTGCTGTTCGCCTGGTGGTACTATAAGTGTATACAGTGGGAACCACATGACACTAACCTTGAATATTTATACCCCATTTCTCTAAAATATGAGATAGCTGATGTACATAATACCCAAGCAAGTAATTATCTTTTTGTACCAGCCTATACAGTTAGCTGAGCTGAAACCACTGATGTTAGAAAATACACTGATTGAATCCACCTTAGCACAACTGTGTCTCAGAGCAGCACTAGAGATAACAGCTATCAGCTGAGCAGGAGCAGGGTGTGAGAACAGGGAGCCAGAAGACACCAAAAGGATACCTGCAAATGGGTAATGAACATATCTTAAAAGCAGACTGATTACCTCTCAGGAGCTATTCACACATCACTCTACAGCCTGCTTCAGAGGAGACAAAACTGCTTGAGGTTTAGCTCCACTGGCCTCTCTAAAGCAAGAAGGGAGGGGCAGGGAAGGGTTTCAATTAGTCCCATTTAAAGAAGCAAGTAACCCCTTTTCTCAAACCATTCTCCCTTCAGATCTGAAATACTGCTCACTGAAGGGGGGCAGCAGCTCCCCACTGACTGGTGGACTTTGGAAAGTCTCATACGGAATATGTAATGCTTTTTTATTTCCGAGTATTAGTCATTATTGGCAGCAATCCATTAGTTTTGAAAGACTAGAAAAGCTTCTTAAATGAATCTCAACAAAAGAAACATTTATTTGCATGTAGTTTATTTCAAGGTGTTTATATTAAAGTTTTTCTGTAAACATCACTAAATTTTACACTTGATTTTGTAACAAAATGGCTATTAATTCTTTCTTCCAAAAGAATCTTTTACTTGATACATTCTAATTGCATATAGTGGGTGAAAGGAAGAAACCTGAGTAGGTTTTTATTCAAAATTATAACTACTCTGCCTTTTCCCCTCAAAAGAAAGACAGCTGCTGTTTAAACAATCTGGTCTTACACAAGGAAAGAAAAAGCTTTATCACTGCTCTGCAATGTGAGTTCATTCATGGATTGCCCAGCAGAAACAGAGCACAGCAGGAACCCCAAAGCCCTGTTGTTACATTATGCAAAAGCAGACAGTAAAAAGGAAGAGGTTATAGAAGCAATTTGCATATTGCACTTAGAGTTTAATGAAACTCTTTTTTGAAGAGAGGGTCAGCTTTTTTAGGATATTCAGGTGGCTAACTCAATAGGAATAAGTGCCTAAATGCCTTTAAATCTCCCTTATGGTCCTCATTGACAATTTCATTTCAAGAACTGTGATGTTATTGGAACAATGAAACAAGTAATATTTAAACTATGAGCAAACTCTAATGTTTATTTTTCTCTAATTGTTATGCTTCTTTCTGTATATTTGACCCCATTATGTAAAGGCACAGTCCAAGGGTTTATGTAATAACCAAGAAGAGAGTTTGCTCTATAAGCACAGGAAACTCTGCTGAACAAAATCTTTTAGAAATTCAGTTAGGGACTGCAGAGACATCATGGATAAGAACTGCCTGAAACATCTCTCAGCTTACAATACTGCAGTAGTGTCCAAGCTAAAAAATGCTCATCTCTTACAAACGCCACCACAATCAAACAATTTTGCAGAAGGAAACACACCTCTTCCCTAAAAAGTCCATGATGACCTATTGAACCTGCCTGCTCCACGAATACTTAGCAACAGACAGACCAGTTAAAAGCATTGGACTACAATTTTTTGCTGGTCCAGTGTTCCATGGTCTGGGAGACCATTCTTGACCATCCTGGCCTATAGGCACTTGGTTCTAAACTATGTGTGCTATGTTTATGCCAGCACATATTGCATCCCTTCCCCTCCCAGTCCATTGATGACTGTAAAACTTCATAAGTTTTAACAGAAAAACCCAGGTACCCACTTTTTAATAAGAAATCTCCTATTAACTGTCACCTCACAGCTGAGATCGCGTCATGAGTCAATGAAGCCCATGGCTGCTGTTTGCAGCAGTTCTTCTGTCGTTCCTGAAAAAATCACATAACATGTCTGCTTTCCCCTTCTATTTACTACAGATACCTCCATCAGATTTGCATTGTTGTTTCAAAGAAAAATTTACCAGAAATTACAAAGTGTTGTGAAAAATTGATGGCAATCCCAGGACTGGCCAGAAAAGGGAACATCTCCTCCACAACTCATTCCAACATTTATTTTCATTCTGAATCTTAATGAAAGTCAATGAATCAAAATGAATTGTAAAAATTGATGTAAACTTCTCCTCATAATAAACATGATCCTATGAATCATTTAAATGAAAGTATTTCCAGCAAAAGGTTGATCTCTCTGTAACTAGTTGTTATCTGGAAAACAGGTGATGACGGGAAGGCTGATTTATAATCACACACAATCAGATCACGCAGAGTTGGATGAAACAGCTGCTTCTACAGAGTGCCAGTATCAGAACTAATTATTTAAATGTAAAATTATGCAATGTGGCTTTTACAAAGTTTATTTTTCATCTCTGCCAACCATCACTGCAGAAATCCCCCTCTCCTCTGGATGCCTACATACATCACCCCACACAGATCCTAACCCCCCAAATAATCAATATTGCTTTTTGACCAATTGAATGTTTGAGACATACAACACTGATGAAGTTTTTCTTTCATATAATGTAGAAATTAATTTTTAGTTCCTAATTTTTCTTTTCAATTGTCTAAATGTCTTATCTAGCAAAATACTTTGAATCTATGGACTTGTTTATATCTCTAGAGATACTGCTGCACATTACTAATGGCATTGCTAGAAGCCAATTTAATCTTTAAACTGAGTGAAGGATTATTTAATAGTTTGCATAAGAATAAGAAAGTTTTACTTCTAATACTGACTTGAATAGTGTACTGGAGAATGTTCTCTTTTGGATGGCTTCTTTGGGTCCCATTATTTTTTTTTGTTTGTTTCTTTCCCACTGAACTGGGTCAATATCTGCCTCATTAAGAGTCTTCGGAGATTTGACCCATTTTTCTCTGAATACTCCTCTAAGGCCTCTCAAAAAAGGGATGAAAGCAGTCCAAATTGCTTTTTATACATATGTATATTTTTAGGTTATCTGAATAATCATGAAGAATTGAATCTAGTCTCACCATATGAAAACCCACAGAAAAAGAAAGGCAAAGCTTGGCTTTCAGGGGAAGTTGGAAAGACACGTAGCTGGGATAGGGACAGACAGCTTTCCACAGCTCTGCCCAAGCTCAACATGGAAAAGATGGCATAAAAGAACACCTTGGTTCATTTTACTATGCATAGATATAGGCAACAACTCTATTTTTTTGATATAAAGTTGTAATGCACTGCCATTCGTCAGAGTACAAGGAATAACATGAGAAACAGCAGCCTGGTATTCACTATGCCACAACTTTGATTAAAAAACCAAACACACCAGTACTCTTAAGGCTGAAAATGGAATGCTGCAGTTCACATATGTAGTTTCTTTTTAATGTCATCACTGAATAGTAGGCTAAACAGCAAATTTTAAAAGGGGCGATTTTCTTTGATTAATTGAATTGTCAAAACTAAATCAGGATAATTGAAGAAATTGAAAAGACAAGATAACATTACTAATTTGTTAACATGGGCAATATTTTGCAGTTTCCTTTCTTGGGGCCTGTTGCACTTATTATGGATTAACTGCCCTCTGGATAAATTATATGTCTGAGTTTATCCAAATTTTCTGACACCCATAAATTCATCACTAAAACAAATGGACCTATATTACAAGCACATCAAGATCTCATAGAATTTATTTTATGTGACTTTTTTACCACTGACTTTGTTGAACTGAGATAGCCAGTTCTGAGTGCTTCTGCTTAGCTGACATGAGTAAACATCACTTTCTAAATTCCACAGTGATATTTGCAAGGGAACATATCTGCACTTTCAAGAATGAAGCTTCATATCCTGAGACAGCTGGATAGATGTAGATATAAACAAGGAATCTGAGTCACTGAGAAACAGAAAAGACTAATCAATACCTCAAAAAGTCTCTATTTGTGGGAGAAGGAAACGCTGGTTTGAGATAAGCCAAATGATGCAGCCATAAATTCTCAGGGCGATTGTTTAATTATTAATATTAAGCCTAGAAAATTCAAGATCCAATTCAGCATCTTCTATCTTTCATCTTTCTTTTCTAAAAAGCTCACATTTCCTGCAACAATTTCAGTTTACAGGTATTTGTCTCATTGTCATAAAATAAAATTTTCCACATACTCTTTCTCCTCTTTTTTTTTTTTTTGAACAATCATGTGATTGTTTCAGCACCAGGCTCAATTCTACTGTAAATTCAAGTAACACCAGATGGATGAGTAAAGAGCAGCCAAATGAGGTAAGCAGCTTCTATCAGACACTCCTTTCCCCAGAGACAATGTAATAAACAATGCTCTTTTCTGACTCCAGACATTTTATGATCTGATTGAATTTGGAAAAATATAGATTATTATACAGATTGAATACTTCACAAGTATGTTAAAACAAAACTGAAAACCATTGCTCATTGTAGTAATGTTTTATTAAATATATAAAATTTGTATCTCTAAATCTTCAAAGGCCCCTTCTGCAATTTGAAACACTGTAAGTTAGAGCTTCTGCATTTCCCACAGGAAATGCTAAACTCACTGGAATCAGAGTTTAAACTGCACAACTTCTGGGGTTTCGCTTAGCAACAGACATTAATTTCAGCAATGCTTTTGTGTTAATTAGTATTTAGAATTAAACACATTGCTATTAAATACTTCACTATGATTCGTTTTCTGATTCCCCAAGTCTGATGCCCATGGCTGTGGGCATTTTAAAAATGGCTAGCAGAAAAGATATCATGATATTAATGCTTTCAGTGGCAGTTGCAATTACCAATCCCAGTTACAATCCCAAATATCCAAATATGTATCATTTAATAATTTTAGCACTGATGGGCCTGTAACATTTCAGAATTTAGATATGGATCCAGATCATAGTTTCATAGCTGGCCTAAATTACTATAATGGATCAAATTAAAACTCCATGTCCAAACATCTGCAGCTCCTCAAACCATGACCTAATGAACCATGACAAATTCAGCAGGTCATGGCAGAATCACAAACTCTGAATATCTGTGAGTGCTCTGCAGAGATAGAGCTGTTATTTTGTTCTTTAAAATAGATGACTAAAAATATTTTCACAGCAGTTAATTGCGTAAAAGTACAGATTGATTGGTGTGAACTACTTCAATTTTTCAGAAGCATAAGGAAAATTAAAGAGAAACTGTGCTGTGATATTAAAAATAAACTATATACATTGCTGTTGTGATTAATTAAAGAAATTCAGTATTGGAGTGGAGTATAGCATTTGCATAACATATGACGGGTGAAGAAAGGGTGGGATGAAGGTCAAAGGAAGTATGGACTGTCTTACATCTTACTCAATCTCTGTCCACAGCAGAAAGCACATATAAGACATTTTGATTTTGTTTCACTAATGCAATAGAAAACAAAAGAAAACAAAGGCCAAAGACACTACAAAGTACCCAAGAAATGTATCTGAATGCTTTTCTATGAACTGTCCAAGAAGAAATCACAAAAAAGAAAAAGAAAAAAAACACCAAAAAATCCCAGATAAAGCAGAATGACAGATCTCACCTTAAATAAGCTATACCAGAAAGGAAGCCCAAATATACCTCACAGAAAATCCACCTGGGTTAAGTATGATGCATCTGCGTAAGGGCGAATCAAAGAAGAGAATTTATAACAGGACAAAGAAAAAGTCAAAACGTCCCCTAGCAAAATTGTTCGAGATACTTGAACATGAGGTATTTGTGAAGAACTGTGAGATACTTGTCCAACATGCATAACAAAAAGCACGTAGCACTGAGTTTTGTGGGATCCTGGGGTTTAGGAATGGGGAATATGAATAATTATGAAATCATAGCTGGAATTTTTTTGTGGTAAAATGTATTTCATTGACTTAGTGAAGCAATTACAGTGGCAGCTGCTGCATTTGCCTCTAAGAAATATTAGAAATGTCACCACAATCATTAAGATAAGTTCAGGAACAAATGACATATCACTTTATAGCAACATCTGTTTTGGGGAGGAGTTGGGGGAGTGATGGAGGGGTAAAAACAAGAGAGCTACATCACCTATATGCAATAAATTGCTGCTTGCAAAAGCAATTTATACAGTCACTGGGAAAGCACAACGAATGTCACGGTATAAAATATCACTCCAAGGTGACACTACATGATTTGCAAGTTCAGTGTTCAGAAGAACTCTATGTTCTACAGACTAATTCTTTTAAAACAAACTCCCGAAAAAGTAACTTTTCTGGGGTGTCAGCTCCAGGGCAGTCACATTTGGCAGGTGTTTGGAAAAATCCATCCCCTTCCTTCTCTTTTCAAACAAAACCAATGACAGTAATTCCAGTGCAAGCAATCGGCCATGCTTTTTGGCAGATTTCCTAAATGAACAAGGATGAGATTATCAGAGATACCTACAAATTCACGGACTTATATCCCATTAAAAATAAATGGACATTGGGTGTCCAAATTCCTTTCTAAAATGTTTGTGTCTTTAGAGGTGTTGCCTGCTTTACAGTCTGTTCCCAGCAGTTCCCATGCTCGTCCATTGGCAAAACAGTGCAGTGTGAACAGTGTGTTAGGACAGGCAGCTCCCATGGGTCTGAACATCATAGATTTAATCTCTCAATAAAATGGCCACTTGAGCCTGAATTTCATGATTTTAATGTGCTACAAAATACTGTAAAAATCAACATCAATGAAAGAAAGAATAATGTTTAATGTAGAAAGGATCCTGATTCCAATACATGCAGATCTGAGACACGAATTCTCTGGATCCTTCATATATTCAGTCAGCTCGAGAAACCTTTCCATGTTATCTGTTTATTGATTAAACAGAAGCACATTTCTTTAGCTACTCTTGGTATACTGTTATCTTCTAAAAACACACAGACATGTCCCTGAAATTTTTCCCATTGCTTTGGTAGATAACTGACACCAATTCAGGGAATAAATGAAATAGCAGCAGCACATGAGTCCCACTCTCTCAACCACAGCATCTCAACACATGGAAAATGTGTTTGATGGAGGCTGAAGTGCAGAACAAACATACCATCTAGTCTGCCTGCATATTGGTCATTAATAATCTTAATTAATGAAACAAAACAATGCATGCTGCCTATCTGCTGACTTCACTCAGGAATGATTTCATATACTGTAAGTTACTGAATAAGGTAAGCTTGTGCTGCTCAGTTTCTTAGTTTTGAAAATTTAGTGAGAAAAAAATGACTTAGTAAACAAGAGCAGAAACTTTACAGTGCAAGATTATACCTCATTCTCCAATGCTCAAAATTACACAAGCATCAGGATTTCTTAACTGTGCTTGGAAAATATGGACTTGATGTTTTCCTTGCTAATACCATGGCCAAGCTTTCCTGCCTTTACTGCAAATTCATTTTCCAGAGATTTTCTAAATACAATAAGTTCTAATATCCTGCAATATAAAAAAATACTAAATTTAATATTCTCAAACAATTTATCTCACTAGCCATACTTTCTGTGCTATAGTGCACTGCCAAATCTGCAGGCCTAATTCTACAGTAGAGAGCTCCAATGCTTGAGAAAGGGCTCAGGAGCCCAGGTGTCTCAAGAACTCATATCCACAAAAGGGAGATTTTCTGCTTCATTTCAAAGAGAAATAAAATGCAAACTCTTTGCCGCAAGCTTCTTTATCTCACTAGTGCAGGCTGCAGAGTGAGGTCAGACTGAGTCTTCGCCAGAGGCAGAATTTGGAGGTCTGTGTTTAAGAGAACACGAACATTTTGTTCACGTTTTGATAGATTGATCTCAACTACAAAAATGAACTTTGTTTCATTCATTTTGATCTGCTTTTTTAAACTGAAATATCTTCGGAGAACAGGAAAAACATATGAAAATTCAGCTTAGTTGAGGCAGCACTTTTAATTCTCCACCTGGAGTCTGGGCTTTTCTCCTCCTTATTCACCGAGTGATGGGACCGAAGAGTTCCCCACACTTCTCAGGCCAGGATCCTGGGAAAGATGGTGGTTAGGAGGAGCCTCTACTGCAGTTGAAGCAAATGAGCCACTCTCTACTGTATAGATTCTAACAGACAAGAATTTTGTTTTAATTTTAAGAAGACAGTTCTAGTTTTCTTTTGAAAGTTTCTGGTACAAAAATAATATTCTTCATCCCCCTCTCAAAACAATGACAGATTCATTATCTCAGGAGGGTCTTTAATCTGTGAGCCTTAAAATAGTATCTAAACTATCTAGTCTCCTTTTCATCTAATTTTGAAATGCTGAAATGAGCTGGCCTGTTTCTCTTGAGGTTGAAATAACGTGTGTGTCTAATCTCAGATAAATAAGATAAGGGAGAGAAGCAAGTGTAAGGAAGAGCATAGCTCCTAAAAATCCTGAGCACATCATTCACAGCAATTCTCCTGAGCTTTTGAGAGTTGAAAACATGGAGCTGACAAAAAAATGTTGCACTTACAAAACAGGAGCATTTATCAGCAGCTCTATGCTTTTTCTATAGCTGTTATGAGAAAATTCATTTTGCATTTCAAGTTTCTTCCATTCCTTTTGCACCTGGGCAGTAAATTTCAAAGGTATATTCTCTCTCATCCTTCCCCCTAGAAGCTGCTGCACCCATTCCCAGGTACAAACAGGAGAACAGACCTCCCCTCTCCTCTCAGATGTGCATGAGACTTTTTCTCCTGCAGTGATGGAAGCGTGTTCCATAGGAAGGGAGTGATAAGGCCATCAGTGTCTCAGCTGCCAGAGAATCCTCACAGCAGCATTAGTTGCAACATCACCTCTCTTCCTTCAGTGAGACGTCACAGTAATGAAAAATGGAAAAAACACTATTCTGCAACTGCAGAGGGAAGCATAAGGGAGGAGATCTTAAAACAAAAGTTAGTTCTAGCAACTCCTGCAATCACTGTCAGTCACCCGTCAGGGCAATAACAATTCTGCAGTGCCCTCTACTCTTTAATGCCATAACATGTGGCCAAAAATAAATAAATACATGAAAGATAAATTCAGCATATGATTTATTCATAGCATTTTATGAATGAAAAATAAGAAAATTATTAGGAATTAAATTAATCCTAGAAAATGAGGAAAGTTGGACAAAACTTCTAGTGTTGCTAGTTTTGCAGAAAACTTACTTTGGCTTTGAACAAGTCATGTAAGCTCTCTGTGCCTCAGTTTCTCACCTGGTAAAGAGGATTGGCACACCAGTATGCACGCTCTTGGCACATCTGGCCAGTGTGGGACCTAAATGGTACAGACTCTGAGCAATTTCTTATTTGAGGTCACCTCTGGAGAACCATTTAGTAAGTAGAGATGCTTGCATTACATCTGCAATAGGAGCTGTAGGTCTGTCCAGCTACTTGGTGCGGGTGTGTGTCCCTGCTGCTTTCCAGTCTTACAGGAGGGAGAAAGAGGCATCATGACACGGTGCTCTCTGCTGGGGGGAACACCAGTGCCTTGAACACAAAGGACCAGTAAGCAGGGGAGGTGCTGTAGTGATCTGCTGCTGTGTTTTGGAAAGTAGCCAAAGAAAAACAGCTTTCTGAGATCCAAAGTCCAGGCACAATTGGTTGCTAAATGTTGAGAATTTGGGGACATTCCGATCTAATTGTACCTACAAAAGCTAATCCTGAGCAATTTGAAAATTTGCATCTGTGTACTGCATAGCAGGCTGGGGCATGAATAACTAATAAAAGTAGCAGTAATAAAAAGGATTTGTAGGAATGTATCTCACTGGTTCGGAAAGTACATTAACCACCACTGTAGTAAAGTGAAAGGAGACATTCATGTCAGCTTGCAAAGAGATGTCAGAAAAAGCATTTTCTACATGAGAGAAAGTGAAGCATCTCTGTTGGAGCACTCTCTCAAAAAAATACAAGAAACGTAGATCTCAGGCTCTCATTTAGGTACCTTAAGTAATTCCATGGTGAAAAAAAAAAATCATTGTTAATTGCATGTTTTCAAAAACTCTAAATTACTCTATTGAAATAAAAACATGCCTCTGGAAATAACACCTGTTATGCATATTAATAGAGTAAGGGAACCCCTTTGTGTTTATTATCTCTTTTTTTCTCTGTGTTTTTCCTAGTGATACCTCTGCAATGGCTAATACACTTGTCCTGTCAGACTCCCTCCATGGTCCAGAGAGACCATGTAACTGGCACTGCTCCAGTAACTTACTCATCATCACTATAGCTCCTGTTGTGCGCAACCAAAAAAAAAAAAAAAGAAGAGAGAAAGAACAAATGAAAAGGAAGAGGGCAAAAATACACATTAAGATGACTAATAGTGAAAGTCAAACCTGACAACTGACACCCACACTTGCCAGCATTCCTGAAGGCAAAAGGGATGAGACAGCTTTTAATGCATGGTCTGGTGACAGAATAAAGAAAACCCAGATGAGAAGAGCTACTTGCCAAGAGCTCCAGACTAAAAGTTTGCAAGAGAGTTTGCTAGGCAGCTGCATCTGGGACAGCATTGCCAGCTCTGCTGAGCAGCTGCTCCAAGGAAGGACAACATCAGCAGTATTAATAATATTAGCAGATTCTGGGCTTTTAATAGAGGAAATGATTCTTCAGTGTCATCTGGTATTCTAGTGAGAAACTCAAATTAGTAAGGTGGCAACTTCATAAATGAAACAAAACCAAACTTTAGAATACCTGTGTTTGTTATAGGCAAATATACACACATACACATATATATATGAGATATAAGATATTTGCTGTTAGATACTTGATGCTCATGAGAAGCGTGAAATAGTCGAAAATAGTAGAAAATGCATCAAATCATTGTTTCTGGGAAAGAAATATGAGGTGCTTTGTTACCAGTGTGCTGCTGCACTGCAATCTGAGTGTCTCAGGTGAGCTCTCTGTCCTGGCAGGCAGCCTGGTGTTTGCTTGCAGCGCTGCCAAATCAGAGCTGCTGAAAGAGCCCGGGTCCCATTGTGCACCCTCTGCTTTTCTCATTTGGCAGTGAGCAGCAATAATAGATATAACACAGATATCCCCAAAGCTAGTGGAAAATCAAGTAGGAACTGTTAATCAGACAAAATTGCAATGTCTGCTAATACATTGTACAACTGTACATTGTGTAAACAACCAGTAATCCTTAACCTCATTTTTTGGCAAGAGATCACAACTTTCTTTTTCCTTTCCTTATCCACACAGCTAAAGTGAATTTCCTTTAACTTCAAGAGTCAGACTCCAAAACTCACTCTCTATCTGAACACTGCCTTAGTTGAAAAGACACAAAGAAATTCAATCTGTGTATAAAAGTCAAAGACTAAATATCTATATCTATATTGTTTATCTAAATATCTCTATAGCTCTAGGACTCGCTTAAAGTGAAATCCAGGACAAGAGAACCTGTATATAAGCCACTTTTTTCTCCCTTATTTGTAATGGAAGTGTATATTGTCCTCGGTTGAATGAGCATATAAAGGCAAATATTATGGAGCTGTAAATTGATAAGAATAATAGCCATTCCAACAAACTGATTTTTGCTGAAATCTAATTAAAAAATAGTAAATAAATATTTAAGGTGGTCCAACTGCAAATGCAAACTTGTGCCATTTGCCTTGTCCAAACTGCTGTTCATGGCTATAAAATATTGAGGGGTCTCTTAACAACACTGGAGAGAATAATTAAATCCAGTAGAAGAGCAGTTACTGTAACAGCTATGTTCATAAATTGCATAAATAAATTTTTCAGGATAAAGACATGTTTTTATGTCTTCCTTGTTTCTCCAACAGAAAGCGCATTTTTTTCTGTAAATTTCTTTAATCCACTGTGTGTAAAAAAGAATGTTTCCATACCATCATTAACGGTACCACTTTGAAACACTAAATAAAAATTTCATTTGATTTAATCTATGCTTTAAAGTTCCCAAAATAGGAGTTAGTCCCAAAGGTGCAATCACAAGTATTTCATCAGGACACAAATGAAAGTCACAGAGACTCACACCCACCAGAGTAGATACTGATTTCGATGATACCTACACCTGTGAGTTTGTATTAGTGACTACTTGGGTAAAAGGAGAAAACACTCAAATTCCTCTGAGAACTATTTATCATAAAATTCTAAGTCATGATGTATGTTTCATGCAAATGAAATTCTAAGCAGGTAGACAAAGAATGGCAAGAAGGCAACATCAACAAGGTAGGTGGCTACAAGCCAAGTACCTGATAAACTCTATCTATGGGACCCTTGCCCAGAACTAACTAAAATGTGCAAGACACTTGTTCAATTTTAGAAAAGCTGTTCAGTGTTAAGAAACAGAGATAGTGACTGCAATGGTGTTCTATGTATTGTTTTTTCTCAAGAGGTTTTACAAGGATCAAAGTGTCTGTGAGCGATGGTGGCCAGGAATAAACATTACACAGAAACTCAAATTAGAGAAGGCAAAGAAGATGAAAGAATTGGGCTGGAGGCTGGTGCTGTGTAGGGGTCTCTGCCACAGCCCCTGGCTTCCATTGGTGACAGGGAATGGTCTCCATCCCCTCCAGCTCACCTTGGAGAAGAGCAAGAGCTGGAAAAGAATCAGCTCTTTTTCAGTGAAGAGATGTGTCAATTAAAATAAACTTCAAAATGTGAAAAATTCAGATAACATGTGTCTTCCCATTTCCCTTGAAGTATAAAGATTAAAAAGGAGAAATAAGTAGACAAAATAAACTAATTTGCAAGCAAAGGGAAAAACTAAAAATTAAATATCTGCCTGTGGAAAGGGATACCAAAGCATAATGGAAAGTGAATAGATTTGGGGGAAAACCAGAACCTATGTGTCTAGAAAGGAGAAAAATATCTTGACTTGTGTAAAAAAAAAAAAAAAAAAAAACAAACTAAAAATCAAAATGACATTTAGAAATTAGATTAGTGGAAAGAGAGCACATCACATGCAATTTAAAATGTAAATTTCCTGCAAATGCAAGAAACCCTGCAGATACTCCATAGGCAATCACAGAGCAAAATCAAAATTTAAAAAGCTAAAGACAAGAGAACCTCATATGTTCAGAAAATCTTTATATGTATATATTTATACAAAAATACTTCTGCGTGACATTCTAACCTTTTTTAATTTTTGATCTGAAAATAGGCATGCAGTCTGAGGCAAAATAGGTCCAAGTTTTATGTCCCAGAGCCAACAGGTCTGCAGTGCAAATCTGCAGATGATTTTTTCCATCATTTCCCTCTTACTCACATATGGCTTGACCCTGGGATAGACTTTAGTGTCAGAGTTTGAAGCAAAGTGAGGTTACTAGAAATTAGGATTCTAGATATTATAATTTGCCAGCATGCCATCCATCCACCCAACTACTCTTTGCTACTGTGATAATATACCTAACAATGTTTCTTACCTCGCTGCAACCCTGGTCAGGAGGGAAGCGTTATTGTTTCCTGTTGGAAAGTGCCGTGTACCTGTGCTGCAGTCACAGCAAAGACTGTTGAACAAACAGCTGAGCTGATCTGGGAACGAGTGGCAGTTAATCTGCCACAATGTGAATTCTACACTTTGAATGCCCAAATATTTACCAGATAAATCTGGTCCCTCCACATTAATACAATTCCAATATGTTGCATCAAAACGTTCTGTAAATGTTAAACTAATGCTTTCACAGAAGATTAGGAAGGCGGCTCCTACCCCTGTCCTAGACCTGAGATCCAGGGACAAGGTAGGAATTATCTAAAAAATCTCATGGAAGTGCTCAAACAAGACCCAAGATACAGTGCCAGAATTTCACATTTCAAAACAAATACAACCACTGCAACACTATTTACAGTTGGCAACTGAGATTGATGCTGGTGCCCAGATTCCATAGTAGCTTGGTAGGAAAAACACTTCTGCAAAAGCAAGGTTGGAGATAAATTTCCCTCATCAGTGGAAGTGGGTCCATCCAGCTTCACCAGGCTACATTCAATCACTGGGATACAAAAGCCCTGGGATGCCCTCGTGTCAGAAATGGTTTCTCTTCTTCTGAGACAATTCTCTTCTGGTTGGAAGCTGCAACAGTGAAAACCCATATACCCTTCTGATCCTTTGCTTTAAGATCCTGATAGGCAGCAATATATGGATACTGTATGTGGGTCTCCTGTCCTAACTCCCTGGGTAATACAATAAATTAGCACAGTGTGCAATGAGATGACAACACATCTGAAACAATCATCAAATGTATTTTCACCTGAAACCTGGTGATAGACTGTCCGGGAACTCCCAGTCTCTGACAGCCCTCAGCCAAACAGATTAATGTCAATTATCAGAAAACAAGCTCTACATACTTTGTCTTCAAAAGCGCTGGGATCACCAGTTGGAACTGGGAGCACTACCTGATTGTGAGTGATGGAGAGCTGCTTGCTAGCCATCTTCTTAATGATAATGTTTCAGGTTCTCTTTGCTCTACCATCTTCTCATCCATATGGAGAGGTAAGAATTAGATGCAGATTTGAGTCCTGTTGTCCTTCTTCTGCCCAATGACTTGATTTGCAGTGAGGTTCTCAGAGATCTGTCAGCAGACTACCTAGTGAAGTTATAAAGTCCTCATGCAGGCCAAGTGCCACACTGGCATGATTACATACACTCAATCAGATACAACATAATGAATTCCAGTCTGGCACAAGGCAGTCTTAAAAATCTAGTCATAATTTCACTGGTTTGAAATGGTAATGGGTTCTCATTTTCTATGGACACTTCAAGAGGAATATGCAAAATATCTTGAATAAGGGATGACACATGCACATTTGTGAAACAGAATAATTCTATGTAAACTCATTCCCTTCTGCCTAGAGTAACTGAGATTGATACATATACCTCACACAGGCTCATGCCACAGAGTTTAGAGACAGACTTCCCAAAGGGAGGAATTTTTGCTCACTTGCATGTGGAAATGGGCTTCACTTAAAATTAAATTTGCATGCACTTATTATTAACGACAAAGAGAAAATACTTGGCAAGTCTTGGCCTGCAAACCTGATAGATTCCTCTTCACCTCTCACTTCTCTGGGAAAACTCCACATAGTTTAACAAGAGTTAAGTATTCCTGATACAGATGCTCATACAGGCTGAAAAATCACTCATCTCAAGAGCTTCCTAAAGTAGCTAAAGCACCACCTGAAGAAGCTACAAATAGGATAAAATCTGACTTCTATTTCTATGAAGCTTTTTTTGCATACATTTGTCTTTTCCTTATTCTCACACTGCAATCAACTGAAATAGTATACTTCTGTCAAACATTCTCTTCTCTGGTTTCTGCAAAGTCAGGAACCTGTGTGAAGCTTAAACACTGAATAAGCAAAGTGTGAAAGTCCAGTTATCAAGTTCCAGTAATATAAAAGTTTTTGAAATGCAGATGTTAATAAAATAACAGCAGATTTATTGCAAAATTATTTGTAGGTCATTTGTGACTGAGGTGATTTAAGTACCTTTGCTTTGAACTATTGGTTTTGGTGGGAAATAGTTTATTAAAAGAAATATACAAACAGCATAACTCTCTTAGAGGCAAGACCTAAAAAGATAAGTTCAACCGTTAGCCCCATGTAGTTGACATTGAAACTAAACGATGGATCTTACAAAGAAAGCTGGAAACATCAAATTACAATTTGAATTGTCCTTGAAACAATGCTAAAGGCTGTGGTATGTCATAACCATGAGGGAAATCCTATTCTTAATGGCACAGATCCAAAAAGAAATGTATCACAGCATCCGTGTACTTTCTGGCCTTGCACAGCAGAAACAGCTTAAGAGATGAAAATTCAACAGGTATTTTATCTTTTTCTTCTTTTTCTTGAGTTCCAGTTACATTGATTTTAACATTTTGCAATTTATGTTTCTGTTATTAATGTAAGTGATTGGTGTCTCCCTTCCTGAATGAAGCATTTCTCTCTAATCATAATGCAGTTCCTAAAACCCATTAGAATCAGAGACACAGTGTTAAAATGTCAAGTGTGTAATTGATGTGTGAAATAAATGGACTCTCAGGGCTATGGGAAGGGTGAGCAGGCACTCTGAAGGATACTTCAGATGAATGCAATAGTATTGTCTGTTCAAATACAATAGAAAGGAACATTTTAAGCCAGCTTTTATCACTGACATTCTTTCCTGACAATGGCTGTAAAACACAAAAAAAAAAATTCAACAAATGCAGTATTTCATTTGGGTAAAAATTCTACTGCAAATCTCCCATTTCTCTGAAATAGACAGGAAGTGAGAAAGATTCAGAACAGAGCAATCAGCCTGTTTTGGTTATTTGTGTATGATAACAGCAGACAAACATGAAACTGAAGTTAGTTTCCAATTACTTTTTTCATGGTGTAGTAAAAGACCAGGAACAAGAACCGCTACTGACACCCGGAGCAAAGGGTGAAAAGGAGGAATGCTCCAATTAGCCAGAAGGAAACTCTAGAGAAATATAACTTTTGGCTTATTCAGAAACTGAGGAAAAGTTATAGATTTTATTCAAATTAAATTTCTAACCGTCAAACAAGAATAGGCTTAATCTCTCCTTACACTTTTTAGTTTGTTCAAATGGGATACCTTTCTTTCTGCTGAAAAGCTATCAAATTCTGCAATTGCACAAAAAATGGCACTTCTAAATTTGAGAGATTAGGACATCAATGTGGATATTTATGTAAATAATATTTATTAATACATATTAATTTTAGAGAAGTTGTACTATTTTACACAAGGATAAAAGGGTTTAAATTACTCTATAATTCAAGGGCACAGATGAACCTTTGAAACATCTAAAGAGGACAGACAGCTACAGGGATAGATGTATAGATGGTGGAGATTAATAGAGCCTAACCTTCTAATCAGTCTGAAGATTTTAATTTCCACTACCACCAGCAGAATTTAAATGTGTATTTAATTGCATAAATGTTGCCAAGTATCATACTTTATATCTCTACAGACCTTATAAATATTCATATGAAAATAATGATTGCAAATAGGTTGTCAATAGAGTAGATAGACAGTCTGAAATGCTTAATAATAATCATCATTATAATAATCGACCCTTGTACACTGTTTCCCATTGAAGGTATATAACGACCTTTTCTCTTCAAATTAACAAAACTTAAATTTCTATACTTCCTAATTACCTTGGGAGACTACATCGTGAGAGTGAAATGAGAAAGACCAATATCTTGTAGAGAAGTAATGAACACAACAGAGGAACTTTGGAATGAAAGGAGGGCACTGGCACATGTGCCAAGCACTGATTGTGGGCAAGTCTATGCACATTTGTAAATCCTGAGTAATTTGGCTTCCTTTCCCCTTTGTTAAAGTCCAAAAGTGGTTTGGAATTAAAATAAATTCAGCATTTTGGCCATTTGTTGTGACACAAATTGTCATCTCTCACACTGTCATTCAAGATTTCATATTGTTTCACTATGAAAAGAAGCCAGTTACAGTTATATTTAATTCCTCTTAATAATTCATGAGACAATAATTTGATTTTTTTTCTGTTGTTTTTTTTGCTCAGGGGTGACAATAAATGAAAGATGAAAGCCTAATAAAAGTCTGGGACCTATTAAGGATGTTTGAGGACCCAGGTATCATACATAGAGACATTCAAAATACATTGAGATATGGCAGTTTTGCATGTCCAGATCTTTCAAATCTGATTTCCACATCTTTGGTTTAATAATTATGTCTGTTCTCTTAATAATTTACTCTTAAAAATCATGTTAAAAGTTCAAGCCCTACTGGGTCAAATGACAGACAATTTAAGTTATTATTCCTCTAATGAAATAAAGAGTTTGACCTTGTCCACCTTTGTACTTCAATAAAAAGCATAATATGATGTGTTAGTTTAAGGCTTAGGACACTTGCAATTGTATGATCATTCACTCTTCCTAGACACAATCTGAGACCCTACTCCAAATCTGCTACACAAGCTACACAAGTCAAGGGAAATTCAATCTCCTATTGAGAGCACCTCAAGGTTTATACATTCACTACAACTGTCTTACATCAGGTCAGACCATACAAAACAGTAGTGAAGCTGTAACCATCATTTCCACCACAATTACCTACTATCATATTTCTTAAATCTGCCACCCAATTCAAAGAGAGCACACTTTCAAGCGTGGAAATCCACTCCCTCCATTGAAAGAGGCTTTAGCCTCTGGTAGAGCTGTGTTAGAAGAGTAACCTTTTACTGATCTCTTTTTTCCATTAGACAGCCATTGATTTTTGTCATCAGATTCTAATGAAACTGGAAATTAACATGTTTTTTTCTTTAACAAAGGAAAAAAAATTTTAATTAACCTGGGTTCCCTCTGCAAGAGCTGAATAGAAAGGTAGGGACACCCTAACCAGCAGAGCTTATGTGCACAGTATTACCTTTCTCCCTTTAATAGCTACGCATAGTATTTTTATTTTTTTTAATTTCTCTTTTTTGTTTCAACAAGAAACGTTTTGGTTAAAATTACCTCTACTTTTATAGAAACTTCACACACCCATATAAAGCTTTCCTTTCATGGATGGACTAAAGTTAAAGATCCTTTCTGCTATAAATCACCAGAAGTCTGCTGACTTGAACGTAGCAGAGTTGATTTACACCAGCTCAGGACCTGCCAGCAAACATCTGATATACAAAATATGTCCTTTTTCTTTAAGCCACTCTATTTTTATTACCTTTTGAAAGGAACTCTAAAGTGTTTACTTGTCAAGAAGATAAAATATTTGCTGTTAAAGTTCACTCCCTTAAGTTCTAAAGTGATAGCGTTGCAGGCATCGTTCTGCTCCCCATAGGAACTCCCAAGTTCCAGTGCAGAGACAAGAATTGATATTTAGAGGAGAAGGGAGCCCCCAGCTCAGCATGGGAGGTGTGTGTGACTGGGAGCCACCATGGGAGCTGCTCAGATGTAGAATTTTAAAAATTCTTATCTCCTTATGAAACAGAAAAGTAGAAACAATTTAAAAGATTTCTATTTGGGGTCAAACTACTCAGACAACTGTCTTCAAAGACATGTTCTCCACATTTTATTTTTAGATAAAAGTATCTGTAGTTCCTGTTAAAAAGAGGTGAAATACAATATTTTTAAAGCATTTTTAAGCATTGATTAAGTTAAAGAAGATAATTAAATAAACCTCTGTTATGTTACCTGAAATCTATTACATCAGTCCTAATTATTAGTATCCTTATTATCAGTCCTGAAATCTATTACATCAGTCTGTTACTTTCATCCTGGAGAAAGTGGATGCTCATGGCTTAGATGGGTATACTTTCCACTGGGTTAAAAACTGGCTGGAGGGCCAGGCACAGAGCTTTAATTCCATTGAACAAGCATTTTCCAATGAAAAACTGACCTATTTAAAAAAAAATTTCAATAGGCTCGAAACACTCAGGCATCACATATATCCTTTGCTGTTACAACTTTCATGTAAAAGAATTTGCAGCATGTCCTATTCTATTTATATTGTATATTCCTCTATAATGCTGTATGAAACTATATTTTAGTCTGATTTTCTTCTCCCCTAGGTTGGTAGGAATTCCAGAATTGCTCCCTAGAAGCCAGTGAATATAGAGTAAGTGTGAAGACAGCCAAAACTCTGCCTCCCGTCTCATTCCAAGTGTGGCGTATTTACCCTCAGCCTGTTCTAGCTGTTTGCTTTCATCTGTTGTTTGGCATTTGAAGACCCATTGTGGCCCATTATGAGACGAAAAAAGTATTTAGTGATGGATTGTATTTATTTTGGGTGCACGCTCAGAGCTCAGAATGCTATAATAGTTATTTTCTATGCATCTTAATTCAATGGAGGCAGGTTGCTTATATTGTATTTGCATTTCAATATCAATTAATTTTTGACTTTGTAAACACACATTCAGAAGAACTGAATAGTGGAGTATCGCATATAAACAGAAGTGGAAAAAAGATTTAATATAAATATTCTGAGGAACAAAGGCCACATGCACAAAATTGATAAAGCTAAATGTATTACGCTCCATGTATATTATTTTAAATACAGTGACAGATAAGCTTCATGGAACGCCATATGTGACAAAGTCTCTTTACCTGAAGAAATTGTAATGCTTTATGTGCTGAAAAGCAGACAGCACGTATATTATATCCACATTGAGAGCTTTTTGCCATGGTTACAGTGTTAACTGTACTCCTCTTTATTGTCAGGTAAAACTGTGATGAGTGCATTTTGTCTGAAGTTTCTATGAGCATGAAGAAATGCTCTACCAAACGATGGTGCTCTGGTACAGGTGAAGTGTGTGTACAATGGCTTTTGTCCACTGATTATCTTAAAGCGTTCTTCTTAAAACCATTTTTTGCTGGTTGGTCCTTATTCAAAAATAGTGACGATCAGCAGCACCAAATAGGTATTACATTTAAAAATCCTGCAGCAAAACAGTATTCAGTCTGCCTTCTGCCCTCCAAAATTTACTTTTGATTTTTAGACTTTCTTAGTTTCTTACGTTATCGAAGATCTAATTGTTGCAGAGAGCACTGATGCTTCCCAGTGTTTCAAATTCCTCAACAGCTGAGTATTTTAAGTATATTTTAAATTTTAAGTTAACATTGCCTGCTAATAGAAAGGGTAGAAAATTATAAAGTACTAAGAGGCAGCAGTACAAGACAAATCTATTGTCTAGCAGGACAAGGTGATCAATACAATTATTAAATTGATATACTAAGTGTATTTTTTCTTGAGACATGTAATTTTAACGTTAACTTAAAACAGAAAGAAAATACATTAGTTTTAAGGAAACTGAATTTTCTTTTTCATAGTAAATAAATAAAGTAGAAAACACATTTATTATATTTTGCTCTTTTTTCTCTCTAAGACATTTCTCTTAAAAAAGATTTGTTTGGATAAACAGCAATAGAATGAATCAATTTTTTATTAATTAATTTTTAATTATTTATTAAAAGATAAATGTATCTTTTTAAAAGAAGAAAGATATTTCTGAAAGAAATTAATCCTAATTCTACTAGGGTTTGCATCTTAAAATTTCAGAATTACTTATTTTTTAAATATATATAGGTATATAAATTGGTATCTGTATTTATATAGGAATATTTTATTCTGTATTTATATTATATATATAATTTAATAAATTCAAAGATTAGAGAAGCATTTGTTCCCCAAGAAAAAAATACAAGAAATTGAAGACACGTCTGTACTTGAAAGGAAATACATAGATTACCAAACAGGCCTCTGAGAAACCGCTTTCAAAGAATACATCAGAGAAAGAACAAAATTATGTAAATTATGTTCAATTAGAAAATTAAGATTTTGAGGGGTACAGCATAATTGAAATACAAGCTGAAAGGGAGTTCAAAAGTGTCATGCAGTCTTTCTTTTTCCCTCCTATCCAGCACTTCACCTGATCACCTCTAGCAACGGCATTATCCAGCATTGAACATTCCACAAACTGACTGGGCATCTTCTTTCAACTATTCTTATATTTTGGAAAGCTTTGCAAAATTTCACCCTTCTCAGTGTATATTAGACCAATTTCATCCTCTTCTATGCTTAGAAAACATGGAGAAGGAAGACTCACTATTCTTTTTCACAGCTTTCTAATCTGCAAGGCTATCAGATCTGCTTTCAGGCTTCTTTTTATTTAACTGTTCTAGTTCTCAAAATTAACGACTCCATTGTTCCCTCTGAAACTGTCTATTTCTCATTTTCCTCAATTCTTTATTAAAAGCATGTACCCAAAATGAACAACCGAGATAATGTGATTAATCAAACTCAACCAATGAGATTCTTGTGAAACAAAGGAAAAACTGTAAACCTTTTTTCTGCAAATTATTTTTATTTTGGATTGCTGCCAGTCATGTACCATATTTTAGAAAGATTATTCTGTTAGAACATTTATAATCTCTTGAAGATAGCCTTTTATGATACACACTTTTTAACCTTTATTCAATAATTTACAACTAAATATTAATTATTCAGTGGGTTATTTTACCCACATGGTTTTTAAGAAAGCTATTAATTGGATAAATTATGCCTTTAAAGTGTCAGAGAAGTAACACTTAGTGCTAACCACCTTCTACCAGATGCATTGCTCTACAGGCAGATAAATACCTCATTGACAAATGCGTGTTAAGAAGGAGCTTAAAAGGAATTGCATTGTCTAAAGTTTAATGAAATCTTTAAAATTGAGGTCTAAAGATCATCACAATTATTTCCCATCATCTGTTTTTACAAGAGCTACAAAGTCAAAACAGGAAGATAGAAGCTTACCTCACAATTAACCTTTTGTACTAAACAGTGTAAAAATCTGCAGAAAGAAAAAAAATTCCTTCATAAGCATTCTGAGAACATTGACATCACCTTCAGTGTCTAATAGGGTTGTTCTGTTGTCACTCTGAAGGACACAGTCCCTCAGTGAGACATTTGGCAGGAAGTGGCAATGAGCAAAGGCTGCTATGATAATGCCACCTGCAATAAATATACCCTGGTGAAAATCAATATCCTGGTGAAAAGTAATGCACTATTCTTTCAGTTATACATAAGGTTAACTTTTCAGATCAGAGGCAGCTTTTGGCTAGTTAGTTTCTCACAACCTATGAAAGAAGCTGTTATTTTTTCTCACTAGCATTACCAGACCCCATTGATCTTTGCCAAAAAGAGCTTTTAACCAATCTGTGTTAACAAAAGTAATTAATGAAATGATTAAACCTTTTGCTGGAGTCAAGCCACTTTGTGTTCCACATTTCACTTTATCAGTACAACTTTTTTTATAGAATCAGTTATTTTCAGAGTAAAAAAACTAACTTGCTTGAAACACAAAAATGACAGAGGCAAATCCATGCAATTAATGAACACATAACGTATCAAACCTGTCTCCTGTAGATCATACACAATGAGATACTTATTAATATGAAAACCACAAAGTAAAGATTTTACATCTTTCTTCCAATATAGAAATGTTCTGGAGTTTTTTTTCTCTATACTTCTCTTTCTTCTGACTCTATTTAGGGATGAATCTCACAGCTCCCATGACCACTTCATCCACTTTAAAAGGTTCTCCAAGAACCCTCCACATAGATGGAATATGTGCAAATCAGCACATCAGATTTGGAGAGGCCTACCACAAAATTTGCAGTTTCACTCAGATCACAAAATCAATTATGGGAAAATTATCACTTCAGGACAAATGGAAACAGCTTTTGCTTTTGAGATTAGTGATAACATCACTAGCTTTTAGATATACTGAATTTTTTTTCTCTTAGAGAATCCTAAAAGTATTGGCAGAGAATTGTTCATCTTTTCTGAAAGTCTGTTTTCACACCAGAGCTTTCTTGGATTTATCAGCCTCTGAAGGAAACCAGAAAGCACAGTGATTTCAAAACAAATAGATAATATGAATGCATCCAGTGGGAATAGTAAATATGATAATAAGGTCGGGTTTATTTTAAGTTAAACTTTCACGTCCACAAAATCCTTGTCCAAGGCAGGCTGAAATTAAAGCCTTCCCATGCTACCTAAGGGCTAGAGTGAGCCATGGCAACACCACTGAACACCACTGCTCTTCCTTAATATACATAAGGCCAGCAGTAAAAAAGAACATCTTTTGATGTCAAGTAGTACTGATGAGAGGAACAGCAGATAGATTGTTATTGGGAGTACTTAAGGTAAAAGCACAGAGAGAGAGTCACAAAAAAGTGAAACTGATGAGAAGAAAGAAGGATAGAGAGACCAAAGTAACCTATAGTTAAATTTTTTCATACGCTTTATCTTCAAGACCAGTTCATGCTGTTATCTTTGAAAGTCTTACAAATCAAGCAGGGTAATTAGAAACTGGTGTAAAAATACATTTCAGAAGTGTAAAGTGTTTTTTGACAGAGAAATGATACAAGAACTAAATGTTCATTAAATACAGAATTCTATTTCACACTTGTTTTACAACTCCTGCAATCAATTGAGTATAAACTGTAGCAAAATATACTGGTAGTTCAGATAGATAATAGGTAAAACTAAGCCCAGTAATGTCTTGGTACCTAGAGGAAAAGGTAGCATTTATCTTAGATGCAAGTTGTAAACAAAAACAGATACTGGGGGCCTGACACTTCTCTTCCTCTGGCTGGAAAAACCCAGGAGTGATTTAAATATGCTTCAGCATTCCCATTATTCAACCCCATACATTAAAAAAAAAAAAAAAAAAAAAAAAAGAAAGATGTTTCTTTAGAAAATAGAAAGGGTCAAAACATTGCCTGTTATCAAATATGCTTTCATTCCTTAGCACTCTCCCTAAGTGAGAGATTATAGAGAACTCTTCTACTTTTGAACAATGTGCAGTCATTCCACCAGATGATGTCAAAGTGGCACGGAAGTCCTTAATATTATGTCTGACACTTGGCCAAAGGAAAGAAAGTATTTGTTTAAAAAATATGGAACAAAGCTGAAAGCCTTCTCTGACAGGCTAAGTCTCAGATAAGAAGCAAATCAACTCAGCCAGAGTCTTCCTGTGCCCAGAAATAAAAAGACTCCTCCATCAACAAGCAATTAAACCAACCCATGTAACTACAAAGGTGAATTTATCTGCTTTCAATTAAAGGATAACAGTTGGTGAAACAATCTCCGTGTCAGGCTCTGCTGAGGTCTCTATGGAGTCAGCCCATTTTGTTCTTTTCTTGTCAGAAGTCATAACACAGATGTTAGACCCCTGAGCCACACTTTCTCATCTACTTCCAGATCATGCTCTGTGGAGCAATATTCCCTTCTGCTTCATCAACAGTTTCATTAATAAACAGTTCAACCAAATATAATAATAGATGGTTTATAGTTCTTTGGTCACCTTGTAGCATCAATAAGCATTCAATGAACATCAGGATTTGAATTTAACCCTTGTTCCTTCTTGTACTTAGTGAGTGTTTAATTAATACCTAGCTTCCAAAGGAAGCCATCCAATTGACTTATACAATCTAATGTATTAGTAATCTATGCATTAAATTATTCCATTTGTTCAATTTCATTTTCCAAAACAAGGATATATGTATGTGCAGATTGCAATCTATACATAGTAAGTTGGTTGCCTTTTTTTAAAGGCAAAGAATCCTTCACTATTAAGTTACCTTCACTGGTATTTCTGCAGAGACAAGAAATGTTTTTCATTTGTGTTCTAAGTTTTTTCCTTACTGTTAAAGGAGCTTCAATCTGCCAGTTTTGAGTCCCAGAGCAGAAACACCAGGTGAGATGACTGTACTTGGCCCTGACAGGTTACTCCTCTGCCATGGATAAGGTTAATGTAGTCATTGTTTTCTCAAGGCTGCACCCACTCTTTCCCAGTGGTGATTTCACGGGGCCAATGGAGGCTCAGGTCACAGTTTGAGACAGAGCTGTTCCTTGTCTACAGCTCAAGATGTAACCCAACATATTTTTCCATGGCAATCCACAACAATCAATTACTGATTCCAAGGAGCTTTAAACAAGACTTAAGGCCAATTCACTGAGGCATTTGGGTACCAAGTCCCCAGTGAGACAAATAATCATTAAGTGCCAAAGTGTCTCTACTGTCTCAGAGTTTGATTGAATGAACAAACTTAAAACATAACTCAAACACAACCCTTTAAGGGGTGAAATTTCTTTTAGGCTCAATATGAGGAGAATAACATATTTTCTAGAAGATGCAGAGAAGGAAAGGAATGCTGTTCTGAAAAAAAAGTATCTCTTAATATATCCAATAAACAAAAGTATAAAGAGTCACAGAGTATTTTGGTACTTCACATAATATCATTTTACACACAGAAGTACAAATGTCTTCATCTGTGGTAAAATTAAAGCACTAAGAAACATGTTCCAAAATTATAGTCCTCATTATGATGTCGTATTAATGCAATAAGACAAAGAATACAAGCAGACGATCATTATGCTGATGAACATACAGTTATTCTTACCTAATTTAATTCTATTTTAATCATTTCTATAGACTAAATAACCTGATTTTCATAGCAATTTACAGATTTTTATTTTTATAGATATCTATTTATACCATTTTAATTTTTATAGATATCCATTTTAGCTCTATGTAATAAAGCTGCTCCTTCTACTGCAGTCAGGCACACGGAATAGGTTTAATGGCACCCCACATGCCATTAAACACCCCTTATTTAACCCCTGCCATATCACTGATGCTATGGTGAAGTCTGTACCATATTTTTTCTATGTTGGTTCTGCTGGTATATTATTTTGTGTTGTATAAAAAGACCTTAACATGCTGATACTTCTGACAGATCAATTTACCTTTTTTTTGTATTGTCATCTCATTTATATGGCCTTGTTGTGATACCTGACCACCTCCTGGAAACTGTTCTTGGCATTTGAATCAGATTTAAGATGTTCCCTTACAGTTATTTGCATCCTAATCAGCAAGTCCTTTACTTCCCTGTAGGAATTTATTGCCATCCTTTACCCCTACTGCAGCTTATCATGTCCATATATCAAGAATGTCCTGTCTCCTTCAGATCCCTATTTCCCTAACTTGCTTGTACTAATTTCCTCACAAATCATCACTGCTTACCTGAGAGGTACCTGCCATGACTCTCCTGTATTTAGCTTCAGTGAAAGACACTGAAGGAAAAAGGAGGACATGGTTTTAAAAAGCTTCTAATGATCTTAACACTCGTTTTTAAAAGCCTGATTTTCAGAAAGTTCTTTGCAATTACTCTCTTTGATTAAGTATTAAGGTGGTTGTCTCAAATGTTATTCATTCAAAAGCACTGGTTTGGAAAAAAAAGATGAAATTCATAATTACTTGCAATACCAATAAATCCCTCTAAAATGACTCTGTGATGGACAGTGAGCATTTGTTTGAATTCTCAAGTGTGTATTCAAATAAATAATTGCATAAATAAACAGATGCAAGTAAATAATCCCATAAATAAATAAATTCCTTTTCATCAAACGTTAAGAACATATTGGTTTTGAAAATGAACTGAAGGAATTATTATTGTTACTGAAGGATTCTTTTCAGGGAATGCTTACCTGCTCTCCCAAATGCTTGGGCAGGGCAAATTGCATATGTTATGTACAATTCTTAATTTCTCTATGAAAAATTGTAGGTGCGCTCTCCTTCCCTAAACATATAGGTAAATGAAGTCATTAATACCTACCAGTATGAAAAGGCTTTGTTCAAGAAAAAAAAAAAAAAAAAGAAAAAAAAGAGAGAACTCTTTACAGTCATTGTATAGTAAAATTTTTACTCTTACACCAATGGTGGACACAGAATAAACTCCTATATACACACCTGATGTCACTACAATGAGGTCTAGCACATATTAACTTGCAATATAGCACTTAGATTTTGCAAGAGCAAATTTCAGATAGCCAGCAGTATTGATTCTATATCTATTGTTTAAAAAAATTACTTCTGTGCTTTGATGTTTGATCGGTCAAGGCATTAAGTTTGTAGTCATGCACATCTGTCATTTCACTGCCCCTCTAATAGCATCCACATAACCACTACACTAATTACCCAAAGAGTAATCAATCTGAACAGCAAAACAATCTTTTGTATATCTATTAAAAAATCAGCTCCATAAACTAAAGTTTCAGAAGCAGACAGCTATCTGATTCTAGATCCACTTCTGACTAGTATTTAAATGGAGAATGGTATTGAGTCAGAATGGTAAAAAAAATTTCATCCAAGTTATAACAGAATTTTTGATTTATCCAACTAGAAAATCATAAAATTACTGTAGTAAAGGCTCTGACTGAGAGAAATTAAATTAAAAATTGGGCTTTGGCTAAAAATGTTGTAGAGCAGCAAAGCCTCTTTCAGAGAACCGAGGGGCAGCAGCTCTCAGAATACCTTCAAAATCTTTCTCACCTGGTGGAAAGCAAGTACTCATGTTTCTGGAATTAACCAGCTTCAGGGATAACAAAGCTTTTACGTGAGCGTTCTGTGATTAATTGTACCTTTGGTTAGGAAGAGGTGAAGTTCAACAAAGAAAACTGATGAGACTTGCAGGAAAACTTACATGACGACTCTCAATAACTATCTTGCATATTAATCCCTTGTCAGGAAGAGAATATTGATTTAGGTATTTGCAGCCCATCAGGGAGTGCCAAGTGCCCATTTATCCAGCAACTGCTTAGCAATATTGATGCCCCGTCGCCAAACACCATTCAGAATTTCTCTCAGTAGTGGTAGGAAGCATTCAGAAAACTGTCTTGTGCCTTGCTTCTCCACATTGGTACAAATAACTGAAGTTTCTTTTACAGCACGAGGATGATATTTCACTCATGATTTTCAGAAAAAGTAGAGTGACTGTTACCAGGAGAAACTGCCGTCATAAGGTCACAATGATTTAAAAATTATTTCAATTATATTTCCTAGGGTTATACTGTTTCTTTGTGATGTTGTCCTACTAACCTTTAAAAAAATCACACATTTGCAAAAAATAAGAAATGGCTTCAGGAGAGGAACAGCAGCCACAGATTCATGTATTATTTATGGATCTACTTCTCAAAATAAAGGAACTAGAAAAATTAATACCTTCTCTGCCTGAGGTCATTCATAAGTAATAATACATCAGGTTTAATAATACTAACCCAACAACTAACCCACAAAATTCAATTGATTCCTGCTTTTGACAGGTTTTTTGGTAGTTTTGGATGAATACCTCCATTAAAGACAAAAGTGGAGGATTCTACAGCATTTTACTCCTAGCAAAGCTTGGCAGAGACTGGTGCAATACCTTGGAAAACATTTCATGTGTCCCTCAGTTCAGGCAGAGGTAGGTCTGTGTATCAATTCTCTGTTCTGTATGCAGACACTAAACAAATAGGGTAAAACCATGTGCCACATTCTCATTGAACCTTTAACTGCAATCCATTGCCCAAATACATTTGTGATCTAGGTCTAAGTGTTGATATTCATACCAACAAGACGGTCCATCATTCAAAAAAGCAGAGCGCTCTTTACAAATGCAACCTATGGGTGCTGCCATTGCATTTTCCTCCAAAAGGTCTGAGAAAGGGAAAATCACTGACCAAGGAAATAGATATCGGCAATGAGGAAAGCTGACAATATTGATGATATGACTTTGGGCAAGAAAAAGAGGTTCTTCATCATCTTTCAGTGTGCCTTTGGCTTCTAGCATGAAGCACAGGAAGGAAAGGCCAAAAAATTTTCATTACTGCTTTATACAATGCATCTCCTTTCAGATGAAAATAGTGAGAGGGACTGAAACAGCTACCCCTTGCTGTATTTTTGCTATCTGATATACATCAACGTAAATAATAGCTACAGTCAAACTGCTGAAGCATAAAATAATTCATGCTTGGAAAAGGATAATTTTTGCCTGTATGAAACATATTTGGGAGCCTCACTTGAAAAGAAATGTGTATCTATATACAGGGGAAAATCTTGACAAAATATAGCATTATTTCTTCAGGGTCTTTTCTGGTCAACCATTAAACAGTATAAGAAACAGTATGAAAAGTCTTTAATTCCAGGGTCTTCTCACTCCCACCTTTATACTTTGACCATTAGACCACGCTCTTACATTCATTTGGTTTAGAGAAAAATGCATCATTTGTTTCAATACTGTTAATATGGTGCTTTAACTGTTTGGACATACGTCTGTATATACCACATATTTTATGATTTTTTTAAAAAGTTGGATTATTTTACCATGCTTAATGGCAGTCAAAAGGAGTTCAAGTGTACTATTATTGTTCTTGTTTCCCTTAAAGTCATTAATTTGTAGCATTGGTTTTTTGAAAATATTTTTTTTGCTACATAATGGCAAAAAGGAACTATGTGCTTCCTTGTGGAGGGAGGAGAGTTATGTTGCTTTTGGAATTCAAGAGGTGAAGTGGATTCTTCTTTACTCCCTATAGATAGAGGTTATAAAAGTGTCAAAAATGAGGTTCAAAGTCAAATTCTGTAATGATACTGCTAGCTCAATTGAAATCAGTAGATGTTCCCATTCAGAGGAACAGTGATTTCATCTCTGGATTCTCACTCTCACCACATCAGCATCAGGTGTCTTAACCTCGCTGTGCCTCAATTTTCCCACCTACAAAATGACGGCAAATGACACTGATGATGACCAATTGACAATCTGTCTATCCTTAACCTTTCAGAATACCTTGTAAATCGTGCAGAGGAAAAGTGTATTTTTAGATCATAGACATCATAAAAATCCAAACATATCTAAAGCCATCATAAGTACAATCCCTTTGATTTCAGTGGTAATTGTTCATGCTTGATGAAATATGGATGATGCATAGAAGCCTCTTGGCTCTTTAAACTGGCAGTGATTCATCTGCATCTCCACAGATCTCACCTAGAGAGAAAATAACTTTTTTTTTTTAAGTAGTTAATACACTGGGTCTAGTATTAGCTGGAAACCATTCCAGAATTAAAATTATTAACAAATTCCACATTTATTGTGGGTTGTAGGTAAAATCCAAGAAAATATGACCTTTAAGAAAAACAAAAGAAACTGAATGACGCAGCTAAATCAAATCCTTTACAGAAAGAAAACTTCATGGTGAATATAAACCTATTTTTAAATTAGAGTTCAACACCAAGAGCTCTCTGAAAAGTAAAATTAAAATTCAGCAAGAGCAATAAAAAGTTTCAAAAAGTTCCTAACTTGGCAAGTATTTTAACTTTAAAAAGGAAAACAGAATGAAGGGAACATATCTTTGTGCTTGAATTTCCACTGAGTAAACAAGCAAATGATTTATTGAGCAGTGCTAACAGCACGATAGTTCTGCCCCCATTCTGCTTGGCTCCCAGTCATCATTTTTCCTTTTTGGCTAATCTTTGCATTTCTTCATGGATATGAAACTTAGCTTCCCTGAGAGAAAAACTTTTTGAGCAACAATTCATAAATTTGAGGGGGTAATTGGAGAGAAGTGGCATTTGCAACTACAGGAGCACAGCTGCTACAGCAAGGCCAAAGGAGAGAGATGCCTGGTTAAATCTCTGGCCGCACTCACTAACTCTGATGTGACTTATGTCACACACAACTCCACAGTGGCTCATCTTGGTCCTGGCATGGATTTGATTGAGACAGAATAGGAATATGTAACTGTTACAGAATTCTGCGGTGTCTTTGTTGGTTTTTTTTTCCCCCTCTCAGGTCCCAGGTAGTCTCAAAATAAAGTAGGAAGCTATATATTTGGGAGAGCTGCTTTGTAAAATCAATCAGAACCACAATGGTGATGAATTTTACACAGGGTTAAGTCTCCTGTTTTCTTGAGGTCGGTACACAGGCAGTGAAAACACTGGGATGTTACTGACGTCTCTGTTCCAGAGCTATTATAATGGTGGCAGAGTAGGCTGTGTCCCTTTCTCTTTCAGGAGTGACTGTTGCTTTCAAAGCCTTTATACCTGCTAATGCACACAGAAGAAAGAACATACCTTGCTTTTTCAAAACAGCAGATGCTGCCTGCAACTGAAAATACGCTTCTCAGAAAGACATATCTCTTTGATAGACAGTAATACATGGTAATACACTTGGGTACAGAATATATTTTGTAGAAGCGTATGCAAAGTGGTTTTGATCTGAAAATGTGGAAAGAAAATATGCATTACCAATAAGTAATTCTTTGATTAGAACTCCGTTAAATATTATATATTTAATACACAGAAAAATTGCTCCAAATTTTCAATCTTCAATTTATTTTTATTTTTCTCTACCTTGCTCTTACATTTTTGATTCAGTAGTTTTGGAGACAATCTGCTATATATGATATGGTGGTTAGGTTTTGTGTTTCGATGTGCAAGTAACAAAAAAATAGAATTCTGTGCCTCAATTTCCACACAGAATTTACATGTTAACATTTATTTGTGTGAATACCCTTACTAAATAAAGTGGGCTTTTCAGAATGTAATCTCAAGTGCATGTTTAGACATTGTTAAATACTGATTTCTCACACAGACTAAAACAACTTAAACATATTTAAGAAAATTGATCTTTATCTGAGATACAAAACCATCATGATTGTTCCAGTTGCACTCAAATAGGTATAAGTGAACCCAGAGACATTCTGGTTCCAGAAAAAAAGTCAAGCATTATGTGCTGATCTGAGATTCTCCTCTTCTGTACCTACATGTTCTTCCTGTTCCCGTCGGGGCACTCATGCCAGTTTCAACCAGACCCTCTTTGAATATGCTAAGTCAGTGCAAAAACTAATCTCATAGAGTGAAAAATTTGCAGAAAACTTTTTTTTTGGACATTAATCTTATGCCGGCTCAGCACAGAAATGGCTCAGGCAGCAGCAAGCTCAGCCTGGCATCCCTGGGACCACAGCCCAGACAAGAGTCCTGACCTCCTTGTCTTGAAGGCAGTCTGTCTCTGCCCCTGCTCATATGCACAGAAAAGAAAAAAGTTCCTGCAAAAGGACTGAGAGATGAACCAAACTAAGTGGAACAGGAACCTGACTGTATTTCCCCAATTTCATCTAAGCCCGCTGGACCATTACCAGCTACTACAAGAATGCATTTTCCCTTCTCAACATTCTATCCTGGACCTCAGGCATTCCACCTATTAAAACTTTTATTCAGCTCAATGTATTTCTGTGAAACTTTTTCAGTTTCATCAAAACAGCATATCCATCATAAAAACCTATATGTTTTGTTATTTTAATTAACTTTATTCTTGAGATTACAACCTCAAGAAAATCAACAAATCCAGTGAAGTTGAAGGGCTCAAGAGTGCTTCCCATTTGATTGAAAGGGCTCCAATTCCTGTGCCTCCAGCAATTACAGCACCTGTTAGATTTACAATGCTGAAATAAAGTGAATTACATTTACTATTTTAATAGTCATAATTCAGGTAGGTTAACTCTCTAAATACTAAAATTTATCTATATACTAAACTATATATATATACTATACTAAAAATTTATCAATATCTAAAGGTCTTGGTCACGCTTTGTTTCTTTTTTAAGTAAGTGGACAAGGTTGCTTATCTATTGTACTATTTGTGAACTTGAAGCATTAAGAAATTTACTATTTTGTATACTCCAAACTTTACAGAAATCAACTGCATGATATGAAATAGAAAAGTCAGAATTATCTTTAGATGAATATAAAACCATTCTCATTGAAGAAACTTCTGACAGGTACAGAAATATCTACATGGCAGTACGATGCCACTATTTGATCTTATCCTTCCAATTATTATATTCACATGAAGGGAATGAATTAATATTTTCACTAGAGGAAGTGTCCATGTTTTTTATCCAACTGTCTCAGGCAAAACAGTTCCATTGTTCTTGGACACATTTATTAACAAATAAAGAAATGACAAGAAGAAAACAATATCTGAAACAATTTTCCAGAGCCTATGCCTCACACATCCCCGATTGAAGCAATTTGTAACCTATGCATAAGTTTGAGTGTAATTGAAATGTATGACCTTCAAAATATTACTACATTTTGATTCTGCCAATTTGTACCATAGGATCAAAAAGAATTTTGTGGTAAATTGCACTATTATTGAAATCAAGGATTTTAGTTTCAGGAGAAACAAAGGTTTAGAGAAGCAGCTAGAATAATTGAGCTTATTCAGCTAGGAGATGGTGGATGTGTTATGAATGTAAAGCAGCCTCTGATTGCATAAACCTTAACACAACAATCATTCAAGTAATTGATTTCACACTTCTTTTAGGTTTTGTTTCTCATTACTAAGCAAAGGTAGCGATCATCTCATTTTGTTTCAATGCAGGAAATGACAAGTGTTGCCAATTAATACAGAATACCTTTAATAGTTTCTTAGGTGTTTTATTTTGTCTATCTCTCAAATTTTTAAAAGTCCTCAAGTTGCAAACCGATTTCTCTCACACAACTTCTATTTTCTTTATATTATCTACAGAAAAGATAATAAGAAATCAAGAATAAAAACTGCGAGTTCGCCATGACAACTGTTGTGGTAAGATTTCCACATATCTGGAAAAGTTATCCCTTCCTGCAGTAAGTAGGGAAGCAACAGGGCAGGGACAAGTATTATTGGTAACAATGATAATTTAATAACAGCGAGAATGAAAGGGTAAAATATGTTTGAATTATTTAACTAGTTCTGCTGCCAATGAAACCAGTGCACTCTCTTCCTTCTAAGATATCATTTAAAACTGATTTAACAACTTTGTATAAATAAAAATATTTTCCTGACTCTGGTGGATGCATTATAAGAGCCGATATGAATTTATGCAGGTCTGAGTGGTTTAATGGCTCCGTACGTTGCAATGCATAACAATCTTCTTTCCCATACCCTTCACTCTGCATCTGCATTCACTCCTACTCTACTATTACTTAATTTTTTTAACCTCTTAGCTTGCCAGGTACACCTGCCAACATCTGATTAAGTTGAAATATGAAGCATTTGTTGTAAGTGGTGTATGACCAGGATAATAAATCTTGTGTCAATATTCTGAGTTTTCCTTGGCAGTTCAGATTCAGACAAACACTGACATGCAGCTTCAATTCCACATATGGTTCAATTCAATAGTATGTGTGTGTGCATGAATCTGGGCCTGCTGTTGGGAATTTTAGGAGCAGCGGTGCAGGGCACACAGCTTTACACTTCTCCATCACCCCAAAATATCCCAAGGCCTCAGAAAGCTCTACTGTTCACCTATAATGTAACACAACCACTTCCTTTCCTTTTTAAGAGACAAACATTAATTCTGCCTAATGCAAGAAGATCACGCCTTTAAAATAAACTTACTTGATAATACTAAGCGATCTGAATGGAGAAGGGAAATATACTTAAGTTTCACCTTAAAATATAAAAAGCCCATGGTAATATTTAGCAACTCTGTTTTTAAATTGTTTTTAAAGAAATTAAAAATAAATTATTGAACTGATATTTTTTTAAAAGATCCCTCTAAAAACAGTTAAATAATGGAATCCTCCCTTATCTCTGTTTATATTCAGGGAGTCACTGCAGATACCAGATCATCAAACGTCTGCTTTAAGAGAGAGTTATTATCCTCTGTTCAACGCCAAATGTTTTCTATCCTACACAATTGTTAGCAAGAATACATGTCATACAGCCATAAACGTAAACAATGCAATAGCAGTCATTTGAATAATGATGCACAAATATTTTGCCAAAATACCACCCACTAAGTCACAATCTTTCAGGGAATGACACGTTTTTTCCAGTGAATACAGAATGTGACTGATAGTGGGTTTTCCTCAGAGCATTGTCTAGTCTTTTCTTCCTGTCACCCCAATCCTAGAAGGGCTGGGCATACATTACTGAACCTATTTTGTGTGCAGAATTCGAAATCCATCATAAACCTGTCTGTTGATGAGCTGTTTCATGAGTTGTAAGATAAAGAAACAAGAATGACAAAACCAATATCTTTTTATGCTGAAAACAGGAGAAGGAATCATTACAACACATCTCAACTCGCTTTAGATAAGCTACCATAGCAGTTTTCTAAAATCCTTTTTTTCTCCTGATTATTACATAAATGGCTCTGCAGTATCAGTACTTTAAATTTTCCTTAATAAGGCACTGCTTGTAGAGAATTTTTTCTACTCTAAAACACATTAACTTTTTTTTTTTTTTAATAAAAACAAAGCATTTTCTGCATACTCTAACTAGAAACAAGCCATATTGAGTTTAATACTGCTCAGGACTGCCACAGGTCCAGTTTAGTTGGGAAAATAACTGAGGTCATTTTTTGATGGTGTTTTCTACTCTGTTGGAAAAAATTGCTACCGTTCTGGGTTTTGAGGACTATATTTAAAAAAAACAAGGCAAAACAAAACAAAAATCTCAAACGATTTGGTCATCTTAAATTCCAGGACAATCTTCACGTTACATGAAACACTTTTTTGCTTAGAGAGTGGGTCTGTCCCTCACATCCATTTGTTATACATCTTCTCTTTTTGCCACACATGAAGGTCTGAAACCCTTTCTGTAAACCACCTGCTTTCTAGAAAAATAATTTTAGGAGAGGTAACTTCAGCACATTAAGCACATTGAGACTTATGCTGATTCTTAGAGCAAATTTCAAGCCCCAAACTGACCAAAACCCAAGTTCAGACACCAGTTGCATCTGTAAGTAGTTGACATGTGGTGGTCATGCAGTCTTTGCCAGACTGCATAGTTTTTACCTCTGCAGGCTTTTACAGAAGTCAGTTTAGACACTACCCAAATTATATTACATCTCTGGCTCAATCAGGAGATCAGGAAAATACTAACTCTCTACTAAAGTGCCTTCTACCTCATAAAAGGTCAAGGTTAATAGTGCTTCCCACACCTGTGTGCAGTGCTGCCACTCACTTCATCTCTTCTGCAAGACTAGAGAGACTCTGTCAGCAGTTTGGTTCAGATTTGAAATGCATCATCTTCTTTAGATGATACCTCGATATGCACATTTAGCTGAGGAATGGAGTATTGTGCTGAGGATGAAAGTATGTTTTAAACATAATTTGAATTCTATATTCTTTTTTCCCCAAAGATTCTGTGGAGATAGTACTGATAAAAATTACTTGTTATTTAGAAAAACAGGAGATGGAAGCACAATTTCTTACAGGATGATCAGCCCTTAGATAATGCTGTGATTGTTGTGAGGTACATTTTCCCTTCACACTGCAATGCTGCGTGTGCTCTGGCACTCTGACATGCAGCTCCATCTCAGTGAGAAGATGAAGCAGAGCTGTGTTTATGTAATTTGTACTGCACAGTTCTGAAAGCATGTGATATATTGTCTTTATGCTATTTTTTAGATGAGAAAGAAAAAGAATCAAAAAAGCAAAGCAAAAAAAAAGGAACAAGAAATGAGCATCATGAACAAAAAAATCATCAGGCTCCCAGTACTCTGTTTATAGGTCCCAACTGATTTCAGTAACACAAAAAAATGGTGTTGTTTTATGACCATGTTTCCTCAGATGTACAGTAATGGGGATGTAGATAGTTCCTTTCTAAGGAAACAGTTATTTCCTAATATCCTTAAATAAAGTTTGCTTTCTAAAGTTTTCCTCTAAAACAACTGATATTAACCTCTGTCAGCATCAAGATAAATGGGCCTAATCTTATCCAATATACTAATTCTTTTCTTCCTATTAATTTCAATCTAGCCAATTTACAATGTTATGGGAAATCTATTTTCTGTTGCTTTTCAATATTGATTATTTTGAAGGGTGCAACGGAATGGGAAATCAGTAACTAAATCTTATTCTTTGATTTAGGGGCATCAGTGTCAAGGTAGTTAGGTAATTTTGAAGTTCCTGCCTGCTACATTTTTAAAGCTCATGCATATGGTGATTGAATTCATACCTGGCAATACTTGCTCAGCCAGTGGATCAAATTATAAACACAGAATTATCAGTAAATTTATACAAAAAATATGCCAAGTTTTTCTGACTGTATCACATCAGCTTCTATTATCAAAAATAGAAGAATAACTTGATTCAGGGATACTCAAGTCATCAAGAAATCTGACCATAACACATATAACTGTGCCTTTAGGGGTTTCTGCAAAATCAGTAAATAAGTATAGTCAACAGGGAATTAATTCTATTAAGTTAAAAGCTATGAGTCTCAGTCAATACATAGGAAGTACATTCAGTAGCTAGAAAGACTGCAATCAGAGATCCCTTACATTTTCCTTGACTGATAGCATGATGTACAACATTATATTTACATATTTATCATACCACTTATTAATCTCACCTCCTAACTAATGAAGACTGAATTATGAGGGCTCAGAGTGAGCTAGAATAGGAGGAACTAGAGTTTGGCAAGAGAGAGAAAAGATTGCTTAAATAAAAAAACCTTCAAAAAATGTTATCAGCAGTCATTACAAAGCAAATGAACACTGACAGATCAAAATGAGGGTAGAGATCTGCACTTCAAACAACCATGTGCTAACAAGACTGAAAGGTATGTAATGCAGAAAGGCGATGTCTGTATAAGGCACTCCTATAAAGGAAGATAGTTTTGGTGCATTCTCAGTCATTTATGCATATCTGAGTGGGGTTTTATCCTACTATTTTACTGGCAAAATCCTCAGCTATAGGAGAAGGATGTTTTGGTAGTTCACAGCTACCAGTCAAAACTTGGAAGCCCATTATGTGGGGTTCTTCAGGCAGTCAAATGTGCACAAGTAAGTAGAGACAGACAACTGTCCAAATAATCAAAAGTTATTTTGCTTGTTTTGTGTCTAATTTTTTTAAAAAATAAATCATTGGACCATTTTTCAATCTCCCGTATTTACTTCTGTCACATTTCAGCAGTGACTTTCGTGATACCAATGCTTGCAAAAATTGCCTGCTGGTTATAAATGTCACTTTACCATGTTTACATAAGAGTCAGCACAAGAAGACCACTACGGCACTTGGGTGTTTTATCTGAAATAATCAGTGACAACTTACTTTGGCTTGTAGTTTAAAGACTTGCGTCTGAGCCTCTGGTCTTTATATTATATTATAAGCCACAGTGGTGGTACTGTAAGAAATTAAACTGCTTTAAAAATAAAAGCCTTATGAGGCAATGTAAAAGGAAAATGTTGAAAATTCAGATTAAATAAAGGTAAGAGAGGTAAATGAAACATCTGCCAAACAGTTTAGTAGTGATGTATATAGGGTATAAAGCTGTAGTAGACTTCACTACAATACCATAATTTCTAGAGAACACATTTAAGAAGTGACTGCCTAAATGGGGAAAACATAGTAAAATAACCTACCTAAATGATCACTCTGCTGCGCATATTAAGTATAAATGATGTCCTGTAATACACCATGTATTTTTAATGACTGTCCTCTGGTCAGCCATAATAGTTTCATAACAGATGTAGCTTATTTTAAGAACTTATTAAGGAAGAAAGGAAAGATCTGACCTTCATTTAGCTAATATGAAGCTGACTTTTCATATGGAAAGTACAACCAAAGCTGCTTTATTTATTTCAGATTACAAAGAGAAATGATTAAGAGACTCAGGAATTCAAGGGAGGCAAAGCTATTCCACTGTGATAGGGATAAACATACCTACACCCGGGCTCGGTGGAGCAGCACCTTGTGGAGCCACCTGAGCTGGCTGTGGTGACTTATCTCTGGAGCCAGAAGCACCAGGGCCACCTCACTGTGGTGCTTTGACTAATTACCCTTTCAGGGAGGCAGAACTAATTACTTTGGCTTAAGCTCAGACGGATATTGTTTGCAGGGCTCAAGGTACCAGTTCCACATGGTGCTGCACAGTCTGCTGGAGAGACTTTTGTATTTGCGTGATTATCTACACCATGGCATTGCTTGAGCCAGATAAGCATATCCTACTTGATAACTGGTGGAAGTACCACAGAACTAAGGGTGCTGGGGAAACCAACATATTCTTTGGGAATAGAAAAATATGTGTTTACTATAGCTTTAAGTTTAAGTCACTCAACAGCTACAGACATCAGCACACCTTCTCTATGATTTATTATAATTCAGATTAAATACCAACTATAGCTTTTGTTATAGAACCTGATCAACATTAAAATAAATCGCTCTTAAAATATTTTGTCTTCCAGCACCACATTTGTAAACACACTTCCTCCTGGAAAGCAAATAAACTGACATAAAAATCTGAACACTAGAGAATTTCTATTTAAGGTTAAATTTCTTCTTTTGCATTGAGGTATTCAGTCTGGGATTTAAACTGATTTCATCTTGTTGTTAAACACAAAAAATATTTCAGCCTTGATGAATATTCTAAGAGTAAGAAATATTTAGAGCCACGCTTTACAACATGGTTACCAGAGGGTTGTACAGTTAGCAAATATTGACAAGTTCAGTTCAGGAAGCCCCAGCAGTCAAAGAGTAACTGATCATTAGTTTTAGAGAACAACCTGTCAAACACATTTATCCCAACTCTATAACATCACTGGAGTAATCGCTGCAATTTTGGTGTGGTCAGAAAACCTGTGTTACAAACAGAGAAATGAGCAGAGTACATACTTTGGGTGGAAACTGCAGTTATTGACACGAACATACAAAGTGTTTTTAAGAACAAGAGGAATGAAGCAGGAGACTTTCAGAATTTTGTTTAGAGGTTAAAGCCATTCAGTAAGTTCACTGATAGTTTTGCTTTCCACAGGAAAATAGGATCGGATTGAAAACGCAATAACATAAAAGCAACAATAGCAAAGCTATCCTTAACAGAGAAAAAATAAAGTTCGCACAGGAAAGCGAGTTATCTTTATACCAAGTTTTAGATTTTTCAGAGACTGAATGCAACTTATTAAAGGAAAACTGCTTTTGTTTCCCTACCTCTTTTGTTTAAACCTATCATACTTCTCTACAGATTTAACTTAAGCATTTATACCTACACTGTCTGGTGATAAAATACTCAATATCACCATGGCTTCAAATATATGAACTATAACAATCAAGAACCAGAATGTTAAATATTAAGCATTTACTTAAACATTAAACAATTAATTTCTCCTCTGAATTTTTAAACCATATCCAGACTTCATAAAAACTGAAAATGAACCAGGGAACTTTTAGCATGAAAAATTTACATTCCTTAAACAGGAGAGAGAAACTGTGAGCGGGACATGAGGGACACCTCCGCATTATAAATATTTCAGATCACATCTATAAAGAAAAAATATTGTGCTACATCGTATCACCTCAGGTAACTAGAGTCTCTGATACCAATCTTGGTAAGGTATCAGAAGTTTCAGTTAATTTGATAAACATACATAAGCCACATTGAAAAGTGTAATGCTAAAAATGTTTCAGCTGTGTCCATACTGTGAGCCCGTCCTTGTCTCCATGCGTGGGACGAGGCCAACAGTAATACAAACTGGGAGATTTCTGTGAGAATTCAGAGCCCATCAGCTGCAGAAGCGACAGCCACTGTTAGTTACAGTTATATGGGAAAGGTAGTTTCACTTGTCTGAACCATAACAAGCTCTTTATCATGGAAGCTGCATTCTTACGTTATCCTCTAGGCAAAGGCAGTACCAGGAGAAATATCTCACACACTATACTGGGTAATATTTGACCTATCATATTTGTAATCAGCAAAAATTCTCATCTTCTTTAAACTTGACTCTTTCTTTTCATTGATTTTTGACCACCTTCTCACTAAGATATAAATGACATTTTAAGATAATTTTATACCAACTAAATTAAAACGTACAAGGTAATGTTTAATGAAGCATGGCTCTGCTGGCCACACTGCCTTTATTTTAATTATTATCTCAGAATTTTAAAACAATGTCTATCACTCTATTACAAAGTTTTCTGCAGGTTGGGGTAGATATAGCAGGACAAAGGAAGTAAGCAAGCAAGCAAAGAAACAAATACACACCCCACTTCTAGGCTTGGGGAGTTTAAATCTAAAAATCAATGAGTAGCTTTGACAATTTTTAACATAGTGAGAGATGCAACTGTCATCATTCTCTTTCAGAATAAATCAGAATGTTTTGATGCAAGCAGTCATGTCACTAATCCTTCTTTGTGCCTTAATATTTATTTACTTTTTTGATCATTGGGATAGTCTTCAGAGACAGATACCTTATTTTTATGAAACTAGCTCTATTCACAACTGGAAACAGAAAAACCTGGAATTTATTTTTCAGTTCTCCCCAGCTGCTGAATTTTTCACTTGAAGCAATTAAGAAAAAACATATTGATAAGTAGAATGCTGTTTAAGCTAAAAAAGATCAGAAAACATTCTATAACCTTCTTTATGTGTCTAGACAGTAACATAATACATTAATTCAAGTGCTTTCTACTCCGTAGTAATTTTTTACATTATTTGCTATTTATTAATCAGCTCTGTCATGCACTCTTCAAGGTGAAGCATTAGAGAGAGCTGAAAAAAAGGCAGTTCTGCGCTGGCAAGAATAAGTGTATAAGTGTATTCACTGAAAGCAATCGTGACCGAGTCAGTTTTCAGATGGTATTTTGTTTTCCTTACGTTTCACTCAGAATAACAAGTGACCCTCCTCCTTGTCAGGGGGCTAATTATCTGAGCAAAATGCCAAATCTTTATCACTCTGAAGCCATGAGTAACCCATGGAATCTTCTATAAAAATGGAAAGAGATATCTGAAAGAAAATACATAATACTTTCATCTTTTTCAGTCCTTACTGGGTATTTTTTAAATATCTGTCCCTTTTACAGGGGGACAGGTCTTCAATTAGACTCACTAGATTCTTCTCTCGTACTTGGCAGACAGCACTAATTGCCTGTTTGCTGAGCAAGGTATGGGGGGATAAGACACAGTGAAGGAAAAGTGGGGCTCTGACACCAGGAACAGATACAGAGAAAAAAAATTTTATACAGAAAAAATACTGAGTATTTTTTACTCTCTCTTAGAAACCTAATTTATTACACATTGGAAAAAATACCCACCATTATCTTTTAGATGTCTGCATTTGCTCTGCCTACGCAGTCAGAAAGGCTGGAAAGAATGTATTATGGTGGATTTTTTTTTTATGTAGGCATATAGTTCCTTCTGAACTGTTATGACACCTGACTGCAATAACATGTTCAGCATCTTCAGTCAAATGTGCAAACGTGCATGTCTTTATCTCTGCTTTTACCTTTTTAACAAATAAATAGTTACATGCTGCAAACCTTTTTCCAATAAATAGTGTGGTTGTATTCTCTAGTTACTCACATAGCTCTAAAATGCATTTATTTTAAATTTCAGAATTGCCTTGCCTATCATACAGAAGAGTTTTATAAACTCTTGTCTGGAAACTTATAGACCTGAGAAATCCTTTGACAGTGCTATTGCTACTTGCTTAAAATTATTTTTATCATTTCTTATTGGGATTGAAAAAAACCAAACTAACAAACTGTCTTACATGTGAAACAGCTACAAGTCTTAGAATTAGAAGTGCAGAAGAATGCACAAATAATCTTCTCAAATGTCTGGATTTTATATCACCAGCTCTTAATTTACCTTTGAATACCACACCCAGATTTCCTATACTGATTAAATGACTTAAACTTCATATATATATTTTATATATAAACTGTTCTTTTGGGACTCACTGTTTTGCTGCAAATGATTTGCACAGGATATAAAGCTGAAAATTTAAGAATAAAGAGACACTAGAACCAAAAAGTATTCACTCTGTTGTCTGCCAAATTTCTGTCATCTCAATACCACTCCAGAGAATGCTCATCTGAGGCTGAAAATCAAATAAAGTATGTGATATAACATATTGTATTTGTGGCAATAATGGAGTATTTTCCATTTACATATCCATCAATGCTTTAAAAAGGTCTTTCAAAGCAATGTACACAATACTGAAATGGCTTAAAACTATGTTTCATTTCAATTTAAAAGGATACATTTCCTCAATTTCCTACTTATGCAGGCATACATATTTAATTTTTTTTCCTAAATTGCAGCAAATTAGGTGATCGTTGTAATTTCCAAATCTTTTTCTGAACTAATATTTGTTCTTAAAACATGGAAAACAATTAGAGACAGCAATTGAAATATAAAGAATGTTATTCTAAAAAAGGTAGGGATTCTGAAAGACCAAAGGATTTTCAAAAGCTAAAAGCTGCAGACTAGACAAGAGACAATTCAGAGCACCTGTGAAATGACAAACACAGATGAGATTGTCAACAGTAACTTTTTTTTAAAAGGCAGTCAGAAATTGAAAAGTCAGCGGTCTTTTAAATTTAAGAATAGCTTAGGAAGACTGTTTAAAAAAGCCAAAAAATCTTACTTGCAGTATTATTTTGATAAGGCAATAGCTCTGTCAACAAACAACAGAAAAAACCCAACGGATAATTTCAATCTGACAACCAGCTGAAACCCATAGAACCCGTGTTTTCTTTATGGACTAACATAATAGAAAATTGGAGGAGTATCAAAGGAATATCATACGCCTGTCTGTAGTTTTTCCTCTTCCATAACTATGTGTTTATTACCAGTGTTGTACAGGCTAATGGACTGGATTACACCCTTAAACCATACAGCCTTTCATACGTTATCATCTTCATCAGTGCACTGTTTCCATGTATCACAAAGCCTTTGTTCTGTCTACATCATCATCAAGATACTAACTGAGCTGAAGATAAGAATCAGCAGCTCTGTCACACTAGTTGGAGAAGAGCTCCCCTTCCCCAGAGGAGTCTCTGTCCAGATATTTAGGGCTTTGAAAAGCTTTCAATACATCCTTTTCCTCTTTTCTTCCCTTTCAGAAAACCTAAGTTGTAGAAGTTGATGTTCAATAATCATATGTTTACTGAACCCACACCCTCTTTATGAATGAGAACAGTATTACGTATAAATCAGTACACTGACATTACTGTTAGATATACGTACACGATTCATAAAACACTGAAAACACAGTAGAGGTGAATGTGCCTTGGTTATCAAGGTATTCATAGTCAAAGTAGTCTATAAATGTACACCCTTTTAGTGACATTGATTCTGATGAAGAACTGTAGCTTGCTCAGTTGTAACTCAGATCTGTTTTATTATATTCCCATGCCCATTTTCTGCAGCCAGTATGAGATGAACACTTCTCCACTTTCAACCATCAACTAAGTAGTGCAATTATTTTTACATGCTTATTAATCATATATCATAATGAAATAATTTATTCCCAAGTACATCATAACAAACGAGGAGTATATAATGTTGATGTTCTCTGTTAAAGAGCAACAGCTGTTCCAGTATTTGAAGCTCTTATTATTGTTGACCACTATGCAATATATATGTATAGTCTATCACAGGCTCAACTATGGTATTTTGTGTATTTTTGGGTGTATTTTTTTGTCTATTGTAACTTTTAGAATAGAAGGGGCAGTAAATAGCATTTTATTTTCCACGGCTATACATTTAGCTGCTAGAGAATGACTGTATTAATGATACTTGAGTATGGACTATGGAATTAAAGGATTTTCACCTATTTAAAAGGAGGGGAGGGGAAAGCATTGAATATGCTTATGTAATGGACTAGCAATTGAGGTAGTTAAGAACAAAAAAATGACTTTCCAGACAGTAGTTATGTCTATTATCTCCACTGCCTATGCTTTTAATGTACTTGTCATCCAGGATAAATGGAGATTGATGGCAACTATTAGTATATTTTTTTCACACTTTCTGTGGTTCACTGCTTTTCTGCTTGAAAATGTTGTTGTGTAAAAAGGTGACATTCATCAGCTATTTCGTTCATTGGTTCAACTTGTTTGTTGATGAATATCAGTGTAGTGCTACTGACTTAAAACATAAAAGCACAAGAGGTCTCTGGGTCACTATGTCAAACCTCTGTAATCACAGTCATTAATGTAAATGACATTAAATCCAGAAAGTTCTTGACCATATATCACAAACCACAGAAAACCCCATTATGCTTAAACACTTACATACAAAAGACCTAAACCCTCGAAATATACAATGTGCTTCAGAAAAAGAGAAAACAATAGAAAAAACTACCCTAGAATCTTTCCATATCAGAAAAATTTTTAGGTGCTAAAAATTGTTAGCCCAAATGCTCTGAAGTTTTTCAGGAAGTTGACTGCACTCTGCACTTCTGAGCAAGGACTTGGATCCCAGGGGGATCCTACTGCACTCAATGTGTACAAAACGCTCTTTTTCATGGTCCAGTCTCAAAGACAGTTACCCTGTCATCCACCAATGCGATTCAGGACCTTCTCCTGTTCTCTTTTAGCCAGACATCCTCATTTTTCAGTCCCTAAGGCATGACTTTGCACTGTATATTATTAAATTTAAACACAGTCCCGTTACTACAGGCAACAAGGACATTTATCTTACCACACAGTAATCTAGCTGTCTACATGATGGGCAAACTCCGTTAACTTTGTGTCAGCCACAAATTGCGTTTATCTCTTGATTATTCTCTTTTCTTCAAAATCCATTCTAATGGTGTCCACAGTACTAAGGTCAAACTAAGAGGTTTGTATTTCCTATACCTGAATATCTGATAAAGCATTTATACTTTCACATTGTAATCCTCTATCCATCATCTCTAACCAGAAAACAAAATTAGTTCCAAGATATGAACAGCCTAAATAAAAAAGACAATTATTGAGTGAATCATTTCACCTCTGCAACAGATTACAAATATTATTGAGCTACCAATTCCATGCTGGTGATCTAAGGCATGAGGAAGTTCCCTGAATGGCACCACTAACACAACTCCTTCCTGTCCCCAGATTGTCCCTTCATCCCAGTTCTTGCAACAATGTGCTCCCTCCGTCCATGCTCCACATGCACCACTTTTACACATGCCAACTGTGGCAGAGATGGAACTTTCTCTTGCCAGGGCTACACATGTGCTGACCAGTTAACTTCTACATTGTCATCCAGGGACTCTTGGGACTCTGGGGTAGGCCTCACAGTTACTGATGGGGTAAAACCAGCATCGAAAACTGCATGAAACATTTTTTGTGCAAGCCTGCTGTAAGTACCTGGAGTCTCCAGCCCCTCTCCTGTTTTGACAGATACTGCTCCAAACATTCAAAATGTTTTGGGGGAGGAAGAGAGAAAGGTGGGACTGCAAGACAGACCAATAACAAAAAAATGCAACTCTCAAACCTTGCTTCATTGGAAAATGATGCTAAGAACAACAAAAAATAGGATTTAATTGTAGCTGCTTAATTAGTTGTGTGATTTTGCGATGGACACAGCCCTTGTGTCAATCTTCCCTTTCCAAAGGACACAAGTGATTCAGCTTGCATTTCCTACCTGCAACTTCCGCTGAATTACTGTATTCATTATTTATTTACTGTTATATTTGTTGTAAGTATACCTATTTAAGTAAGATTAAATTCATAGCATACTTGGATTGTGATTATTATATATAAATATCAGAAATCACAATTGCAATTTATTAAAATAATAATTCTGTAATATTTTATCTAGAACAGGTTGCCCAGAGAAGCTGTGGATGCCCCATCACTGGAAGTGTTCAAAGTCGGGTTCAATGAGGCTTTTGAGCAACCTGGTCTACTGGGAGGTGTCCCTGCCCATGACAGGGGGGCTAGAAAATCTTTAAAGGTCCTTCCCAACCCAACCCATTCTATGAGCTTTAGGACAGCAGTGCATACTCCTCACCTAGGAAGAATATTTTGTTCTATTTTTTGCACTTTTGCTGTGCTTCTTGGCTTTGTTTTTTGACTGGGAACCCACAGCAACTATATGGCTAAGAAAAGTTTACAGTTGCCCAGATGGTAGAGCCATCAGAATGATGGTGGAAAGAGTATTATTACAGACACATCCATTTAAAATTCTGGTATTTCCAGCAGGGCTATCTTTGAGGAACTAAGGACCCTTTGGATCTTCTATGTATTTTCAGGAAGGAAAATACATCCTAGAAAATAAGTAAAGAAGACAAGCCACTGACTTGCTTACTAAGGTAAAAGAACTTTGCTTTTGGATTCTTTAAATTTAGTATTTGTTAACTGCCATGCTGAGATTGAGCTGACAAGTAAAAAGAATAGGATTCTTATCCTAGCTTGTAATCTAAACCAACAGAAGAACATACAGAAGGTCTAAAGGACAGTATTTGAGCAGTCTCTTATTGCTAAAAATGCAGGTTCTACCTGTGAGTTTTATGTAACTTGACTCTTACTGAATTTGATGGAAGTTTGGGTTATTCGGAATATTAATAATAGAATTTTTGCCTGAACTATAGTCTTGCCTAAACACTAGTCACCCAATTACTGTAAAAATTTATTGACAGATGCTGAGAAGCTAATGATATAACTTAGTAGAATATATGCAATTTAAGCGTTTAAGAGCCGTAGAGAAGAAGTAGGACTCAGGAGAGTTTTAAATGGAATGATTGTAAATAGATCATTATAAATAGTCAAATTTCTGTAGGAGCCAGCAATGAGATGGCAGCAGTGAAGGAAAATCGGCAAAGTCTTTCTATCAGCAGTAAAGTAGCATTACTCCTGTGCTCTATTTTTAATTACTCAGAAATGCTTACAGGCAGACTTGCATACATGCATATCAAGATCTTTACAATACTGTTAGCAGAAGCTTGCTACTGTGAGTGTTTGGTGTATTCCCATAGAATTCAATCTAATTTATTTCATAAGGCAAATTCTTTAAGAAGCTCTGCTTACTGAGGTGTAAAATGATCATAGCATTTCATGTGTTTGTGATGGGCTTGAGATATCTCTTCTCTTCCCACACAGCTTTTTAATAAAAATGCTGCCAGTTTGCTGACCTTCCCTTCTTCAAGGTTAATGGTTTGTTATCTATAAATTACTTTTCATGATACAGCTTGGGTTATGAACTCCAAAATTGTCTTCTCTGGGCTCTCTCTTCAATTTATTTTAGGCTCAAAGAAAAGCACATTTCCTAGTAACTGAGGCAGATTTCACAATAGGAAAAAGTACTACAGAAATGAAAAGAGATAATGTTTGCTTTAGAAACTTGTGATTTGTTATATAAGAAGACATAAAATTATTTCAGTTGGTTGATGTTGTGGAACAACTACTGTCATGTTCTCTAGTACAGCTAAACGCCTACATGACTGCAATTTACCAAACACTGCCCTGACTCTTTTTTTCTTGCATATAGAGCCTGCAGGCTAAAGATGTTGCAGAGAGACAATTAGTGACATTGCATTATTGTAAAGGTTTAGAAACATGTTAATAGTCAGACAATTTATAACATGCAGCCTTCATTATCATTATGGAACATCTGTTACTTAAGAGCCAACTCTGTAATAAACCATGTCCTGGTATTTTATAATCCTGTTGCAGTGTAAGAGGGAAAAGTAGAGATGATATTAAATTTGATCTTGAGAGGTAGTGGACATATTTGCATCCCACAGCACAAGCAGAAGGTGTTCAGCAACACCTTGCAGTTTTCACATACTTTAATCATATATCACATAATCCTTTACCAGTTGGTCCTTTCCACCCTTTAAACTTTGAGAGTGAATTTTATAAGAAACCAATGACAAGACTCCAGTGGCACATTATAATTCTGTACCCACATTTGCTTTTAAGCTCTGGGAAATGTTAGAGTATCTACACTGTCAAAAAATGTAAGTTCACCACTCCAGTTGTAATTTTAGTCATAAAAATAGCTGTAAGAGTCTCTCATCCAGTCTGACTGTTGTTTGCTAGAAATATTTACTTTACATGATGGTATTTCAAAAGGAAGGTAAAAATTAGACAATAATGCAAGCAAAGCTTTTTCTGCATATTTGTGGTACCTTTACATACACAGTATTGTGAACTGCTTAATTTCTTTAATTTTCTTTTAAAGCGTCTATCACACTTCATTTACTTTTAAGGCTTTTTGAGTGATACATGAGAGTATACTTCAGAATTGGAAGTTCTTTGTCAACAGGGAGAGCTAAAGCCAGAATTTTGTTACAGATAACTAATAACAACTCTATTATTGCTATTCATAATGTGCTGAAATTATGTCACCTTATTTCAACAGGCAATAAACCCAACCTTTTTTTCCTGCAAGTCGTTGGAAAATAATTGCTAATTTTTCATCTGTTTCACAAATAGACCCTCCATACATCCTTCTCCTGTTTAATCACTTCACCAGTCCATTATATTGTGCATCAGAGCACTGACCGTGTGGAACTCACTTTTATTTTCCACTCTCTAAGACAGAGTTCTTCAATGACTGTGATGTAGGGCTACTTTTGTGCCCATGGAGATCATTAAAATTTATAGTTACAGCCATGTGTGCATTGTCTTCAAGCTAGCTCAGTCCAACATTAACAGAAATGTTTTTAGAATGAATGCTCTTTTAAAGAAAAAGAGCAGATATTTTCTGTGTTTCCAGGGGAAACACTCTTTCCCCTACTCTATTCCTCTTTCTCTAAACACTTTTTTCTTATTCACATTTAATTTCCACTCTTTTTCATTATGCACTGTAATTGCACATTTAAACCAATAAAATCACATACATGCTCTATGTTATTTGTGAGAAAGAAAATGCCTAACTGTAGCATCTTCCCTATTTCAGCAATTTTGTTATGAAAACACACAGCCAACTTTGAAAATATGTTTCTGTTAACATTTGAACTGCCAAAAGTCATGTAGAAATTGTTTTAAAATAGAATTTGATCATCACAAAACATTTTAGTTGCCTTATTCCTTCTTATTCACTTTTCCCTGTTTAATTGCCACCCACCTGTAAACAGAAAAGAATTTTTTTGCTATCAATAGAAACTCTGTTCCTGCATGTTTTGCTGAAATACTTGTTTTACTTCGTTTAAGTCTTGTTTTCCAAATTACTTGCTCCTCACAACAAGCAAATACAGGGTTCCTATACCACTACCAAGGAATATAGGTCTGGTTTTCATCTACTGGAAGTGACAAAGATCACTTGGAGGATGCCAAGAGCAACAGCACTTTCAAAATCAGCTCAGATTTGAATAAAGGTGCCAAAGTATACAGACTCAGCTGCCATTTGTGTTCTGTGAAAGGACTTTCAAAAAAGCAAAGTTAGAAACATCTCTAAGTAACTCTGCTTCTTGAAAAAAGGCTTTGTTAAGAGGTCTCAGACTGGGGACTCAGTTCCTAGCACAAGGCTTTAAAGCATTCAAGCCCTATTTTCTAACTCAGTTTAGAACATGACAGTTTCAAGCTGGCCTACTTAAGTAAAATATGCACTGAATTAAGCAAAACATCTAGGAGTAACGAATCTGATAGCAGTACCCTAAAATACCAGCTTAAAAGCATCGGTGATCCATTATGAAACAGATGTTATAAAAAGATTAAAAGCTTTAGGGTTAAAGAGAAAGAACAGGCTGCTGCAGCATTTCCATCAGAGTAAATCAGAATAGTAAAACTATCAATTCTTTTACCACTATGCAAAATTGATATTGGTTAAAACCCTAAGCCTTTCATTATCTAAATTAAAAGTATACTGTGTTTATTGAATTCAGAGATTAGCTTGCTGTTATAGACAGTAGTCTTACTTTGATGTCTCAGGATTAATATTCATGAAGTTTCAGACTATTAACTACACATGTATAACATCTGACAAGAAACATATCATACAGACTACAATTATTGTTGGATGCTTTTAGTTCTGATTTTATCTTTCATTTTGCTGTGGATTCCCACAGAGTTTTCATACTGTTAAACAATGTTTTAAGGTTGGTTCTCGCAGGTTTATAATATTGACAGATCTGGCTAAAACATAAGACATTCAAATCCAAAGGACATTTTTAATTTTCTTTCTCATTTTAAATAGTTTTACCTGAGTGGTAGCTTTCAAATTTAGTTGCCTGAAATGCTGTCTGAACTATCAGAATTGGAAATCGCCAAAACCTGTTTGTTCCTCAATCAGCTCAGCCCAGAATACTGCAGGACATTACACTGTTAGCTCGTACTATGCTCAGTTCTAGCTGGCACAATGACTGCATGAGCGCTATAACTACTGCAATTCGGGGAGTCAGGCCCAATAAGCAAACAGGTAAATGCACTGTTTTCTCTGACTAGCTGCTTGTGGTAGAGAACCATTCTTGATGGCAGGTGAAGGCTGCCCAGCAGCATCAGCTCTCGGCTGCAGGTTTTTTGGGCTGTTTGTGACACTTGCTGTCAGATTCCAACCACAGAGCTGTGTAAGATCTCAGTGATATAGCTAAAATCTGATAAATCAGGAGATGAAGTGAGAAAATTTAAATAAGATATGTCATTAAAGATAATATAAAAAATGATCTCCAAGTACATCAAGGGAAGGCCATCAACCATAATAGTTCCTCTGGGACAAAAATGCATGGTGACAACTCATGAGTAAGTTGGGGGGGGGGGGGGGGGGGAAAGGAAGTCATTAATGCGGAGAGAATCTCATGGTTAAGAGAAATAGGCCACATAAGTAGCCATAAACACAAGAAGTTTTAAACGGCTAGTTTTTTCAGAATTCAGACTAAAACTCAACCCAAAAATCATGCATCGCTTGTATGGTGATCACCACACAAGACAGCTGCTGTGCAGAGAGCACCACAATCTATGCCTCTCTGATGTGCTTAAAAGCTCCTACCTATTTCCCATAGCGCAGGAGAGAAAGTCATAAACTGCACAGCAATAGCAACAAAAAGCAATAACAAAAGCAAATGTCAGAATTTGAATTGCAAACTACAGATGAATCTTGACTGCTAAAGCTAAATCCAGATTTGAACATTAAAGGTTTGAAGTTGCTCTGCTGGGGCTAGAGGTTGCTTCTACTCATCCCTTTAATAAACTACTAGGCATTACAGGTAGACTAGAGCTGGTAGGGCTGGAGAATCACCGCAGGGCAACTCTCAAAGATAAATTCACAGAATTCATGGGAAAGATTTACTATTTTAATAGAGAATATATCCAAATTACTCTGTATATAATAGAGCACAACTTTTCTAATTGAGTTGTGGTGCAAGAAAATAATTTTCTCCTGAAAACAAAAGACATTTTAGACCCCACTAAATGAGCCACTATAAACGTTAATTTCCACTCAAACCTCTTGATTTGAAAAATACAGAATTAATCTTTTCAAAGGGAATGAATTTCCCATCTATTTGAAATTTTGCAGCTTCAGTTTTGCTGTCTTTCAAATTACGCTTTCATGAATATGGTCTGTGCAAATGCATATTATTCCTTACATCAGTAAATCTATTATTTGTGTGTTTTGTTCCAGCACAGAAATGTCATTACATAAAACTGGCTTCAGTTTAGCTCTCTTAGTGTAAAAGATTAAATGGGAATGAAACAAATATTTTTTTTTCAGTCCTATAATTATTCCCTGAAAGCTTGATGAGGAAAGAGACTTAAAATGTCCAAACACAAAACAATGAAACATTAACTGCGAAGAGCACTTGTTTCCCTCTAAAAATACAGATATTAAATTATTTCATTACATGCATAGTCACACCTGAAAGAACTCAAAAGCCACGGATTATAAATGTGGAAAAGATAATGGACAAAGCAGCTCTCTGTTATTAGCTACTGCTGTACTTTTACACTGTTCTGTGCTAATAAACATTATAAGAATCTATTTACATGCATATGGTAATAGGCAACATCTTTTTTAACTCGCAAATTTGTAAAACAAACTTCAAGATCCTATGTTATAAAGCTTAGCTATAATTGGCTTATGTGACTGATTTTTTGCAAAATTACAAACATTCTTAATAGGAGCTGAAGGTGAGGGCTGTAGCATGTATGCACGTAGAATATCATATCAGATGATTCGTATAGCTGAAAGTTTGGGTTCTAGGTGCTTCAGCTTTTAAGATAAGAAAACTGTGTAAAGTTGAATCCTAACAAGTATTGCAAATAAATAATGTAAAAAGAAATAGGGAATGAGGTTAAACCAGCAGAAAACTTTAATGAAGAATGTCTAACTTAAGAGATGCATGTTAACACTAGGCATTTTTCTTGGTAAAATACAGGAAGACTGAAACTCAAAGCATCCAATATGATCTATATGATGAACTTGGTGAACTCCAGTTTATCCACTGCTGTACCTGATCAAGAGCTATTCAAATACGTTATATAATGTTGATCCTTTCTTTACTAATAAAGTCTGTAAAAATCTATGAGAAATTCAAGATTCTATCTTTGATGATTTGTCCCTTCCTCACATCAGAAATGACAAGAAATATCCCTGTATGGCACAGTTTCATGCAGTGCATAAAGACTTGATGCAAACTCTGCAAGATCTACTGTATTCCCAGGATCAGAATCATCACATTCAGCACGGGCCCAGCACTGGCCTATGGAGAAATCTGGTCTGTGCTCAGGAAAACTAGTTTTCTGATAAAGGTTACCATTTCAGTGTACAGAACTGAGGGATCAGAATGTACTGATGCTTAGATTTTTAAGGAAAATTACAAATTATTTTATCAGGGCATTCTGTTCTCAAGGAATAATGCCTGAGAGATTAAGAAGCATCTCTTAAGAATTAGTGTATATATGTCACCCCGGTCTCCTAAACTCTGCAGGATTTGTAACAGCTTATTGAGCTTTCTGTTTTATTAATAAAACTTGGGAGAACTCCTCAAAAAGTGAACTCCTATCTTTAATATTAATACACTGAATGAACATTCTGTATCAATTCTCCCACACACTGTTGAAGACATATAGTAAATCTACTTTGAAAGAAGATTAATGCTGTCAACACATTCATGATATGTTTCAACTTGTTGGTAACATCAATAGGGAAGCCCTTGAAATATAAAATAATTGATTGCATTGTCTTTTTGATACGCTTTTCTGTGCCACAAGTACAGGACAACAGAATTCTTGGACCTCTTCCCCAGGGTTTGAGATGTTACTAAGGGGGTTATAATCAATCTTTGCATTCCTGAACAAATTCTTGTAAAGGGCTTGTTTTGGTGCAACAAACTCCTCAGGCAGCTACAAAATCCCAGGATCAGCTTTAAAATAGTCATATATTCTTAACCAACATATTCATAGAATTACAGAATGGTTTGGGTTGGAAGAGATTTTAAAGATCATCTAGTTCCAAAACTCCCGCCCTGGGCAGGGACAAGTCCCACTAGACCAGGTTGCTCCAAGCCCCATCCAGCCTGGTTTTGAACACCTCCAGGGATGGGGCATCTCCCTGGGCAACCTGTTCCAGTAAGCAATAAGTTTTAGAATGTCACAGACAGAGCAGCAGACATGGGAATTTATCACTCACCTTGCATTATTACTGGGAGGAAAGAAAAAATACCAAAATGATTTTTGCCTGGCTTCTGCCACTGTCAAGGTCTTCTCTCAGCCCTGCTTCACCATTGCCTGCTTCAGAGACTGCCAGAAGCAAAATGTTTGGGGCATGCAATTAAATCAGCTTATGGAATGAAGAAAACTTCATCTCATAAAACTATAAGGGGAAAAGTACATCTCTAAAACATCCCCCATCAACATAAAATCAAATTGTGGCCAACTAGCACAGCTGTTTCACACATCAATCAAAACAAGTATTTATTCTCTCAAAAGGAAGGCAGATGGAAAGCCAGGAAGAACTACATCATAGGGAAACATATTGCTTCTCAGTAACTGGAGAATCAAAATTTGACTGATAAGATCCGAGTCACTGAAGAAATTGTTATGATTAGGAGCATTTAGAGGACAAATAGTATCTTGTTTCTTCCTGTCTAAATGTCTTCATGACTGATTTGTATACAGTTGTTCCACTGCCAGTGCTGTCTTTCAAATTCTGTAGCCTTCTTTGTTTGTAGTGTTCATGCCTCTGAGGGCATGCAAGCATATGCTCTTAGTTTCATTTTGTTGTGGTTAAAAAAGCTACATTCTTCTAGTTTTTCCTTGTAAGACCAAATTTACTTCCTCTGAATGATCCCACTGCTTCACATTCATAGTGGCTTTAATTTATCTGTTTGGAAATGTGACTGTAACTACCAGATAAGGACACGGTTAAGTCTTATCAAAGGTTGTAACATTTCTCAAATAAACCTAGAAAACTTCTGTGAGATGTGGCCTGGCACTTGTTTTTAAGTTGTCTCTCACTTGTGGATCCAGATTTCTCCTCACCTTGTGGCCACAGAGAAGATCCTTCCTACAAGCTGACTTGCATGATCAGAAAAATCAACCAGAAGTACAAAGATTAAATATCAATTTACTAATTTGTATTCAACTAGCTTAATAAAGCAAACCCATGCTGGTAGCCTGGTTTTAGTGAGCTATGTGCTTCATTTAGTTGAATTACTTAATCCAAACAAATTACCATGCTTATTAGTACTTCCTGTCGACTAGTCACAAGACAGCATCTCACTCAGTAAATTATAGCAGAGGGAAAAGAGCTCACTGTTGCAATATGATTGTCTGGGACTAAACTTTTTTTATATCAATAGTTCTGAAAGCTCATCCAAAAATTTATATTCTGAACGATATTGTTAAGAGAAAAATCTGACTGCTATAAATCATTCTCACATTGAAACAACTAGTGAAAACAATGACCCATGTAAAAACTGCCTGAAAAAAGGGGAAGGCAAAATGAACTCCCATTACAGGCAAACAAAAGCTCAAAGTGTCTAGGAGTTAATAATTACAAAAGAAAATGTGACTCTTAAGACAGAGACTCAGCATTAAAAAGACAAATTTAAAAACTGTATTATGCAAACACAGAACTGCTTTAAATGTATGTATGTGATTTATACCTTAACAGTCAGACAACTTATAAATATCTTGCTTTTAATGTTTACGCTGTTCATTACCAGACCTCAGAGGCAGCTAGTTCTGACACAGAAAAATCAATACAATTTTGCCAGTGATTCACCTTTTTACAGACCATCTTTTTACAGTAATCTCTTTTTTTTATCCATTTGTTTCATGTCCTTTTCTTTCCCTTTGCAGTTAAAAAGGAAATTGACTTTTGAACTTTGATTCTTGTTTCTAGCAAGAAAAAAGAAGTGTATTTAAATCTGTAAACTGTGTATGTAGTTAGAACAATGGAGTCTAATTTATCTACATATATAACTGCATCATTTACCTTCACTATTATGCATAGTATTTTTTCTGTTATCTATTCCAAAATCTAGGAAAAGTTCACTATCCAGTAACATTAATTTATTTTTAAAACTAACAAAAATGTGATGATCAGCCAGCAGAAACACAGCATCTACCAGAAGTCCACTGTATACTAGTGAAACATGATTTTTAAAATGGAAAGAAAATATTTTCCAGTTACTTTTGTACCTGTATCTTGTTAAACATGTATATAGAAAAATGTTCGTGTTATTACAGCATCACAAAGCACTATCCATATCCAAGAAATTTAGCAAACATTAAAATCTAAAACAACATGATAATTTGAAGTGACATTGAAGTAGTTGGTGATCTTGATTAAATTTAAATCAGTCAGTAGCATCATGCTGCACATTGCAGCCTTTTATCCATGTTGCATATCATTTTATTAACATGGTCTTCAGGCATTGGATAAAAGATTTCTATAGATGTAATAACCAAAAGTTTACATTAAATGTACTAGCCTTTCATCACCTTAGTCCTCACTTTACTGTACGATACAATCAGAACATAATGAGCTGGGAGTACAATAAACCTTTCATTAAATATGATCTCAGGCAGCTGAAAGAAATATACACAATAGAAGTTTAAAAATAGATGTACTTTGTCTCCACAGAAGGAAAGTACCTCATCACTGCTTACATAGCTTACCATCTGCCTGCTTAAAGGAGATAGGCCAACCCTGTGACAGTTAAATTTTCAAAGGTGTTTAAGAGGTACTAAACCATATGGAAGGATCCCTCATCCCCTCCAGCACAGCCAGGACAAAAGTCAAACCAGTAACTCAGTATTTCTGTCCCTTAAGGCCACAGGAAGAAACTTCAGCTGCATTAAGGTCCTGAATGAAAATGGAACTGAACTGAGGGGGAGGGGTTTGGGTGTGTGGATTCTCCTTTATCATACTGTGAGTAAAACCTAAGGAATATCATAGTTTAGAGATTTAAAGGTTTCAGAGGATATCTAGGAGGTGTACGGGAGTAAAACAGAGTATCAAAGACCTTTAAGCTTCTTCACAGGAATTCAACTAAAAATATTGTCAAGAAAAAATGGCTAGCCATGTTTGCATAGAGTTATTACAGAAAAATAATTGCAATGCACAGAAATAATTAAAAAAATAATGACTGCCTAAACTAACTCAAAGACAAAAATAGAAGAAAACTGGATGGGATATCATCTACCTGGAAACTGATTTATTAAATTGATTTTTTATTTTTGTTAAGCTGATTTTATTTTTTTTCCTTTTTGCATTAGTAGGAATCTACAACTGAAATAGTTTCTTTGCTATTCATGTAGAGGAACACGCTTTTCAAGGAAAACAAAAATCTCAAATTCAAGAAGGAGAAAGAACTCAAATCTACCAAGGACTTTCAAGGACATATGGCTTAGTATTGTTGAGCATATTTCAAGCTCTGTAATACGGACAGTTCTCTTTTCCTTTGCACTGTCAAAATGAAATGAAGTACAGATAATTCTTTAAAGCAAGCAAACCTGCAACAGCACAGAAAAGTTGAAATAAGGATTGAGAAAACTGAAGCCTAGTAGTATCATCTTCAATTAAATGTAATTTAAATTATCTGGCGTCATTAACTTCTTATTTTGCAGCCTGCCCCATTAAACATGGAAGTTTTTTGTAGGTTTTTTCTTATCAGCTGACTCATACAAAGTAAGTTCTCTGATGTAGTAGATCTATTTGAACTATAAATAACTGAAGCTTAAATTCTTGGTTTTCACTTGGCAACACTGGCTTTATAATTTGGTGCTTAGATTAATATGTATACTGTATTTAAAGTGAGATTTTACCATCATGATTATTAATGGCTGATTTTTCTATCAGAAAATAAAAACATTAGCTGGCATGGTATTTTGGACTTTCACCTTTGAAATACTAAAACCTACCTCAGTTCTTCTAGTAAATTTCAGAGTATACGGGAACACTTTTGAAAAGAATATTGAGAAGTGAACGATGACTGCCATCTGGAAATAAATGCATTTAAAAGGACCAAGTGGTTTTTTACAGATTATGTCAGTTGTCTGGTCTGGGATCTGCAGTTCGCTTTGCAATTAATTGCATTTATATGATCAACAGTGAGGGTTGTGTTAGGTGTGAGATGATAAACAGGCTTGCGGTTAGGACATCCTGCTCCCTCCTTTTGATGTACGAAAACTAGTAGGTATTATCTCAAAATTCTCAAAATTTCTTTTTGTCTTGCTTTTTCTGTGGGTTGTTTTTTTTTTTTTGGTTTTGGTTTTTTTTTTTTTAACCATATAGTAGCCATATGGTAACAAAACCATATTTTAACCATATAGTAACAAGAATGCAATGTGGATATTAACACAGACAAAAGAAGAAATAAAGACAACTGTTTAGTTCCATAGAGTGAAAGGTATGAAAAAATTCTAAATCTGATAAGGGCAAAGTCCTTTCCTGCGTCTTCCCATATTTGCATTTTAGATGAAAAATGTTTTCATTGCTTCTGTAAAGACTACAAAATAAATCTTAATCTCCTGTCTGTATTTACAGACTTTGAACAGCATGTTATAAGCTGCTTAGCAGTATGGACTTAATAACAGTTCTTTCAAAAGCTGGAGGCAACATACTTTGAACAAAGTTTCTGCATGAACAAAACATATGTCTGTGTGGATAATTTAACCATCTTTTGTTATATTGTTAACTGTTGCTCATATTCCTCTCACATTTGTGTACCCAGTGACCTAGAAGTAACTAAGTACCCCCTTTGAACTTCCACCCTACTGCTAACTTACAAAGCATAAAAGCAGATTCCTGTATTTCAGAAATTAATAAATAGATCTAGAAATAACATGACTTTGGGGAAAAGCTGAATTCTTCAATCTGAAGAGAATTTAAATAAAGCTCCGGCCCAGCTTTTATGTCTGAATTTCACTGCTGCCAACACCAGATATGGGGAGCCCAGGCTTTGAATAGCTCGTCCTGGAAAAAATCCCAAGCCTCATGTGACACCTCTTGCAATGCAGGATTCTCCTCCTCATCAGCATTTTATGAATATATAGGATTGAAGATTAGGAAAATTATCAGCAAGTAGCCCAGATGTGATCACAACTAAACATTTTCAGAATAACTCATCAAAAGTGTGATTGCCCTTCTTCTTTTACAGTAGTTGTATTCTCTACGATGTAGCAATCTATCTAATCTCAAAGAAGTCTTGCGTAAGTTGCAGCAGTTGTCATGGTCCATAGATATTGGACCATGTGTTAGGAAGAATTTGAGATGTGTAAAGTACAGTTAAGATTCCCTTCTAATCTTTTTTCCTTATTAACACACAAACATAAATTAAAATACAACACAGCCTTAAACCAATCATCCTCCTCAACAAATACAGGAACTCAGGAGGGAAGCAAACTACACTTATTCTATATTACAGGCATAAAACAAGTTGTTTTGTGGTCAATGTGACATTTAAATAAAGCAATTCAGAAAGGTTTAATTTTCTGCTTTACAGCAAGAGTAATAAAATCTGTATCGGTCCCAATCACCATCTCCATTAAAAACATGCTGCAATCAACTGCGGATTTCAGAAGGATATTATAATTAATGGCTTTCTGCTGGCTGCATTTTTAGTCACTGTGATTTGCATGGAGCTGTATCTCTTTCCACTTTTGGAAAGGTTGAAGAATACTGAAGCCAGACTGGGATAGATTTTCTAGCCAGTGTCTACCATTACACTGACAGCAGTTGAACTGCATCGGTGCAAGACAAGCTGATATATTTAGAAAATCTCTGGGGCAGCCTTCAGTAGCCTAAACAACAGTTATGCTGCCTGCCAGGCAGTTTAGGGAGTGCTACAAGAGTTTACTTTCAGAATTCCAAAGCATCTTCTCTTTCCCATGAAAACCAAATGGAAAAACTAAGGAAACAGCATGTGTGCACACGCAAAAAGAAAAGAAAAAAAAATTAAAAAAGAAACTGGACTTTCTTCAGAACACTACATTTTAACAGAAAACATTACTACAGAGATACTCCCTATGTGACTCTATTCCCTCCATTCTAAATGGGATAATTTTAATCTGTGGGAGACTGAATATGCATCCTTTTAGTGACTGAGTCTTGTATAGGTCATTTGTTCCTTTTATTTTCCATTTTTATGCAATCAAAGAACATGAGACCTACATGTAGCACAGAGACACGTCTGGATTAACTGCTTCACTGGGTACTAAGGACTTTAGAGCATCCAGCCCTTCTTTGTATAGTCTCAACTGGACTTCTGTCAAGTCCACCCAGTTAGATTCATCAAAGTTTTGTGCAAACCTTTCACTTAAATTTGAAGCAAAGGCACCTGATTACATAAATACATTTCCAGGGTTGATGTAGAACCATTCTCTATATTCCACCATGGCCTCCAATACATAATTCAAGCCACTGAGTTTTGATGTCTAATGATAAATATAAGAGAACATTCACTGTATTTAGTCAGACTAGAGAACTCAATAAATGAAAATTAAACTAGATTAAGTTCAGTTTTACATTTTGTTGGAAGCATTTAGTACAACTCACATTCATGACTTCTGACAGCAGGAATCCAATGATTCAGAGATGCTGCTAAAAAAGCCACTGTAAAAGCTGCTGCAGAAAAAAAAATTAAAAGGACCTCAAAGGCCTAAGACTGAGGAAAACTGGCATCTATTTCTTGCCAACTTTTATACCCGATATTAGTTACTGTTTTAAAAATGACTATTTGTACCAGACCCAGACTAAAAGAGCTATTTTAACAGGGATGCCAGAAGAGAGTAACTTTGGCTAGCATATGCAACTGACCTGTTGCTAGGTTTACAAAATGTCAGCAATAGAAGATTAACTGCCAATATGGGAGAAATCTACTATCTAAAACAAAATTTACACATGGAAAATCTATTTGATCAAGAACAAAGGCCTCATATCCGCTGTGGATGCCCCAGAGTGAGATAACGTTACCTGCTGATCAGCTACAAATTAGTCTGTGTGCATAATATACAGAATCCCATTTATTTCATAGCTGGAGAGATGATTTGTTTCGAACCAGATTTTGAAGGGTACAGACTGTTCCAAGTCAAGTGTTTGGTATTTGCAGTACTTTATTTTGTAAGCATTTCAGCTCACATGTCTCTGCCTTTTCTCATACATCTTAATATAGTCATAACCAATTCACACTGTGCAGTAAACAGCAGCTCAAATAGAGAAACCTAATAACAAAAATTTTTTAAAATAAAAATATACAGCCCCACGAAAAAGAACTTTGCAATGTCCATGACTGTCTATCACAGAGTGCATGCAGGGAAACAAAAGTGTTATTTGCATCTCACCTCTTTGTTCTATGTTCCACGGTAGTTTATCTGAATAATTAAAGTAGAAAAGATTAAGTCATTATTGAGCCACTTTTCCTAGGGAAATGAGGCTTAGATTACAGTGTTTTCTCTCTGTTACCTCTCTGTTACTCATTAACAACAGTTTTTTTATTAATTATTGGTTGAATTCAGCTGAATCTGACAGAGAAGCAGATATCTCAAACTTCCTAGATGTGAAAATCAATGGCCGGACAGAAGCATGTGACCCAGATTAGTGGTTCCAGCCCCTGCAAAACCTCCAGGGATAGAAAGTCTGCACCATAAAGATTTTGTATTAGGAAAGCATGCAGTACATGTGTAAAAGCATCAATAAAGTGGGAAGAAGTTTAATTCAGATTTTGTTATCCAAAATATTTCCGGTATACATTTCAGAGAATTGAGAGTACGAGACAGAAAGAAATAACTCAAGTATTTCTTTCATTTCCTTTTCTACTATTGCCTGTAGCTGAACCTCAGCTTGGTGTAAAATGTATATTCATAGTCTGCAATGACAAAGCACAATACAAATTTTTAATATTTCAAATGGTTAAGTAGTGCAGTACTGCATCAGACCACAGCATATAGCATGTATGCCAGATTTTATTACAAGACTCTGTACGTAACATGTACCTACCTATGCTTATGTATGTAGGTTCAAAGCGGGATTTTTCCTTTCAGCCTTCAAAGTCAGATGCCTTTTCCCTGTGAATTCTACTGTATTGACTCCGGGGGTTATTCAGTATAGAATACCTATAAAGCTATCCAAAATGTAATTGGTTTGGCTTTTACCTTAGCATCACTACCTCATACATTCCTCCAAGGCAAAAGTGTAAACCTTTAGAGAAAAGGAAGTCTTCTTGCTTCTCTTTTGGTTTTCAAGCACTAACCACTTGCAGATGCTCAGGTATTTTTAAAGCTGAGGTTAATACCAAGGAATTGAGTTACTAGGCAAGTAATACAGGTTCTGGGGAAACATGTTGTATGGCTGTCAGATCTGTATATATTAAGCAGTTATCTTCTGTGAGTCTGTCAGACTGGCAGGGAGATTTCATGACAAATGCAAATAAAAAGAACATTTCGGTCTGGGGGAGGAAAGGTCAGAAATTTTTCCTCTCTCATTAAAAATTATGGTATACTTTTGCAATGACACCAAAAGCCCTGCTAATTCTACTAATTACCTTTGTACTTTCATTCTTTTGTGGACTAGCTAGAAGAAATAAACACAAAGCCATCAGCAAACTTGCCAAGTGTGTCACTGATATACTGAAGAAAGACGGAAACTCCCTGCAAACTCGAATCATGAAAAGGAAACCTGATTTCCAGTGCCTATTTAACTATCATCCTTACAGATATAGCAGGAGAAATTAATACAAGCAAGGAAATCCGGTATTGGTATGAGTGAGCCCGTTCCTGATGGAAACCTGACTATGCTGCCAATCAAACCCCTATCTCTGGGAAGGGTTCACTGTACTCATTTCCAGTGTTCATTAATAATTGCAGCATCTTGGAAAATTCTCATCATAAAGAGGGCTTCTCTTTTATACTGCAAAACTTCCAGTGTTCTTTGGCTGGATACCATCCTGCAAACAAATACATACACATAACAGTCACTGAGCACTAGTGACACTACCTCGGATAAACGACACCTCAATTAAACTAACAAACATCTCAATTGAGAGAAAGATTTCATATAAAAGAATATGTAAATTACTTTTTATCCATTAGGAGACAAAGGAAGAAAAATGCATGTAATTAACAGAAAGCACAGCAGTAACTGGCTCTCGCCTATAGCTATCTGTTAAGAACAGCAGGAGAAATGTGTATGTGAAATCTTCATGTTGGTGTACATGTTTAATGAGCACCCCATTGCACATCTGTCACTTCTTAAACTTAAAATAAACATCTCTAATGCCTAGTACATGCTCTGAAAAAGATGACAAAAAAATAAGGGTGGTGGTATCAATTGTTAAGGTGAAGAAGGTGAAGTTTGTTAATTACAAAAAGATTACAATTCAAACACTCTCAGTTGTAGATGGAACAGAAGGAAATAATTTTGCTACTGCAGGGAAGCAGTAACCTTCTTAACGTGCATGAAATCTCTCTGTCTTTAACAGACTTGCAAGGTCGTGTGTGGCCCTGCTTCACTCCAGTGTGTGTAATAAGACAAGGCACTGTAACAGTAGGACACTCAAAACATTTCAAGTTTTCAGGGATCAATGTTGCAATGATCATATGACTACACAGATGTATAACATGCACATTAAGGCGCCTGAATTGCTAAAAACTTTCATACAGGACTTTGGAGATGTTAAAAACCATAAGAACTTATAGTTCACAGCTGAAACAGCAAAATTATTCAGATCAGAATACACCTGTCCTTCTAATCAAGTTTAACAAAACTTGATCCAAAAATAGAAGTAATGCCTTTCTATGTGAGCCCAAGCAATGTGATCCAAATATATTCCTTCATGTATTACTTTTGACAGTGAACTAGAAACTTCATTTTTCTTACGGACCTAAATAATCCTCTGTTTCCAGCTGCATCTGACCTCTCCTAAATTCCCTTTTTAAATCTGAATTGGAAATTACAGCACCTCCCTAGTTTCCAAGCAAACAAAAAAGTTACTTTATATTTTTAGAAGTAGTTCTTGCATTGCAGTAATAAAACTAAACCAACTTGTGACCAGTAGGATTCCTATGAGTAATTATATTCCATAGATTCCTAATTTTTCCAGGTCTCTGGCAGTCTCACACTTTCTGTACTTATTTATAGATGTTTAAGTTAAATACACTCAAAACTCTGATTTCTTAAAGGTAGTTCAGTGCACGTGAAGTGACTTGGGCATTCAATCTATGCCTCTCAGTTGCTGAGCCATCTTTTCACTTTGACTCTGGCTTTAATTTTTAGCCAATACACCTGGCACAATTCAGTCGAAATGCATGAAGCAAAACCACTTTACAGTCCCAGACAATGCAGGCCTTTATGTTTACACTTCCTTGATGCTTTCAAAACATAAGGCTCTATTTTTGAAGTGTACAGGAACTGCAGAAGCTCAGTGAATAAACCGCAATTCATTGTTCACTTTCAAAAAACATGAAGTACAATTCTTTTATCACAGTATTAGCATAATTTTTAATGACAACAATACTAAAAATATTTGAAGAATGCTTGCTGCTTCAGCTCTTCCTGTTACTCCCCATAGCTACATAATTTTTCAGTAATATACTACAGAAATCTTTCACACAGGTAGTGAGCTATCACTGAAACACTGACAGTATATGAACAGAAAATAACGTACATTACATTGAAGGCATAAACTAACTATGAAGTTTCCCTGGCTCAGGAACCAGAATTGACGGTAAGAGGCACAAAAATAAAAGAGACATAAAGATAAACAGAGTTTTCCCAAAGTAACTCTTCTACAGGTACTGACAAGCTTGATGTTTCTTCCGAGCACTAACATTCTTTATTTACTGTTGCATTTCATTTTATGGATTTTTTTTTTCCCACGTTGTGTTCAAGCAGGATAAACAAAGTTTGAGTTACAGCATGTAACATGGTCAGAAAGGAACTTCATAGACTTAGATCAATTCTTCTTTCTTATCCACCTGGATTCATAACACACTCATATCGACTCTCTGGTACTACAATCTTTGTGTTTGGTTGCTCATGCTTCACAATGCATTACAAAATAAAGGAAGAGCTTTTTATTAGAAAACTAGAAGTCATGGGACTTGGATAATGCTACTCTCTTCTGTGTGATTTTTTTAAGCAAGTTCTCAACTTCTAATTTCTGCTCTGTATACATGTATTCAATAAAATCCAGTAAATCTACGATTTCACATTAAGGGAAGTCAACAGAAATACATTTCTCTAATTAGCTCAATAACAAAAGAAACATATTTCCAAAGAAAGCATGAAAAAATTGGGCAAATTGTACATGTAATTAAAATTACAAGGAAGTGAATGGATGCAAGAAATCCTATGCTGCCCACTCCTAGACGAACTCCAAGGAGTTCCTTGTAAGAGTTCAGTGTATTTATTTCCCCAGGATGATGTTGAAATATGGTGTTAGGAAATGTCGTTAACAGTTGTATCTCTTAGAATAATTTACTGTCTTTACCCTCCTTTACTTTTCTTAGTGATCTTACTAGTAGATTGAAACAAAGTTTAAAGGATGCATTTTCTCACTTCTTTTGCTACTCCAGGCAAAAGCAAAGCGGCTTGGATTACTTCCAGTCTGGCTCTCAATATGTATGAGGGAAGAAACAATGGTGCCTGTGATTTAATAAAAGTGATTATCTGTAATGAAAAACTGTGACCTCTCTGTAATTCATCTAAATGAGATCTGCACAATAAAAAGGAAAATTTCTTCCTTCTTCGCTTTGACATCCTGGCTGAAAGCATCATTATTCCAAGTGAGATACTGAGATAAGCCCAAAAGCCATAGACTGAGTGCTACTGAGCACAAAGGTGTGACTAGAATTCTGACTACATTCTCCATATAAAATTCAATATACATTCCAGTGGCAGTGGGATTAGCCCCTAACTATGAAGAAAGTTTGTATATAATGTGTCTACCAGCTAAATAAATAAACTGATCAACAAAATCATGGGAGTTTGGCACATAAGTCACATAGGCATTTAAGAAGCTGGAAACGTGTTTTTTCATTCTCACAAAAATATTTTGGATCACAATAATAACCACAATGCAGACTGGATCAAAGAAGTAAAATTCCAGCTTCTGTGAATGAAAAAAAGGAAATTTCTATTATGGGTCAAAAGAAGCGCATCATTCAATCATTTTGAAACTACTAAGGTACTCTTCTATGTATCCAGTAAATTAAAAATGTTATAACCCTATCTACATTTTGCAATAACAAGACTCTTGATCCAGAAGTATTTAGTTAAGGAAATCTAAGCTTTATAAGGAAAAAAAGCTGAGGACACATTCATACAGTTAAGAACACATTCTGTTTTGAAAATTTTAAATTATATTGGTACCAAAAAAAGACTGTCTATCATGAATAGCATGCACCAGGAGGATAGCATGCATTTACCTGAATATAGCTATAGTGATGCAGATTTCCATTTAATAATGTTACTAACAATTTAATTACCAACCTATGCCTTCATTGGCATCCACGGAATTGTATTGATTTTGAATTTCATTCTGTATCTCAATTTCTTGTCTCCTAAAATAGCTGCACTTGATATGGGAAAGAACTATATGGAAATCTGTACCCGTATTTGCTCAAGTTACTGGTATTCCATTGAAAAGTCCTGTTGGGAATTATGGTCTGGGACTAGCTCTTGTTTAAAAGATGCAAATAACGCTGACAAAGAATGGACTAACAAACTTATGTTCTTCATGCAAATTATTCCAGTTTACTTCTGTTGTTGTGTTAGAGTCAACTCAAAATGATTTTTCACAAGATGCCTGAGACAATCTTATGATCTATTTAATTCAGATCATGTGTTTTGGCTCTGAAAAGTTGACTTTCTTAGTAATTTTAAAATTACTACTGTTACAGAAAAGCACTAAAGAACTGACTAGAAAACAACACACATATTTGGGTTAAAACCATCTTATTAAAATTAGATTTCTTTTTCCAGAATATTGAATGCTATAAAAAGCATAAATAAATATTTTTAAAACTTTGGACCAATTTCTGTAAATACATTACACCTTCTTAAAGAAGTGTAAATTCCATTTCTCAAAGCATTAGAGATTTAAACACTGTGACCTTTGTCACAGTTAGAGAGCTCATTAATTATTGGTGAATGAGTGTCTTTCCTATTTTGATTCATCAGCTTCTGAGGTATTTCTAGACAAGCAGAATCCCACAGTTCTCAAGCAGTGTTAAGACCTCAGCTGATCCTTTATCATCATTTTGTGTTTTGCTCAGTGTCTCACAAGATCATTAAGCATTAGATATTACATTTTTTGTTCAGACCAATATTAAGATTGATAGCTTTTTAAATCAAACACTGACTGCCTTCACCTCCAATAAATTAGTAACTTTATATTAAACTCACATAACCATAGCAATGAAAATTAAAGGAAAGATTGTATTCTTCTGTGCTGGTACAGCTACTTAGGCTGTCATTCAGTTACATGAAAGGAACTTTCAGCATTTGGATCAAGAAATGTTGCATATGTCAATATTTAAAATATATAAAAAAAGAAGAGTTATGAGTTCTTGCTGAACACAGGAGCCAGAAGAATTTGATTTCTAAGCTATTTCCCTTGGTAGACAATAGATACTTGTGTGCTTAAGAAAAGAACCAAGATACCTAAAAAACAAATGGAAATAAATAAACTGCATCCACATTTCAAGCCTAGAGCTGTATCTATTATTTTCACAGCTAGTTTCAGCAAGTGGCAATCCTCGTCTCCTAGGCACCGATCACACATCATAACAGCTAGCACTAGGCAACTGCATTATAAAAGTGTGGCTGTTATCCAAGAATCAGGGTATTGCTGGATACATGAATGGCAAATGTATTTAATAAAACATTGCCTACAAGCTAATTAGCTTCTTCAACATTTGTACATCAATGGAACTATAGAAAGTGAAAAGAAAATTATATTTGCCATAAAACCAAGTAGGAATTTAATGCTGAGGAATTAAGAGAAAAGAGTGAGCAAAGCCAGAGTTACAAAATCCTATGGATAGACAAAAAGCAAATCTGTCCAAACAGTCTTGGCCTTTCAGAGGAGAAAGTCTTGCTCGCACAAACCCTGGTGATCTATAATCACTGACACTGTGCCCAGACCAAGTACCTATGGCTGGCAAGGGTGTTCCATGCTGCTGCTGCTGCTGGATATCTTTGAGAAAGGTGGGAAAAGAAGGAAGAAATTCCTTCAGTAAGAAAACATCAAAAACAACCAGTGCTAAACCTCTTCATTGTCATCCTTCCTATCAGCCTGCTCACTTGGCAGCAAACCTCTGCCACTTGACCTCCAGAACTGCCAGCAATAAACAGGGTGCAAATCCAGATCAATTTTTCCCCCGAAAATCTTCAGAGTTATTTAAAAGCACTATAGGATATCATGGCTCATAGTAAGAAACTAGTATGATTTCCTGAAATCTGGTAGGGAAAAGGTTAGCTACGTATTCTAAAAATTAATGCAATTTGAAGCACTGGTAAGACCCACTACGCTGTAATATGTGAAATCCTAACATTCAGTTGCTCTGGATTCAAAATGTGGCTTCTCTTTTATGTGAATTCTCCTTGCGTACACATAATTGTATTATCAAACACAGCAGTCAGACAGTTATGGTTTTTTGGGTTTTGTTGGGGATTTTTGGTTTGGTTTTGTTATTTACATTTTTTGTTGGATTTCTCCCTACCTTCCCCCAGCTACGAATTCTGAAAAGAATAACAAGCACAAAATGCAATTTAGTTTACTGAGTCATGACAAAGCAAATTTGCTAAATTGGTAAAAACATCATCCTTACAACAATATGACTTTTAATCATGAAGGTGGTAAATAAATAAGCAATGCAATTTGCTAGTTTCCTCTGTGTGCAATATATGAAGCTGTAACTGTTTGGCTAAACTAACTGTGTCCTCTTAGAAAGGTTTCCAGTATCAATTACAGTGCTGATTGCACTGCTATTAAACAGATTTCCCTGTCATGTTTCCTTGATTATATGTAAATACGTCCTAAATTAGACATGTTTCAAGCTCCATTTAAAATCTAGTGCAATTGGATAGAATTATGCAAGATAGAACATGACTACAAGGACTGTCAGACTAAGATTTATACTTTTGGTTTGAAATGAAAGGACTTCATTGTAGATACTGTCATTTAACAATACACTATTAAGATACTTTGGGTTTATGCTATGAAAAGTATCCTGGCTTTTCCCTAAAGCCTTCAGATATTTCTCCAACAACAAATTCCGAATTTAAAATCCTGATGTAGAACAAAATCCCTCTCCATTAGTATGACATATTAAGCACTTCAGATGAGGGGAATTTCATATGAAAAATACTGACACTTGGAGGAATGCATTAATAACACCCTGAGTTTTGCTCACTTCAAGACTCCTAGATTATTTTTTTTAAATATCTAAAGCTCTTATCTTTGGAATTTGATACATTTTATTGTGTTGGAATTCTACCATCTTTTTGCTTAGAACTGAAAGTCTGCAGAGAAACACTAGCAGAGTATTAGCGAATACTGGATCAACTGTTAGCAGCTCAAAACTGAAATGATTTTACTTTCAGCATGCCAAAGAAACTGAAAAGTCTGTAGTTAATGTAAAATTTATTTCTTCTTATTTCTGTGAAAACATGTTTTATATCTATTTCCTCAGAAGTTATTGGTAAGTCACATACTATTTAGTTTTCTGTTGACTTTCTTCGATTTAGTTTGCTATTATGAAAACTTCTCAGAATGTTATTACTCCTCAAAATAAGAAAGTTAGGGACACTTAAATTCATTGGTTTTCCCCACACTATTTTGACCTCAAGGGCTGGGAAGATAAGGCTGCACTAAGAAGTTTACTTAAACTTTAATACCTTCTTTAAAAATTTACACCTTATGCCATAGAAAATATAAATCAGAGTTTTAACACAGCATATTCTCAAAGTTAGCCACTTAAATGTGCTGAGCAAGTAGAAAACATATCAGGCTTGGGGGAAATTCTTAACATTAATGAATGAAAATCCCAAATGAAATTAACCTTTGAAGGAATACCACAAAAATGCTAAAAAATAATTCATGAATAATGATAGCTTTCTCATTGAAGACTGGCACTTCTATAAATCCTTCTTAGATATGGTAAGACTGCCCTCAAAGAAATGAAATTAACTCTACAACATTGCTAGTCATCTGACCCATGTGTTCCAGTTTAACATCCATGTTGCATTCCATAAAACCAGCCACGCTTTTTCTAATCAAATGGGAGATGATTTATAAAAAAAAATTGAATGGACTAATTAAACTCTGAATGAAATTCCAGATTCTCAAAATGCTCAAGTTCTATTGAGACAACCCAAAATATGATGGAAAATAGAGCTAAGGTCCATTTACTTAAGTTATAAGATGTTTTTATTCTTCAATGGGCCAGGAAATAAACCATGATAAATGAATCTGTACAATGCACTTAAACAAAAAAATAAAAATCACTTGTTCTTGTTTAACCCAAAACTGACAGAAGACTGAAAACAAACCTGTAACATTTATTCCTCAACTGCTCAGCTTCCTGACAGAATTGCTATAAATCAGTTAATTCATTCCTTCCATTGACTCAGAGGTTTCGGATTAGGAAATGACACTACCAGCAGTAGGACAAAAGATCTGCTTAGTCTGAACACCGAGCTGGTTCAGGGCACAAAAGGGAAATAATAAGAGGGAACAGAAGTCACTGGGGGAAAAAAAAAAAAAAAACACCTCTTCAGTCCCGTAACCCCTTAAAGAGGACACTCATGTCATATGCCAGAGGTAAGTGCTCCAGGAGAAGAAACATTGCTCCAAAGCAGTCAGAAGAGGGGTGAGGTCACCCTGACTCTCTGAGAGTGTTGTATGCACCAAAATGATGGTTTTTCTTTCACACTTTCACTGTCTTGTGCTGTTCATTCAACCTCAGATGTTCTGCCTCAGACAGGCTGCACATGAGCACTGCACTGTGCTTCATAGTGGCATATAACTCCTGCAGGTAATTAGGCTTCTCCATAATATACCTTACTTTTTACTTAACAAACCTGCCACATTGAAACTTTTATTTCTAGAAGTGTTACCTGATACCTGGAGGGTACACTTCAAAAATCGTACCTCATCAGACTCAGTGAATTAGCATTTATAGTGATAAAATGCCTTTTTTGAGTGTTTGCTACAGCTTAAGTAGCTTTTTTTCACAGACATCTTTGTAATAAAAATCTACACAACCTACCTAAGGGTGGCAGGTGCATCTAAATATTGTGCAGTTTGGGCATAATTAAGCCCCCTGTTGCTACCCTACTGCTCCTTGCTGTCAGCAGCTGCTTGTTTTCTTTCTGTAATGGAACCACACATGTTGATCGCTTCAGGAGCGAAGAGCTTTTTGACAGAACATCTCATGACTGTAGATCTCATCACTAGCTTTCTATTTGAAAAATGCAAAAATGTTAAATCCCACTTCTGAGGGAACGCTCAAGCAGAACAGCACTTCATGAAAACAAGTATGATCAGAAAATGCTGCCACAGACTGACATCCAAGATATCAATCAATACTCAACCACTGGCATTATTGAAAGTTTTCAGCTCTGCAAAAACCAGAGGAAACAACAAAAAATTTTCTAATTCAGATCATAAATTGCAACTGTTTCAGCTATTCCTCTGGTAAAAAGACATTTCTTTTCTATGTAAAGATCAATATGGAAACCATTATGGAAACCATTATGGAATGTCAAATATTATAAAGCTGTATAGAAACCAATCTCATGCTGCTCATTGGAAGTTTCAGTTTCATCACCTTGCTTATTAATAAGATTTATCATTTTTAGAAATGTGCTATTCAGACTTTTTAAATTACTAGATTTAGAATGTTTCAGTTTCTCCAGAGAAGCAGTCTAAGATCACATGGACCAGGAATTTCTCTAAAGATGAAACCGCATTTCCTCCTTTCTTCTGCCTTTTTTGGAGTTTCCAACATTCTCTCTGCTCATGATCAAGACGAAGGATTAGCAAAATTGTTCACTGCGGGATTGCAAAGTTTTGTTTTAAGGACACAGCATCACTTACATTTGTGATAAAATGCATTTCAAAGCAGGAATTAATTTTATGTTTCAGCAAAGAATACAAAAACACAGCCCTTCACACTGCAGGGCTACCAGAACTATTGATTGTTTTGCTGTTGCCAGACTTCAGGATTTCAACAGATAACTGTTCCTTAAATTCAAACTATAAACAAATACATAATTCCCTAAAACCTGCTTGTTCAAAGCCTAGCTAAACTTGCATCTTTGCCTCTTGCTCTCTATAAACCAAATCTAATTTGTATTTTCAGTGTGACAAGGAAAGATATGTTAATATCATCTTACCTTCATTTGGCTCTTCCACTTCCCCTCAACAAAAATATTTTGAACTCTGCTTACAACCATCTTGGTTAATAAACTATGAGGTTATTGTCAAACCACAGGAAGCTTTTCTTCCTGGTGGAATTTTATATTTTAATTATGTACCTGACCATCTACTGGGATATACAGGATTTTAAGCCTCAGAGTCAGGGTGTGCTAACAGAAACAACAAAAAAAGTCCTGAAAGAGCATGACACAGCTACAATGCCATCAGGCGGTGACAGAGTATACGAAATTTTGACCATTTCAGTGAATATATCTGCATAAACTAAGAACATACTGGGGACCCGCAACTGGATCTTTGTCATACACAATTTTGGAAAATTCCTTTCCCTTTTAGATGCAAGGGGAGGTGGGGGGAAGAAGGGATGGAATGTACCTTTTCTCCTTTCACCACCTGACAGTTCCATTCAACATTTTCATGAGTTACTTCTTTCTTAGAAACAGAAAATAGTCAAAGGCAGGAAGAACATCTTTTTCAAATTCATCAGTCAGCAGTATAAAACGAAGCCTGACATGCAATAATTGAATGAATAAGAGCTTAATTATTTTAACTGCAGAAATACAAGGTCTCATTACTATTCTAAAACATACTTTTACATTCTACGCTTATGCTCCTGGATGGGTCTACTACTAATCAACTAAGTACTGCCACAGAGGATAGAGAACTGTAAAATAAGGGCATGTAAATTTCTTACCATGGTCCCCAATAAAGTTACCAGTTTTATTTACTGAGAAGATAAGGAAGGAGTTGAGGAACTTAGATGGAGAAATAATTTTACTCCAGAATTTGCTTACATTAATGACCTAAAAGCTACACAGTCAGAAAGCAGGGCCATTTAGATAACAATGCTAATGGCACAGTGACAGATTAAATACTCTCAAACACAGCCAAAGTGCTAAGAAACAAGATAATAAATATATGTCATATCTAAGGGAGCGAGCAAACCCATGCACTTAAAACCCTGCATTGCCTAACCATAACTTGACCACCATCTCCAACTCTAGCCTTGTTATAAAGAGAATACCAGACATCTGCATAAATTACAGCTTTTTCAGAAAATTGGATCTCCCAGTTTTCACCTGAAAACTTGATGCTTTGGTTCCCAACAGTTAAGCTTAACTGCAAACCTCACCTTAGTCTCAGCTTGAAAGAGAGGACCTGTCTGTATAAGAAAAGCCAATAAGGGTCATAGGTCACTGTGCTCTGTGGCTTCTTAGTACAGGTCCTGGTTTTTAACTGGATTTGAAATACTAACTCTTACTGTAAAGAGAAAACACACATATTATAACCATAAAATATAGACCTGTTAATAGCCATTTTCCCCTTCTCTCAGATGAATCCATAGCCTCCAAACATCCAGGGGATCCAAGGTTGTATATTTTGGAGAAAGACAGCACAATGTTCTTATTTATACCAGTTTCTCTATTCCCACCATACAGATAGGCAATGGAAATGTGGGGGCCTCTTGACCATCCAAGTATCACTAGGATGAAGTTTGAGGGCTACACCACCATCTTTATGTCCCTTTTGAGCCTTTGCTGTCTATGAGATTTCTGTTGCTGGCTTTTACTACTCATCTGTACTAACTAAATTTGGTGTTCTGATTCAATTTTCATTAGTCTTGACAACAAGATTCCTGCCTGTTGGCATCTCTGAATCAGACAATGCTTCTCATTCCCTTTATGTAACTTTTTGTAATTCTTTATTTCTTTGGACTTTTAAGTGTGGCAAACGTGAGGCACCATGTACTTTAAAGGTCAACAATATTACACTATCATTATTACATATTAGCACTATATGATCAAGAAAATAATTATGTTAAAAATAACATGCATCTCATTGCTGAAAACAGAAGACATTGAAATAAATAAAGCTAACAAGGAGTGAGAGTGTACAATATCTCTGTGTCTAAACAGATGGCTTCTGAACAGGAGCGTGCTATTGACTCTCCTCAAACAAGTACTTGGCAATTTATTAGGCAAGAAAATTAGGGAGATATCAAAAATAGCAGAAAATGGCATGTCACTGTTCTGAACAGAACTATTTTCTTGAGTGAAAAAAATAAGGCGTTTTTTTAAGCATGAAGGATATGAGATGTAATAGGATTTACTTATATATGGAATAATGTAGCTGTCTTATCTGTTTTTCTGTGGGTTGTACATCTGTTTTCTGGTAGACATCTGGACTCACATCTTGAAGCAAACAGCTAACTGACAAAAGGGATGCGCTATTATTTCTTGATTGCAGATATTCTCAGAAAAATGACACTGAGCTGGAAGAAGTACATGTTTTTACAGACTAAAAATATTACCTAGGACCACTTTCTTCCACAGTTATAGTTTACCATTGCTTTCTTACAGCACTCTGATAAGAAGGATGTCAATAAATGAAAGCAAAGGAGAAGTCCAGCAGACCAAGGAAACTTTCCTTGGTTGCCCCCTTAAGTCTTTTACATGCAGCAGTTCTGTAAAGCAGAGTAAAGAAGCAAAGAAATGCACTCATCAGAAATACCTCCCAGAAAATAAACACACACGTGAAGTGCCAAAAGACAACGCTATGTACATTACCATCTGGCAATTACCAATGTTTAACACATCACCTGGACTGCAAATGCTGCCCAAGTATCACAGCTCTGCCTTCCCTCCAAACAGGCAGCTGGAACTGTGGTGCTAACCCTCACCAGGTAACATTAAGAGTGTGGCATTATTAAAGTGGAAAAGAGGACACTTTCACTTCAGCATCCAGCTGCTGCTTCTGATGCTGCAGCACAGACACTGATAGAGTTTGACAGAAGTGGTAAGTAGCAGCCAAAGGAAGTTCAGAGTAGGGAACTCCAGCATAGGGGAGATCTCTCCAAAACAATTATCCCACAACCACTCATCAGGCAACAATTAACAAGCCAGAATGCCTGGAAAGAAAACTCAAAAAAAGAGGTATGGCTAATAAATTATTCAGCATCTGGCTAAAATAACCCCACACATACACAAACACACAGAAAAAAAAGGATTCTCAACTTTTGTTTTAGTAGGGCGTATGGAAGTGACCAGACTTGCAGAATAAGCCAAATACCTTATACCATCAGCACAGAGGCACTGGGCAGCCTGTTTGGCCTATTGCAATCCTTGCTGTAAAATCTGCTGTACACCTACAGCAGAACAGGACTCTTATCTTCTTTTCCCTCATTTCTTGTGACCTTTCTAGATAAATCAAACCTTCATGTTCCCTTGTTTAAGATAAAATTATTTCTTTTTTTGCCTGGACAATAAGAAAAATTTTAAAAAGGTTTGGTCTGGACAAGAAAACGCCCAAACTCTACAATAGTGCAGCACTGGCCAAACCACTGATATCACATATAGATTCAGAAGTCTTCCCCCAGTCCTGAGCAGCTCTCTGTTGCGCTGGCTCCTTCAGCAGCTCTCTGGACAGATAACAAAATCCAGAGCCAAATACTTTGCTGTTAAGGAAACTAGCATAGCTTAATAGAAGTCATTGACATACATTAGTTCAGACTATGTGAGAATTTGGCCTCTAAGATTGTTGTTCTGCATCACCTTCATGTTTTAAATCCTCTACCAGTTTTAATTAATTTGTCCCTTCTAGGCTCACTGACTCAAAGAGGAGACACATTTTTTACTGCGAGCTCAGACAGCTTTAACAGTTCTAGCTAAAGGGGAGTTCTGAGGCACTGAATATTCTCAATATTGTTATGTTGTTGGTTTCATTATCAGGATTCTGTAGTGGATTATGTTTCATATGGGTATTCTGATGCCTTATCTTGAGCCTTGGATTGACCGAATTTTCAGTCTCTTCTCAGCAAACACGGCAGGGGGAAAAACCTCAAAGTGTAAGTGCCAATCTGATAGAAAGTCTCCATGCAGAACTCTTTTTGAAATCACAGAAAAAGAAAGGACTGTACAACTGTCCTCTGCAATAGCAATACTTGTTCTTTATGGCATATTATACAATCCATATTGAATTGAAAGTCTTCACTTCCGCGCTGACCCAGGCTCTCATTCCAGTAACCTCTACGTCCTCTCCCATCCAGGCACAAAAACCTCTTAAGTGAACACAGAGGGCATTTTAATCTGAGTGGTCTGGGGATATAAATGAAAACCAGAGTGCTGCTTTCATTCCAGGGTGTAGTTTAGAGAGGTTTTCTCAGTGCAAGTACTTATCATGTGCCTTCCCTATAATTCGTCACATGGTCAGAGGTCAAACAAATTATCCTGTAATCCAGTGGGAAAGGATCAAAGCTGATTCTTTCCGCCTTATTGCATTTACTTCCAGAAGTCAGAGAGGATATATCTGTGCTAAGAGTACAGAGCAAATGATCACACAATAACTCCAATATAGCTTTGAAGCAGGGATAATCATAGCAGAGCTAAGTTAACCTGGATGCTAATTTCTTTTTCAAGGAAGATCATTTTGAGCAGTGAGTAGTAGGGAGCCTTGCTTCCCACGTGGCTTGTCAGAGCAGCAGGACAGTGCTCTGGGGCAGTGCTGAAAACTCTGTTCTACATTCACAGTTCAAGTTTTAAACTGGGCAGACTGTGTAAGAAAAGTTCCCTGACTCATATGGGGTAAAAACCCTCCTCTGTCATGTGAAAAATTTGGGGGTTTTTGGTTTAATTAACTTCTGAGATCTGCCTATATACATTTTTGTTACCAAGATGACTACAGAACAGTTGCTGACACTCAGATTCTCTGGTGTAGCTCAAATAATTTGTTAAAATATAGCTATATTTTACAAGTTTTTGAATACTACTTGCACATTACATTATTTCATAGGCAGAAAGTAGAGTCACATTTTAAAATGTGACTCTACTTGTAACTCCCTTGTTATCTGTCTAGAAGTTTAGTCAGTGAAATAGAAAACAAGAACAGTGGTAGTACGGTAACAGTCTTGCCTCACGGCTGGGATGCTGTTATGATAAATCTTAACCAAATAAGACAAACTAACTCCAGGCTGCTTAAATCTCTATCTGTCTAGCTGTTAAAATTCTCCCTATTCATGGACCAGAACTTGTACAAATTTTGGAGCATAAGAGATTTAACATTTAAGGCTAGGTTAATTCTACAGCTATTATTAAAGATTTCACTTAGCCATAAAACCAGTTTTCACTATGCTTCTTCCCAGTTCCATAATACACATTTTCTTTTCAATCCAATCAGTCTTCAGCTGCAGTAGGAAACATGAAAACAAGCCCTTAGGACACTGCAAGCATTGTAAAGGTATGACACGATTTGTAATTGCAGGCAGCTTCTATTTGGAACATTTTCTCCCATTTGGAAAAAGTACTGCAGAAGGAGAAAGGGCTGTGGATCTCATCCATTATAAAGCACTCCTATTTACAGATAGCACAGGTTTCACAGTTGGGCTTTGCTTGAGGTACTGGAGAAAAGTGTAAATCTTACTTTTTAAACTATGGATTCATATCAATGAGAACAAGGATAATATAAGCATGCACTACTGAGAAATGTAGACGTAAGCCTTCAGCCCTCTCACCTTCTAATTTGCTTAAAAGGTAATTAGCAAAGACAATTATGACACAAAGGCAATTTATTTTATGGATAATTGCATGCATTTCTAGTATGAGTAGATTTAGAATGGTTCACAAAAGTATTAAAGCCATTCATCTCAAAAGCTTATTTCTTGACTATTCAAGGTCTCTTTTCCTGCTCAGTAGTCTCAGCTTTGCCAAATGATATCCAGTGGAAATTTGTACTCAGACTTTGGGCACCATGGCACAACAGTTACAAAAGCCAGAGGAAATTATCTAAAACTATGTATCACATTATACTGCATGAGATGTTTTCATAAGCAGTAACACCGTTCAGCACATAGTGCATTAGCTCAGTCATATATTACAAAGGCAGTTTTCTCTATCACTTAAAAGGAAAATGTAACATGAATCAGAGTTTGTACTATTTAGAAAGGTTTTTAAACTTATTGCAGTTCTGATAACACACTGATGTTCCAGACTCTACTGAACAGTGTTTTCACAGCATGGAGGCCATCTCTGTCTTGCATTCTGCCCCCCAGCAAATAGATTGGGGTGTGCAGAATAAAGTGCGAAGGTAACTGGGCAGGTAACTCAAGCTAACTAAAGAGATATTCCATAGCATATAAAGTCATGCTCAGTAACAGAATGGAAAAGAAGGAATTTTAGAGGGGTTAGCCATCTTTTCCTTGGTAACTGGCTGGCCATTGGTCTACCCATGGGATGTGGTGAGTGATTACCTCTTCATCATTAATTTTGTTGGGTTTTTTCCTCTCTTCCTCCACTTATCCTTCATTTATTAAACAATTTTTTTGTCCTTTCTTTATCTTGACTGCCAAGTTTTCTTGCTTTTATTCTTCCTTTCCTCTACTCCTGGCCCACTGGAGGTTGGGGGGGAGAGTAAGCAAGCAGCTGTGTGCTGCTCAGCTGCCCACCAGTGCTAATGCACAACACTAAGCATTTTAAAAAAAAAGAGTAAATTAATAGATGAGTGACCCAAAGGGCTGAAACACATAGATTTGATAGAAACTGCTAGTACCTAATTATAGGAAAGACCATAGCAATGTTTCAAGGAGCCACAAGTAAAAGAAACACACAGGGAGCAAATGCAAAGAAAATTGGAATGACAAATGTGCCAGGGAAGATTGGTTACTAATGTATTTGGGAGGTAGCTTGTCCCTGTGGTACTATGATAATAAATAAATAATATTACATTTATGCAGTGCCCTTCACTGACAGACCAAGGTGCTTTTCCAGGTGAAACACAGATACCCAGAAACAATGCTGGCACATCAGTGCATTTTCAACAGTGACGTAAAAATGCCCCAACAGAACTGATCTAAGTTCAAAACTACTAAAAAAATACAGGCAAGCCATTATCATGGGAAATAAACAGAACTTGCTCTTGACAACTTCAAATTAGAATTAAAAAAACATACAAGGGGAAAAAAACAAAAAAAGGCTTGTAGGAGTCAGTAGCAGTAACAGCCAAGATCAGAGGTGATCAAAGCAAGCACCAAATGGATGTTTATGCAGTTATGCATGTAATACTGTAATGAACTAATTTAATAGAACAGCTTTCATGCTCCAGGTATTTCCTAAGGAATAGATGCAATAGCTTTAATCCATATTACATACAAATGCAAAGGCTCAGAGTCAGGCAACAGTGTAGCCGGGAGTACAAAAGAAGTTGAAACCATACAACATAACAAGTCCACTCTCGTTAGCATTTAGCTGAAATAAAACATGCCTTGGAGTAGGATTTCAGAGCCCAGGATCAGCTCAAGTGGTTTCCTGATACTATCCACAGTTTTAGACTCTAAAATTTTTGATTCCACTTGAAAAAGGATTATAATGAAAGAATTCACAATGCTTGACTTAAGCAGCATACTTGTAATGATTTGTCTGCAAAGGCTGGAGGCACAAACAATACCAACAAAGCTCTTCATTTCTCAACGTATCTCCAATGACACATTACACTTGTACGACTTTCAGTAACATGAAGTCAAGATGCTTTCATCAATACTGCCCACCTATGAACACAGCTATTCCAGTAGAGTTTTGTAATATAAGGTAGATACACATCTCCAGCATATGTTAAAACCCTCAGAAATATAAACCAACTAATAGATGAAAAGAAGTCAAGTTGATTCTTTGAAGGGACAACTGCCTACAATTTGTGATTTATTTAAGACCAGGATCGAGGGCTGTCAGCACACAATGGGCTGACTGCATAGGAAAGGAAGAGGACTCTTGGAGTGCATCCGGGCTCTAGCACTCAAGGCAGGATGGATGAGTCTTTTCATTTCTCTATTTAATACACATCTATTTTATCTGATCATTTTTGATCAATGCTGCAGTTTTCACTTTGTACTCTGACTGGAGAACTCATAAATGCAAATGGGGTGAAAAAGAGAATGATAAAGGTCACAAGAACAAAAAATGAATTTCAGTAAATCAAGCAACATGAAAAAGATATTAATTAACATCTCTTAAGTTCTCTGATCCCACTATTTTTCCAACCACTGAAGGCAAGAATGGAATTCAGGGAAGCTGAAATCTCTCAAGCAGTTTCTCTCTTTTCATTTTCTTTTTAGTTTTTTAAACTGTTTATTTTAAACAAGTAGAAAAGGAGAATGATACGACTGGTACACACAACCTTTTATTATGCTATGTATTGTTCTTTTATCTAGATTTGTTGGCTAGGTATCTATAAAACCTTTGGAACAAATAAATTTGAAATTAGAGTCATAGAATCATAGAATCATCTGGGCCGGAAGGGACCTTCTAAGGTCATCTAGTCTGACCCCCCCGCAGCCAGCAGGGACACCCCCAACTAGACCAGGTTGCCCAGGGCCTCGTCTAGCCTCACCTTGAATGACTCCAGGGAAGGGGCCTCAACCACCTCCCTGGGCAACCTGTGCCAGTTCTTCACCACCCTCATTGAAAAGAACTTACTCCTAAGATCCAATCTAAATCTGCTTTTCTTCAGTTCAAACTCATTGCCCCTCATCCTGTCACTGCAGGCCTTTATAATTGCCCCTCCCCAGCCTTTCCGTAGGCCCCCTCAGGTACTAGAAGGCCACTATTAGGTCTCCCTGGAGCCTCCTCTTCTCCAGGCTGAACAACTCCAACTCCCTCAGACCGTCCTCGTGGTGCTCCAACCCCCTGATCATTTTTGTGGCCCTCCTCTGGACCTGCTCCATCAGGTCCATGTCCTCCTTATCTTGAGGGCTCCAGACCTGCCACCGTGCTCCATGTGAGGTCTCAGCAGAGCAGAGCAAGTGACAGAATCACTTCTCTGGACCTGCTGGCAACTGAGACATTTGATGGGGACGGTAGGGGGAGGAGAGGGGTAACAAATAAGGCTCATTTTTGTAGAAATACCATTCACTGCTAAGATTAAGAAGCTTGGGGGATTTACAAAAATTGATTAATAATGTCTACCATATATCAAATAGTGCAAGTGTGTGGATCACAGCAGACCAAACTCAGGGGTTTACTTTCACTAAGTTACCCATTATTGCTTCCCCTGCCCTGTTGTTCTGACAAGCAGTAAAGCTAAAATTAAACCCTTGGCAGACTAGCTCACTCTAGTGAGTGAACCACTTTAGATTCCTCAGAAAGATGAATTTTACTTGTTTTAACACTATATGTCACACACAGCTTATAATTTTACAGCATTACAAGAAAGAATACTCTCTCTTAGTTGGCTAGACTTAACCCCAAAAAGAAAAGCTATACATTTTTATTCTTTTTTCCCAGGTTTCAAAGCATTGAAATTCAGACAATCCAGGCCAGTAGATCACAAAGATTCTAATACTAATCATCCAAACTATGATGTCTTCGGTCAAGATTTTCTTTTATAATCATATTGCAGCTCATCCACTCCACTGCACTACATTCATTCTCCACCACCTTACTACTGTCTGGCCCGTTTCTGGAGAGCTGAGACCCATTAGTATAAGAGCTGTAGCTGCTAATCCTCAACCATTGCCAAGATGACAGAGATAGTCTTGTTGCTAGTGGAACTGGCAGGCTTTTATCAGATGCTTCAAGTTTGTCTCATTTCCTTTCAATCTGAAAAGCATAGAAGTTGTCATTCTGCCGGTCTTATTACAATATCACATATTATCACCCATCAACTACCCACAGGGCTGAGCTATTTTGTTTCCTCTGTATTTACTATGCAAGCTATTGCTTCCTCTGTGTTTGACATGTGAAAATTTATCTGAAATTTGAAAATTCAAAGCAGCCTAATATAATAGAAGTACACAAATCCAAAAATCCCACACTCTGGTTTGTATTCATTCCACCCACCTGGAAATTAAAGCAGACAGACACTTCTAGTTCTTTCCACAGTCAATGGAGGAAGAGTAGTCCAGAGGTCAACCCAATCCATCAAAGAGCAGACTTGGTACGTGTTTCCAAGTACAAATGCCACACCACTAACAACACTGCAATGTATTTTTACATAAGAATGACCCTCTCTTCACATCAAAAATTTCATTGAAAACAGCATATGTGCCATCAAGCTAATGACAAAGACTGATAAACCACTGTATAAATCTCAACTTTGCAATTTGGATTTCAGGAAAACTTACAGGCCTGGCCTTTCAGCAGGAGGTTAACCCTGTGCAGAGGTTTGTCTTCATGTACACATGGTGCCTAACGTCCTTTGGGAAATGACTTGTTTGCTGAGATTTGACACATAATCACGCCATACACTTTGCCCAGGTGACATGCCATATTTCAACAGGAAAAAGGGATTTGGGAGGGATCCACTCAAGCTGAGAACGTTTATTACACCCTAAGGGCTCTCTTGGCAAGTCAGAATAGACCTGCCTCCTAACGGAAGATACAGCCCACTGATTTTTACATTAACACATTAATACTACTTTCATGCATTTTCTTTTTTAGAAATCCTACCCACATGAAAGTCGATTGAGGATAACCAGCTCGATTTTGCCGAAGGCACTAGGTGGCACTGTGTTCTGTCTTTTGTGTCACTGCTCACCCTCAATTTGCTAAAATCTGCCCAGGTTTCACCAATTCATATTCTCTTGCCAATCACTGCTTGCATGTTAGCAAAAAAGATTCTTCAGCACTCATCATTATGCTTTGCCATCTATCTCTAAGCTTTTTCTGGCCATTATCAAAATGGCTGGTGCTATTGAAGTCAACATCATACTTATTTTCAAAATTATGCTTGCTTGCCTAAAGACTTGGCTTCTCTCTAGTTCCATTTAGAATGGAAAAGAAAAAAAATTGCAGTGCTGATCACTCAACATCACAACAAGGAAAGGACAAACAACCCAGCCCTATATAAAGACTCATTGTCAGTCTTTTCTTCTAAAGCTGCACCAGGAATGTTATTAGAACACAGGATTGAACATCTGAACTGTAAATATACACTTTTAATTACTTGCTTTCACCCTCAGAATGCAGTTTCTGCCTAAAAGCTTACACAATCCTTCCTGTCTTTTGTTGTTATGATAATGGTCAGATCAACAGACCATAAGAAAAAAAGTGATGAACACATAATGTATGCTTATACAGAGAAATACAAGGAATAGAGGAGGTTTTGCTCAGAAGAGGTTTTAATCCATTAAACTGTCTGCTCAACAATGAAGCAAGCAGATTAGAAGGAAAAACATGTCTCCGTTTTCCAGCATATTACCCTACCTTGTTGACCACATACAAATTTAGGACAACAGAATTCCTTTTGTAACTGTATCCTATTACTCTTTTTTGATGCGTGTCTGCATTGAACCTTTCTTTGCTCATATACTTGCATATTATATTAGTATGATGTTAAAAGCCTTTGCAAGCTATAAATATTTAATCAAAGCAAGCTTTAGTCTCTGAAAATAAAAGAATGTATGTATAGTGTGCATGCTTTAGAGATAGTAAAAGTAATTACAAATGGAATTTACTTTTTAACAGATAATTTATGTCAACTTGTCAGCATCTATCACTGTTTTCATTTTGATTTCTTCCCATATGAGTTGACAAACAATAATTTTAAGTTAAATTCATATTCAGTTATGACATTTGAAGGCAAACCAAACACAACACATACGCACTTTCAAGCTGAGTTGCACATAGAGCAAACCAGCCAAATGTACTGGTTACCACATAATTTCCAAGTCCAGAAAGATCAGGAAGAAGTAAAAAACAACTCTGGAACAGCTACTGCTCAAAATAAAACACTGTCTGAAAGTTGTACAGCATACCCACCAGAGTACAGGAGTGCAAAACAAATTGTCTAAATGCTGTTCCTATCTGTGTCATCAAACTTCTGGTTATCTTAGAAAATCATTGCTCCTTTCTCTCTGGTTAGTCCCTGCACTCAGGTCCATTCACATTAAAGATGGAACTAAACTGCTGCTGAAGTATACCTGCAGCATCAAATATAATAATGTTGTAATAACAGTAAAGACTCCTTAGGTACTATCCTAACCATGTTAATATGCCTAAAACAACTTTGCATACTGATTGCAACTCTAGAAAACATCAGCTTGCCTGCCACTCATAACCTACCTTTTCCAGCATTTCCTGGAGGTTTAAGGCTTATCTTTTTACACATCAATCATGGTTTCAGCAGTTACAGGTTAGTTATTTTTAACACTAACAAGTTTCTGGAGCCAATATACACTGAAATCTGGGCATTTCTGGGCACACAAGGAAATTAACCCAATGAAGCGTAAAACAAAATGATATAGTTGACTCATTTTAAGTCAGTCATGAAAGCTCATTCCAGTTATAAAACATCATGAAACTTTCAGAACTGAAACTACTTCCTTTGAGCAATGTGCTTACTGCTTCCATTGTACTGTTTGTTAACTCCTAAAAGAAAAAAAAAGAAAAAAAAAAGAATGTAAGACATACAGCCATTAACACAATGTAATGGCCCAAAGCATCTTTGTTTTAAAGAAATAAAGAGCATGACTAGACATAAAATGAGTGCAACTTTTGAAATTTAAATTTTTGAAGGAGCTACAGTTCGAGGAACCACACTTCATAATTCAAGGAAAATATTTGTGTTCATTTTTTCTACTTTCTGAAATCACAGAGAAATTAAAAGATATATTACTAATAAATTCTTATCACATTTTAATACCCTACCTATATGTAGGAACAGATTTTTTGTCCTGAAGCCAGTCTGTTGTGCCTGCTATAGGCACACACAATAGCACCAAGTAGGAATGTCTATGGTGATGAAATTTTGGAGATATCCAGCCACCGCTTTTTACACATGAATCGAAGAACTGTAGGAATCTTTTCATTAAGGTCTTGGCACGTGGCATCCCTCATTAACAGATTTACGAATTTTCCACTCCTCAATAAGAATATTTTTTTGGCGCTTCTCTCTCTCGTATAAATTATTCCTAATTAATTAAAATGAAATTCTTAAGATGGGCGAGTTCATTAACTCCTTTAATGAGAAAGAACATTTTGGACCTTATTATTAGACTGTCATCAGTATCTGTTAGACAGTTAAATTAATAAAGTGATTATATTCAAATAACTCAGGCATTTGCATTTTATTTTTAACATTGCATGTCTCTTGCTTGCTCTGAGACTGGGAAAATTTTGCTGGTCATGCAAAATACAGTCTGAATGGACTTCAATTCATTGCATTCCTAGACCTCTAAATGTATTTAGCTGTCAGAATAGCTGTGGTCTAGGAGAGGTCTACTTCAGGTCTACTGGAGCCTCAAGGAAAGATTCAAGCAAGTACAGTACAGACTTCCCTTAAAAATAAAGATACCGTGGTCCCTTTATGTTAGAAAGCAAGAAGCCTGAAAGAAAAGTAGAAGAGAATGGACGTATTGTATCCTTGAAACCATAAAGATAAAGCAGGACACAGCAATAATTTGCTCCCACACTGCACTCTCTCTATACTAGTGACAGGCTGTGAAAAATATCCATTGACTAAAAGCAATATACAAGGTGAATACTAGACCTCCAGATGTTTCCTATTCTTGTGAAGAGCCATGGGTATTTTGTAATGATCTTGTCACACATCTTTCTCCAGTAGCCCTTTAATGCTTTTCTGGGACACTGATTCAGTCAAGGCATACAGAAGAGACGCAAAACCCTAGTTCAAAGAGAGAAACGCTGCTACTTCGAAATCCATAAGGCAGTCAGGCAAAAAAATCTCAACTACTACCAGTTAAATCATTAATTTATAGATCACCTTAACTCAAAATCTATATTTAACAGTTGTCTGCTTTATACATAGCCCTGCAAATTGAAATGTCAGAACCAAAACTCTTGCTCCCAAATATTATTTGATAGACAATGCAAGTTCCCACACACACACTTCCTCAGCACTGAAAGAAAAAATCCATGACATATTTCCTTTCTCATGTTTCCCAAGTCATAAACTTCACAACTATCAATAATAACAAAAAATGAAAAAGACCTATCTGGTCTGGCTCCTGCATGAACTGAATTATATTTTAAATTTTGTAATCTTTAAAGCAAATAAGATAAACTGCTGCTTCTGAAGAGGCTGCTAGATTTATCATAGCCTATGTGCAGCAGCTGGCTTTGTATTAGAGGTCTAACAAGCCTTATATAGTGTTAGCAACTGAGTTACATGCCTGCATCCAAAGCGGGTGCTATCATTCCTCTTCAGCAGGTGAGAATGATCTCAATTTTCAACATAACATTTAAAACACCAGAGATAATTACTTCAAATCCACTTTTCAAAATGAAGACTATGCATAAAAGCTGAAATACTTCAACCTTTATGAAAAATTTGTGTTCTGTAAATGCTGAAGGTGGGGAAATGTTATTATTATTATGAAGCCATTTGTACCAGAATATTTTACAAACACATCTGTGAAGAGTTACTGGTTTGAGTTCAACTACAAAAATAGCAAATGCAGCTCCCTTTCAAAATGTAAGGCTTCTCCAGAAATTTTAGCTCAAAAACTTTGGTGCTTTTGAAATGAAATATGAACAAAACACCAAAATGAAGTGCTTTCACATTTTCACATTACCATCCCATTTTTTCTAGCACAGTCAGAAATCTGAGGCAAATAGAAAGTTGACTCTTCACAAGTAGTCAATTTTCTTTCCTCATTGCCATCCCCTAAATTACAGTACTCACACTGTATTACATCATGACTTATTACAAAGTGCCTAAAGATGAAGTCATGAGGTCAATGCAAAGAACATAAATCATTATGCAGGATGTTAGGATGACACTTAAAAGCATGTAAAATTGTTTCTATGAGAGACAGAACTTTCAGAAGCAAATCATGGGCATTCACTTTAGCAAAGCTGGCATTGCCCTGAGGTTACTAATTGAAATTAATTTAATTTGTATATGCTGGGCTTTCACCCCTATGAAAATATACCTACTGAAATAAGCTTCTTTCAGTCATTTCAGTGAGCATTTCATTTGAGTCCTCTACTCATCTCTGTTGTTATAGAAACCTTCAGGGATTACTGAATGTATTCTGTGCAGGAAATTATTCAAAAAAGTTACATGAATTGCAGAGATGACAACCACTTTGGGTTTCAATCCAACAATGTACAAATATTACCATAATGCACCATCTGTGAATACACGAGGTTGACATAGAAAAGAAAAATTAACCAGTGATCAAACAAGGACTGGTCCATACAGAGATTTAAGAAGGTGCACAAGCTGTATGCCATTCTTCATTACAAAAAATTTTGTCAGCTTTTGATGGCAAATTTAAAGCCCAAGCTTTCTGTTGTGCTATCTTAAAATGAAAGGACACTGCACAGAGACAAGTGTCAGGTTTTGAACTTGTTCGATGGTTCTCTTCCCAAGTAGGGGATGTACACACATACTCCTCTTTTGTAGGGTCTGTGTCATTCGTTTAGTGGCCAGTCCAGCCTAAACCAAGACATATATTATTTACTGAAAATAAAATTGGTTCTGTTTTACCTCCAACCAGGACATTCTGCATAATATTATACTTCCCATTTTATCCAAATGAAAGACACAAAGTAAAAAACACTCAGTAAGAAAAACTAGGACAGGTATTATATCTTTTACACTCAAACCCCATCCTTTCATTCGTTAATGATTAAATTCCCTTTTACATAAATAGCAAATTACAGAACGCTCCGGTGGTTCATACTGTATTTCTAATCATTATGCTCTGTACTAGTGTATCAGTGGACTATACTGCTTTGTATGGAGGGATCTCTGGGGATGTGATTTTAATTTCTGAAGTTCTTCCTGACAGAGAACCTCTCCTGACAGAGAGAAGTTCAAAGTACAGAGTTACAAGCTGCAAATGCAAAGGCAGGCAGTACTGAACTGACCAGTATCTGCACTCGTCTGTACTCCAGCTTCTTTAGGGACTGCTATATTTTCCAAAGGGAAAGTGATGATTCAGTTTAGAAAGCATCATTACAATTCTTTTAAACATAATTTTTCTTGGTAAAAAAAAAAAAAAAGATTGTGGCCTACACTCTAACAGGAAACTACAGATTAACTTGCATTGGAAACTTCACAGCCAATGAAAACATCTGGCCACACAGTATGTTTGATATCTCTTTCCCTTGTGAACCCACTTGACAAAGTAACTCTTATGGATTTTGCTGTCTCTAGCCTTTTGATACTTTCCTTCAGTGTCTTTCCTTACGCCAGACAGCTTTTCTTCTGGAGCAGTTATCAACACAGGAGAAAACTAGTGTATTCTAGTTTTCACAATGATTTAAAAAGGAAAATTTGACCAACAGAACATCAACACAAATTAAGGCAGAATAAAAAATATCCCTAGCATTTAGGGCAGATCCAAACCAATTACCTCTAAAATAGCTTAGAGATATTATAAATACGCATTTCGACAGGCAGGAGATTTAACACTGAATAAAGGAAGATGCAGAACCCTCCTTTTTGGACTTTGAACCACGTTCCAGAAACGTGAAGAGTTAATTAACTGTGAAAAAAGCACAGAGATTACTTTGCTTATAGCAGGAAATAGTCAACAATTATATATCTGCATTATGAGCCATTAACTGGACAGCAGTCTTGTAGGTTCAGAAAGATGTTAATGGAACAGCTGCCAGATAATAGGATGGCTGCAGAAATATGTATTTTGCCATTTGTTATGCTGATGTCGTGGTCTGTCTGCAGATCAGCCTGGTCCAAAGTCCACCAAAGCACACAATCTTCTCAGTGACTTATGTAGCATTGGTGCAGGCTCTAGACAAATCTAAATCAAGACTGGTAACCTCTAGATAGATGCTGCTAAATCCTGTTGGAATAGATTTAATTAGGCTTAATAACCTGAATTTGTCCTTAATGTGTTAGATAAGTTGTGCTGTTCCAGACCTTGCTGTGGTGGCTTAATACTGTGATATTAAAGTAGCTTTCTCCTCTGCTTAATGCAATGCTGTAATCCTTTACTAAGATCACTGTCATGGCTGAATGTCAAAGACATAATGGTTATGTATTATCAGACAAAGTCTTCTTTAATGTTAGATTTGGCAAAAGTAGTTTCTAGTGCTTAAGTAAAGAGGTTCAGCCGTATACTTCAACAATGAATTCTTGGCATCAAGCTTTGTGTAAAAATGTTTTTAATTTATGTGCAGTTTCTTTAAATTCATTTGATTAAGTGTTTATTATTAAGTATACATAGGGCAATTTAAAGAGCACTTCAGCTGTCTTGTGGGCTATCAAATATCGAGAAACAATGTTATACAGACACATCTATCCAAATTGTCACCATCGTTGTACCACAGTGTTTTAACCTAACAATATCTTCCCTCCAATTTCAATATTTTAACTTGTTGGGACTTCTTCTTGAACCAGCGTTAAAACAGCTACCACTGGAGTATAATTGCTGCATTAGCTTTGTTGTTATCAACTCTAGTAGAACAGGAAATGTCACAGTCAAACAATGGGCAATATAATGTAAATACCATGTAACAATACCGCTTTCTGGATACGATAGGGTCAACTATTAATGCTATGCACACCCTTTCTCTAAGGAGACAACTAGTCTCACAACCATGAGCAGTGCACAAACAAAAATTTTCTTTCTTCCAGAAGCAGTCTACGGGGAATGATGATATGGGGGGGTATCAGCTGTATGAGGAAATGTAAGACAAGTGCCAATTGCCTTCTGTGCAAAAGCAAATGGATAAAGTATGCAGTAGCATGGAAAAAAAAACACTGTAGAGAATGAAAACCAGGACAGCATTGAGGACATTGTCAGTATCCACATTCTATTCTTTCAGAGTGACAAGTAAGATCTTGTTGATCTTGTTTGCATTCTACAAACATTATCCAAAGTAAAGTAACTTCTATTTCAATCAACAGAGCTTTATCAACAGCAACACTGCTTTGTTAAAATTGTTTGTTAATAACTATGTTTACAACTAACGTAAAAACTTTGAAATCTAAATTCCTATCCTTGGATCAGATAGCCTGTAGAAGTGAACATAGTGAAACAAAGACACCAGTTCTTCAAGAGGTTTTTTGCTGCTTTAGGAATTTAAAACAGATTATATGGTCCAAACAGTGAAGTCAGCTGCCAAATCAGTACCTAGCATAATCTTTCAAAGGATCTTTATACCAACATTTTGAACTCTTGAAACTCATTCTGTGTATCAAACTGTTGTGTTGTATATAGATGTATACAGAAACAAGTTATGTAAACCACATTTTATATGACTAAAATAGAGACCAGAAAATAGTATTTGTCTAAGTATTAGAAATTATCTCATTGAGAAATCAGCAGAAAATGATACCTCATATGGAATTCTAAACTGCACAGCAAACAAATGAAAAGCTATTGCCTATGGGACTCCACGAGTGGTGAGACTCAATCAGTCCAGCACCAGGGAAACCAAAATAGGCCCCACTAGAGATATTACCAGCACTCTGTTCAGACACACACAGTCCTATTATACCATTTCTTGTTGTTTATTTAATATTGTGTCTATCCTGGCAATAAAAACAATGACATAATGATTCCTCATTCTTATTACATAGAGTCCAAAGAGAGATAAAAATACACTTAACCAATACTTCTCAAGGCTTCAGAAGATGTAGCCAAGCTAACATAAGCTCACTATACTAAACTTCTCTGTTGGTAAAACCTCTAGTCAACTTCATACTTCCATATTTTACACACTGCTACAGTCATACCTTCCAGACTGTCGACACTAATAAGCGTGCACTTCAATGGTTTATTGTAAAAGATCCAAACTTCTATATGCCTAGACACCAAATGCAAATTAAGACTCCTGTGAAAGCCATAAAAAAGTTAATGCTTTAAAAATAGCTATCAGCATTAGGAAATGCTTAGATAATAAGAGAGATTTACACAGCTAGATTAGGACTTTAAACATTCCAAAGAGATCATTTGCTTTCTATGTATTAAAATCCTATTATAAAGGAAATTAACAGAAAAACACTAAGAATGCTAAATCTCAAACGCAAAGCATTGCAAAGCATACAAATCAGCATGAAGTTAAGAGGAACTACTGCATAATCTGACAAAAGGACATGGTTGTTTTTCTTCTGACACAGCATGCTGAAACAGTGCAGTGAAAGTCTGGCCCTGAGTCAGGGCAAGGAGAGCAATACTCTCCCTGGAGAGAGAGAAAGACAGCCCTTGTTTTCAACAATACGCAGTAGTGTTAAGTTGCACTTACTGGCTGAGCCAGGAAAAGCCAAATTTATAGAGCTAGTCTTCCCTACTGGAGTAAATACCTTGTAACCATTTCACATTTATTTTCTCAGTGATTCTCCGAGTAAGACCTCCTTCAATACATGCTTTCCCCAAACTCAAAGATCCCAGAACAGCCTTAGGATCTGTCTGTCCCTGGGGGAATTAATTACAATTATATGGAGAATGGAATTCAACAATAGATGACAGTGTGAAAGCAAATGCTTTAATTCCTTTCTTGATCTGATAAAATGACTGAAACCAGCAGCATCAATCACAAAAGAATGAAGAACTCAAACTGCAGCAGACAAACCACGGGGAAGAGAGGACATAAGAAAGGTGCACTGGTGTTTTCAGCTTTTAAACACTAAAGCAAAAAGGAGATAAATACCTGGGTTTTTAACAATCGAGACAATGAGCTAAATATTATATTTTAATAATACTACAAAGCAACCAAAATGTATCTTCAACGGAACTTGGAAAATAGATGAAAACAATATCAAAGAAAGCATAATTATAAATCTACCGATCCTTCAATATAAGATGAAGAAAATAAGGAATAGGGTGTGCTGTTTCATTAAGAAACATCTCTTTGAAAGTTGTGCTATAAAGACATAGGACAAGAAGGAAAAGAATTAAAATCAGCCTAAGAAACCTGTTTCAACTAGAGATGTGACTCTTCTCAGGTATGCAGATCCAGGTTTGATCTCAGGGACAAATACTTTGGTATATCTCATTCTCACACTCAATGAGATCAGGGCTACCATGACAAGAACAAAGAGGTAAGACTGGGCAAGTTCTTTGGGCAGTTTTTTTTCCAAGGGCATCAGGTATAGTAGGAAGAAAACCAAAAAAATGCCTTAACTTTCAGGACAACAAGGATGAAATAAAAATACAAAAATATAGTCTGACTATATTTCCCTGATTCAGGGATCTTGGTGACATCAATAACGCCACATGAGAGGAACCGCAGACTCAAGACTCTTTCCTTATGCTAATGCTGGAGCATGGTCTTTCACTCCACACCCTCACTCAATAGCAGGCTTTTAAAGATGTCTGTAGAGAACAGTTTTCAGTTTTCAACAGAACTATATATGGTGTCTTGTGAAAGTCTCCACACCCTTTGTCACAGAAAACCTATGGATTCTGTCAAATTTAGAACATCATCAGTCTCTGCTTGCTAAAGCTCTTCTAGCATTTTTCTCTCTGTAAAATCAAATGACAGGAAAAAAAAGATGTTGTCTAAGATCTCTTGTGAAAAATTCAATAACACAGGGAGGGTTGTTCCACATAGGGTCTCAGCTTCCGCATTTCACGTGTTTTAGATTTTCAAAGAGACCAATTTTTTTTCAGAGTTTTACTTCAGAATCCAATGTAACAATTTTCCACCAGTGTGGGGTACTTAACTTGGACTATAGTGTGGTTTTGTAGTAGTTTTAATAGTTTTGAACAATGTTTGGCAAAGGTACTAATTATAATTACATAGCTTTTTCAGGGAATCATTGCATATAACTGCACAGAATATTTAGCCCAACTGAGTGCTCATTTCAGACAGCATCTCTTCTGTAAGAGCAACACACAAATTTTCTGGCTTACAACCACGGGAACACAGTGTAAGCAATTACCTACACCTGTGTATAGCCAAAAGCCAACTAACATAAAGCCAAGTTGAGAAAATACAGAGCTAACTTTAACAAGACACAGAAGCCTTGTTTGGAGCCATGGTTTTTTAGACGTCAACCAGTGATTAAGTTGAGATGCTTGTCCTACATGGTTTTGGGTGAAAGGAGAAAGACAAAAATATGAGAGCACTAAAGCACCAGTAGGTTCAAAGTTCTTAGGCATTCCCTACATCAGACTTTTTATTTTAATCTATGAACACGGTGCTTCTTGCTTTGATTGCCTTAAATATAATAAAAAGAATAATTACCACTTGAATTTCAGTATTCTCATTTCAGTGTAATTAGATGTAGTGATTAGAGTATCTTTTCTATTGCAATGCAGTCCTTCCTTAGCACCACAGAACAGTGACACAAGTTATTTACATAATTATCTTCAGTTAAAGGAGGAGCACAATTTAAGAGTTGCAATGGCTTCCATTGGAGCTTCTACAGACTCCTGCACAATATCCTGTAGTGTTGTGCAATGCCTTTGTAATTCTGCAGAAAACTTTGTTATCTGCAGAATTTATTCTATTAAACACAACCTTTTCAAACAACTTCTCCATAGGCACTTTTGGCTGATCACAGTTTCCCTCAGGAAAAGATCTTCTTTACACCCCAAAGACAAGAGTCATGCTTCTGATATCAACTACTTCTAGACTGCCTGCCACACACCCATCAAGTTTCAAGCACAGACAGGATAGCCTCGGCTTCTGATCATTTCCTGAATTGAGAAATGGATCTCTCCATCTTAATATATCATAAATGTTTGATGTACCATTAGAACTGTGAGTTAATGAGAATACTCCCGGGAACCCCACTAAAAAATTTGTTATAAAGTTCTCATTTATCAAATTTTATGAACATTTAGCTTCCCATTTCTTGGACCATTAATCCAAGTTTTCTTAATAAACTATGCCAAAAAAGTTACCAGGAAAAAGTAATTTATAGAATGATTTTTGCTTACTAACTTTTTTAGAATAGAAACAACGTCAGCACATGAATTATATGCCAATAAAGCAATATACTTGAATAACTTTCCAGTCACATATTGGAAGAAAACAATTTCAGCTTAAAGAAATATGGATGAGGTCTTTACTCTTTGACTCTCACTGAATGTAGCTAAATGACAATGATACTCTTGATCAAGGTCTAAATTATATTTTGATCTATGTGTTCTGTGTCTTCCACTGTAGGACTGCATAATAACAAGGCATACTATGTTTCTCATAGACCTTTCTTTCTTTCCTCTTGATAAAACTGTTGCTAATTTGTGCAGCAATTGATCTCCATCCCCATCTGATTCATTTAGCATTGTGATAGCAATAACTGTTTCACCCTGACAGCTAATACAAAGCAACAAAACCCTTAACCTAGTTATACTTGAGTTTTGGCTACCAGGAGAACTAAGTGGAAAAACTGCATTCAAAAGCTTTGAGCCTTTTAAGCATGTGTTGAGACCTACAATGGGACCTGAGCTGCCCTTTTAGTCTGCAGCCACAGAGCAGTTTGTCTGGAACCTTTGCTGCAGGCTCTTTGAGTCATCTTCAGCAAGTAGCCCAATTTCAGTGCATCTATTGTTCTTCTGTGAAGCAGGGATAACAGGAACAACAATCTTTCTCCCTAGTCCTATGTGACATGAACTTTTATGCTTTTATCATTTCTCAATACTTTCACTTATTGAGTAACCAGTTCCTGGTACTGTGAAACTCAGCTGTCTCAGGGAGAGAGGGGGAGGGAAGAGTTTGATGCTTCACGTTATGGTTTGATGTTTCAAAATCATGAGAAAGTAAAGCAAGAATTGGTCTGGTAGGTGAGGGAAGGAAGGTGAAAACTTCTTATATTGAGCCAGTCACATGGCTAGAGGTTGGCACATTTCTGTTTCATTTCAATTTTTTCAGACAAAATTGAATTTTTTCAGATGGCAATTTTTGTGCAAGGTCTTTTTCACTGCATGTGTGATTCAAAGCAGCTGGCTACCAATATTCACACAGTTAATCATAAAGCAGATTTATTTTCAGACACATAACATAAACAAGACAATCAGCACGATACTAAATTTTAACATAATCATTTTAAAGATTTAACAGATATTTAATTAGAATCATTGCTCAAGCCCAATGTGCTTTTGGCAAACGTGTATACCAGCTTGGAAAATTCAAGCTTGGTTCCTCATAAGGCTTCATCTGTATACTTAGCTCAGAAGAGGAGAGAGCCTAGAAAACATTTATGGACACATGAGCCTGTTTCAAACATCCCCTTTTGCTAGCAGGGATGAGCTGTCTGGAAGCTATATGAATGTACCTGTGAAGGAGAGCACACAGCTGAGCAGCATGCTGCTCTTTCTATGGCTTTATTTGTTCAAGCTCAGCTCAGCACTAACTGAGGACCCACAGAGTTTTGTGGAGCATGGGGATGGGGGAAAGGAATAGAGAAAAAAAAGAGCTTGCATCTGGCTGCAAAGGACTTACACACAGATCTAATGTACAAAGGAGAAGGATCAGACTTCAGCTCACGCTTCCTCATAGCCATTCATTCTTGATTGTACCCAGCAGATTTATAAAGGCTGAAAGTTGACAAAGGAATAGAAATGCTTAAAGCTAAGAAGACCGACCAAAACAAGGATCCTGCCATCCCTTCAAAGTTTACATTAGATAGGCTTTGGCCAAACATGAGCTACTGGGCTCAACACAGGAGTGACTGTAGAAAGTGCAACAAGCTGAGCTCTCTAGATTAGACTGATGATCTAATTGCTGTTGGAAGCAGGTGCACCAGAACTGGCAGAGACTGTGACAGCTTGTTTCTGAAGAACAGATAGGATTTTCTCACCAGACTTGCAAAAGGTCTAACTGTTTCTTGAGAACATCATGTTCCAGCACTCCTAGGCCAAATGCAAGTATCACCTGTGAGCACCCCCAACACACATCTGTAGAAATACATTTTATTGCCAGCTAAACAAAACAACAAACCACAAGTGTTCCATTTCCCTGCCACTAAGTTGTTAGTTTTAACAGGAAATAAAGATACTTTTTCCAGTCATCACTGGGCTCTCTGGTCCCCAGTATATTGCTTGAATGTGTAATCTCAACAAATCACTTCAATAGAATAAACTACATGAAGAAGTGGGTGTTTTCATTTAAGATTCTGAACTTCAAGAAAAAAAAAACACACATCACTGTGAGCTGAACGATAAATCTTTAAACCCTTCCTCAGAAGAACTTGTTTTTTGTGAATCTTGCATCACTTCAAAAAAATGGCTTTTTGGGTTTTTTTTTTTTTGCATTTACACAGCACAATCAAACCCATTTTTTCACAATTGGAGAATGGAAAAAGTGAAAGAAATACCATAGTATCTCACTCATCATAGTGAAAAAATAGGCTAAACACACATACTATTTTGTTTCCCATTCCAAAATGAGTTACAGCTATGGTATCTTCATAAGTTGTCTGTGCACTTGAAATTGTTTAACTTCTGATTGTGTGAATGAAACAAACTCAACAGTAAGAAAGGAATATTACATATATGTACGGTGCTTTTTTCTGTGACTTGCTGAGAACGTTCATCCAAGCATCACTCCATCTAAACTTTATTCTGATATCTACTACTGGCCACTGTCAGAGATAGGACATTAGACTAGACAAACATTTAGTTTACATTCATAAACCCAAAGTAAAGTGGAAGTTGTGCAGCCTTTTCTTCCTTCCCCTACACACAGCACTAATGAAAGCTAAATCCTCCATGCCTTTCCTAATTAGGGAATGGGGCACCAAAATCTCTAGAGAACAGTATGCTCACTGCAAAGTATTGTATTTGACTGCCATAAACCAAGAAGGTATAAACACTATATTCTGAATCATCCAATGAGTGAACCTGTTTTCCCACAGGCTCCTTACATCCCCCTTCTATGTCAATCAAACATTTATATTCTTCAGACACTGTCACAAAACCAGCCAACTTTGTATTTTGCAGTTGAAACTTCATAGTTTAAACCTGATACTTAAAAGAATTTTGTTTCCAAAATCCTAGACTCCGTGGAAAAACAAGCTAAAAGTCTGGCAAGGTCTACTCAGACATTTATTGCACTTCAGTTTGCTGCATTTATGAACTCAGCAGTGATCTGACAGAGCAGATACGTGCTCCTTGCATAGTAATTTTGGTTGCCAAACTAATTCCACAAGTAGCTGTACTTGTATCTGTTGGATTTATGAGTTGACATACACCCTGCATGTAAAAATCACCTACTTTGCTAACGCCGAGATGACAAAATGCAGAGCAAACAACAAATGGAGAGTCTGCTCTGTTCAGAAGATACCGGAGTCTCCACTCATCTAACAGAAGAGTTTCCAAAGTAGAAAAAAATGGGACCATAATGGCACCTCAAAGCCCTAAAAAGCCTTTCCTGGAAATGCCAGTGCCACAAAGCTCTACGATATCTACATCCCGGTGGCTACTATATCAGGAACCTCAGAAAACTACTGGGTGAAACAGTGGCTCCAGGGTGTGTAGCCTATGCCTTAAAAAGTATTGGTTGCACTATGGCTGCAAAACACTAATATTTATCCTTCCTATAATATTCTACCAATTAACATATCTCAAAAAAGTGAGCACCCATGATAAATTGCAAAGTCACCTTTGGAGCACTTTGACCACTGTGAAGCAAGAATGATAATTTTCTGTGCTCTGTACAAGCACAGAAACTCGATTGTCATTTTCTGAAAAAAATTTCTAACTCCAACATAGGATCTAACTTTTGAGAGGAGTTGATGATCTGGAGAGTGGAACAGGGAGAGATCCTGCAATTTAAAGCAAGAGCTAACCTTTTCAGTTCTTTGGGCACTTTTGTTCCTTACAAGTCTGCCTTTAGGAGCATTTAATTAATATTCTTTTTCAAAACATTGTTACAACTTCAGAGTAAGCAGCCAAATATGTAAAAGCCAGACAGACCATTGTATTCCTTTCGGTTACACTCTTGAACAACTTGCTTCATAAATTAACAAGCTTGTCAATTAAGTTTAGAGCTTCAGTAAACTATCTATATTAAATATGACTTGCACATGAGGGAAGACTGTCAGATCAAATGAAGATTATTAATGTGGGATTCTCAGAGCAGACATATACTCTGCTGACTTTTGGGTGGAAAATAGGATAGACTGTTCATTAACATTTATTTAGAGTTCCACCCAGTGCTCTGTATTTACAAGCATCCTCAGAGCTTGCAATTTTTATTTATTTTAGGAAAAGAAAAATACTTTTCTAATAATTTATGAGACTAAACACATTCTTTTGTATGCCACAATCCAATGACTCCAATTGTTAAAAGTTTTTTTTATTAATTATGCCCTGTGTTCCATTGCAACTCAGTTCATCAAATTTCATCATTCCTAGTTGCTGGTTTGTGTTTGGTTTTTTGATTGGGGTTTTTGTTGTTGTTGTTTGCTTGCTTTTTGTTTGGTTGGGGTTTGGTTTGGTTTTTGTTAAAACATGCACCACTTCTGCTTGAGCACCTATTTACATATTAAACTGAGTATCTAGCCTGTCTCTATCTATCTGTCAGCATTGAAACTAGACACTTAACACTTTTCCTCCCTATTTATGCACCTTAAGCCCTGTTTTTTCACCTGGTCCCCTACATCTTTAAGCTGTACATGTAAAGAGGTTCACCAAAGCCCACCAGATCATAAGTATGTTTGATCTAGCCTTATGGAAATGATAGGTGCTTAACATAGGAAGGAAACTAACCCCCAGTATTTAAGGCTGATGTTTTCAAGTAAATCCAAAGAACCAACATGTCAAAATCCTGGCTATAGTTTGTGTATTCCAGTGTAATACCTTCCTGATTTGACTAAATTTCCATGTGCAAATTAATTCTCAACATAAATGTGTGGTAGGCTTTAAATAAGCAAGAAGAACAGATTTACAAAACTAATCTGATTTACATCACTCAAGAATTTTTACCTACTACCTGTGGCAAAGTAAATTAGCCTGTTCCTCAGCAGGAGCTTTCTCGATGCGAAGCAATAAATTCCTCATTGATGGAAGGCTTTTATGTGTCTCCCAAGAGCTGAGAGTTACCCACCTGTCTTTACTTTGGTTTACACAGCATTTTAGCTACTTTTCACTGAGGACTTTGTTTTGTGCTTGCTAACTTTAAAATCCCTTGCAAAACAGACCTGAGGTAGGACTTGCTGTATCAGCACAAGGAACACCTAAAATGAACACCTAAAGATACTTTTCTAGGTAAATTTGCTATGCATTTGATAATCAGTTTGGGGGAAAAGAATCCTGGTTTTTAATACCATGTACAACACCCCTAATTTCCTACATCTGAAGTTCACCTTCCTATGTGTGTTTTGTATTTTACTTAATTACTACTCATGACACATGGGTGGTGTTAACAAAGGGCAATAGACCTTTAATACATATTCGGGGGGTTGATTTTGACAAAAGATTTGGATAATTCTATCATAATCATATATGTTCTGATAGATGTCTACCTGTTTTATAGGCAAAGAAAAATTTGGGATAGAGTTTCAAACTACAAGCTCAAGGCGTTTTTTAAGCAGATCACTACTTGTTTTCCTGATGAACTAATAAGACTTGCTGTCTCTCCTAGAGTTGAGTTGTCATGCCAGCTCACCCACAGATGCTCCAAAAGAAACAAGCATGAACTATTTCAACCTGAGACACAACTAGCTCTGCACTACCTTATGCTTTTTATGTAGTTCCTTTAGCAGTTGAAGATGATGCTCAGTAGCCTGTGTTGCTCACTGCACGTACTCCTTCAGGAAATTCTACCAAAGTGTTTTCTGTTCAATATTTCCTAAGATGCTATAAATCTTTCCCATTTACTCCAATCATAAGAGATCTCCAGGGAAATTTTCTCCTATGTATTTAAAGCATTGATTGAAGTTTCTGAGATATTTATAATTCTTATAAATAGTTAACCTTGTAAAAATGATAGTTCATTAAAGTAGTCTCTTTATTTCCATATGTAGGTCTATGGCTTTATTGATAAATTAAAAGAACTATGATTGTTTTCCCCCTCAAGAAAAGCAATGAGAGCTACAGAGACAAGGTGCCCTTTAACTCTGTGCTGCACATTCACAGCTAGATGAACTGAATTTTTGTTGACTGCGAGCATTAATTGTGTAGTGATTTAATTTACTGGAAGACCACAGGGCACCTTCCTGCACATAAGGCAGTAGCAATTTTACTTGTCTGCCCCTTGCCAAAGAAACATATGAAAAACTGATTTAAAGATGTGAGAAAGACAATTTTTTGGGCTAATATAAAATGGGAATTATTTATACAATATTGTTTTGCTAAACAAAAACAGTAAAATAAAGCTGAGGAGGAAAAATTAGGCACCGAGGTTGTGATTTGCTGAAGTTGGAATCTAGTCAGAACTTCAGGGAGCAAGTGATGCTCGGAATAAGTTATTATAAATGAATTCACACACTGAAGTGTTCAGGATTCAGCATAAGATTTCATCTCAAATGCAGTTTTTCCAGAAAAGTACTCTGGACATTAATGGTCAATGTTACCCTGGAGGGATGGTACTGCTGGATCTCTGCCATCCTTTTTCTTAAAAGTTTTCTCATTATTCTTCTGGCTTTTTTTTTTTTTTTTGGTGGTATTTCTCAGAATCACACTACCAGCTGCTATTGCTTCAGGCTATGCAGAGGATTTGCACATATCTCTGCCAAATAGCTGGGAAGCTACTTTAGAAATACTATTCTATGATGTATTTGTAGATAAGTCATTCTTAGAAAAGATACCCTCAGTTATGACTTTCATTCTTTTCTTAATAGGTACACTCATATTACACATAATAGCTCTTGTGATACATAACACCTAGCTAGTGCAATATAATTACAAATGAAGGTTAATGATTCTTCTAACCTTTGGCTTTTTTGTATGGTATCATCCCATTTAAGATCATAAGAACAGTAATAATGGAGCACAAATAAGAGGCACAGCCACATCCACCATTTTAAGATAGGCTTCTTTCCCCCCTTGTCTCTGGCCAGAAGGAAGGAAGGAACTAAATCTCATTTCACACCTTAAGACAGGCCAGAATTGCTCAGCCTGCTCCCTGCCAAAATGGAATAAACAATGTCAGGTAACAAAATCTTGAGAATGACTGATTTGCCTTATATCCTCAGCTGTAAATCATACCAGTATGTTGGGTCAGATGCTGAAGTGCCCAAGATGCCACAGATAAAAGAAAAATAAGGATTGTCACTGCCCAACCAAGGGGGACTCACTCTTAGCATTCAAATTTGGTAATTGCTTATGATTTTTAAAATTTTAATAGTTTTAAGCCACTGAACCCTAAATACCAGTTCCCAAAGCTCAACCCAAATAGCAACCAAAAGGACAGATCTTAAAACCCGAGCCAACCTTGTCAGGAAGGACCCTATGAAATACCTCTTTCTCTTCCACTTGTGCCACCAATAAGCCCTTGTGCCTCTCCTAGGATGAGATGAATCTCATGTTCAGGCCCAGCATTGACACTTCAACAGGAACAAGAGACAATGAGAAGAACAGGGTCCTGCTGTCCCCCTCACACAGACTAACACCCATTTCTCCTCTGAGATGGCTGACAGAGGTTCTGAGCCTTCTGCCTGAGGAAGTGCCTCAAACACAGCAATTTCTGTCAGGCAGTTAGTCTCTAATCAGCCCTCCTGGGACAGGGTCCTATCTTCCCAGCATCCCCAACTCTGTCTGTGTGCCCCACACAACCCTCTCACCTTCTCTTTGCTCACCTTGGAACACGAACTTTTTGACTGAGCAAGTCAGAGAGAAAATGGTCTCTGGCCTCTGCAGAGAAATACCTACTGTCTACAAGAAGTTGCGTAACTGAAGTTGGATACTAGAAACTATCATAAAGAACATCATTACAAAAAAAAAAGAGTATAATAAAAGCAAGTTTCTAGCTTATCTATTTTTATTGTTTTATAAGAGGTGACAGGGCAACCTTCATTCTTCAGATCATTGTACCAAAGTATGCTACTAATCTAATTTTCAAGGATACCAACAGTCATGTCACTGCTAGAGGAAATTTTATCATCTTTGAAACACTCATGGACCTCCTAGATTCAGAAGGGAGGGCTTGGGACTCACATTTTGTAAGCCAGGATAAGAAAAGTATCTGGGTATTTCAGCTGAGTGTTCTAACACAAAATCAGTATTACTTCCACCACTGACAGAACAGAACAGAGTATTTCAGTTGGAAGGGACCTACAACAATCACCTAGTCCAACTGCGTGACCAATTAAGGGCTGACCAAAAGTAAAGCATATTATGGGCATTTTCCAAATGCCTGTTATACACTGACAGGCTTGAGTCATTGACCACCTCTCTAGGAAGCCTCTTCCAGTGTTTGAAAATCCTCTCTGTAAAGAAATGCTTCTTAATGTCAAGTATAAACCTTTCATGATGCAGCTTTGAACCATTCCCTCACAGTCTATCACTAGATACCAAGGAAAAAAGTTCAGCACCTCCCTCTCCACTTCCTGCCCTTGGGAAGCCATACTAACTGAAGATACTGCATAAAGTACAATTATGAGTTCAGTATAGACATAAAGAAAAAGACAGTCATGTTCTTTGATTAGCCCATGACAATCCATTTTACTCATAGGGTTGAATCTCACCACACATTTTGGTAAAATTGAGAATCACAAAGGAAATACTTGAAATCATACTGTTAAAATTATTAAAATAATGGAAGTAGATAATGTACCCTGGTGTTGACCCTTACAACGATTTAAGTACTCACCTAATTGAAGCTTTTGGGATCAAGAAATTAAAATTAATATTAAAATGAATATATAAAAAAGAGAAACTTGTATAAGATTTCAGACCATAAAATGTCATAGCAAATAACACATAAGAATATTTTCTGCATTTAATGTTTATTTAGAATAGTACTAGATCTGAGTTTTCAATCTCCCTGACTAATTTAACTCCTAAAGTCTGACTGATCACCACTAAATCTCTTGGCAAAAGTTAGAGATCTCTCTACTAAGCAGAACATTCGCTAACATTGTCCCCAGCAAGCAATGGCCATTACTATTCACTCACATTTAGCCAGAGCCACTCCCTAGCAGATGTCCTAGCAAAATAGCCATCCCAATTCATTACATTTCCCATTAAAGGAATAAATAATATATTAATTATTGAAATTAGATCAAAATATTGGAAGATTCAAAAAGTCCTCCCACTTCATTTGGGGAAGAGGAAATAGACATCATAAGCACTTTACAATATATTGCAAGGCTTTAGCTAGTAGCACATCAGTGTCACAGCTGAATTATGATAGTCCAGAAACGCCAGCCTTCATAACTGCAAAAGTAATCATAATTTCAATAAACTGGAAAGGCACATCAAGATCTATAAAACAACAGGATGAAAGGAATATAGCATTAGCCTTCAATTTCTTCTCCATGCCTTCTCTGCCATTAGCTGTCTATATTTCAAGATCAGTTTAAGTGAGGGTGAGCAACTTCTCTTTTAACAGTATTTCTGTGGTCTTTAATTCAACTTTAAAGACAGATCTCTAATACATCAGATGTTTACATCAATCAAGTAACTGGGTGGCAATGGTCGTGGTGGTTTAAGCAGCAACTGCACGTAGTTTCTAACCACATTAGTAGGCACTTAATGGGGACTCATCAGATAGAGCCCTGCAGCTGGAACTCCAGTGGTCTAACCTTGCAAGATGTGATGCTCTGGTTCCCTAGGGAGCAAAATGACAGGAGAACAAGCAGCAGGAAGCCTGGAACCTCGGAAGAGCAGGTCTGTCGGTCAATGTCAGATAAAAACAATGGCTTTGGACTCTGAATGAAATTTTGCTCCACTGGATGAAATTTAGAAAGCTTGTTTTCTGAAACAAATGTCATTGTACTGGGCACTTGGAAGCAATAATCAGGTTATAAAAATTTACAAGAGACCATGAATTTTTTGTCTGATCTTTCCATTAGGATTAATTGTAAGCAGTGTAAGAGTCATAAAGCAGCCCCAGAGAGAAAATCCTCTCTATAATTAATTGTACTATTTGCCTAATAAAAGAATGTATATTTTCATTACCAACGCTGAATGCAACAGAATTGATTTTCAGCTTTATTTGATGTAAGCACAACTTATTCTCTTAATTAATCTTTCTCCAGGCTTTGTTTTCTGGAACACATTTATTTCAAATAATGCCACACATAAGCAGTATTTTTATCTTTATAGCCTCAGATATGATGTAGGAGCTGAGACCCCATCCAAGAATGTATTCACATTACTAATGCTAAAATCACCTTGTAAGTGGGTCCCTGTTTGCTGAGGCAGTTTTATCAGTCCTGGGGCTTACTACCAAACAGCATCAATTTATGGCAAAAAATCTTAATGCTGTGATCCATAACTAATATGAGGTAAGGGCTTACTACCAGAAGGGCAGCCCCAGGCGAGCCGCACCTCAGGTGAATATGGAATTTATCGTTCCTTTCTTATCTTGAGAAAACCCACACAATTATTTGTAATAGCCTTTTCAGAATTTGCTGCAGTGGCTGATAAAAAGGTTTCTAAAATGACATCTTGTTTCTTTACCTCTGTGAAGAAATACCCAGGCCGGGCGCTGTCGGGGCTGCCATCTTTCACAGCATCACCTCAAATTAGCAAAGTGCATAGGAGCATTAAAACACTTAAATGCACATTTAAGTGCAGACAATAACATTCAAAACCAACTTTTGCCTACACTTAAGTGCTTTCCTGAATCAAGTTTTGAATCAAACACTAATCAAAGAACTGCATTTGCATTCCCACCTTTCACTGAACACATTGCTTAATTGTATTTTTTAATCATGAACACGAGATGAAAAATCTCACTACTGCTATTCCTTTAAAACATCTTCATTTCTAGATCTCTTCAACTCTGAGAAATGTGCAAGTGAAATATTTTTCAGTCTTTCATAACTTTGCTTCTTTCTTCTTGCTTTCCTCTTTTTTGCCCAGTCCTGATTAAGGTAACAGAATTCAAGTGGAAAACATGCTGTTTTCAGTAGTATTCTCATTTGTTCTCCTGATCTCAAACAATGAAAACTCTTCACCACCGCCTCCCCCATTTGTCAGAGATGACATTGTGCTGGCCTCATGATTTCTACCTACATGCCTGCCTTCCTGTCGTGTTACTTATGTAGCTCTGCAGGGGGATAGGCCTCTGTGGTCAGACAAGTTATATTTGCTAACTCATACTTAAGTAAGCAAACCTTCGAGCCTTACTTCGCTTTATTCTTTAATTCAATTACTTCTCTGGAAACTGCAATTTCCGTAGAGATTTCATGTTACAAAAGCCAGATAGAAAAGATAAGACTATGCTTGCAAACAACAACTGGATTTTATTTTCTTTGTCTGAAAACCTTAAGGTACTGTTACCAGCAGGAGACATCCTTACACAAGCACTTCTTACCTTCCCAGAACTTTCAGAAATGGACATAAAAGCAGAACTTTATACACTATCTCTTTTTCCATACTTGAACCTAACTGCAAACCTTCCTTTACTCCTCTTGTCCTGAGGGCTTCTACTCCTCTCTGACCCAACCAGTACAAGTTTCTCACACTAATCTAACCAGGATTTATTCAAAGGAAATTCAGTAGAATGGGAACCATCAGGGAGAAAAATCAAAAGTGCTGCTGGGATTATAGACCAGGGAGAGCAGCAGATATTAAAAGTAAAGGAGATAATAAAGAAAATGGCTAATGCTGTCTGATAACTATAACCCACTTTAAAAACATCCTAGTTAATTAGTAAATGATCATTATAATTGATGGCAATTATACAAATAATTAAACTATAACATCAGTATTTTTGCAGCAAATCTTACATAGTACAGAAAGACAAATTATAAAATAGCCATGCTGATTTATTGGATCAAATATGAGACTTAAGGATTCGTTCAATCATTAGAAGTGGTTTATTCTACAAGTAGTTTCTTAGATGTAAAAATCTTTACCATTTGCATAAATCTCCATTGCAAAATAACTGAAATGCTTGAGATGCAGGAATGTGTTTTCTGACTATTCACTTTTCAATACAAAATTTCTCCAAATTCCTTTCAGACCCATCATGAAAGCAGAACAGTGTACTGGAAAGTAACAATGTAGATGAGGAACATATTACCCATATTATCAAAGGTAAATTTGGAATTACTGAAGTAAACCTGACAAGTCTGCATATAAAGCATCACAGTGCTTTAGCAATAAACAGACTCAATGTATTCTTTATCTTAAAAAGCATTTAAAGATGTTTCAAACTACTCACTAATTTAGAATGGATTTTGTTTCCAGTAACTTGCTTTAAAATCAGCAGTGCTTGCTCAGCAGTATAATGATGTTCTCCTTCATAGAAAATGAACAGAGTGGCAATTCCATCATTAAAGAGAATCATAAATAAATTACCTCAATTTTGTCTGCACAACATTTCTTTGATTGTTACTGTACAGGTTCTGTTATAATTTAAAGATGTCATTTTAACAAAGAAGTTTTCTTGTGTTAATCATGTTGTTCTTTCAAGATAGTAAAGCTACTCTGAAAAAGCTGCATACAGTCTGCTGAGCAGCAGAGAATCCTCTTGCAGGATATTTTCTGCACCTATGACTTCATACTGCTTAAGGCCAGAAGGCTTAAGGCCACTTCTATTTCATCTATATTCCTGGTTATCCCCAGGGTGACCTTAAGGACTTCACACAAACGTATGGAAGTTGCTACCTATTTCATCCCTTCTTGACTTTTTTTTTTTGACTGATGCAGAAGAAAACAAGGGCACAAATACACAAGGGTTTGCGTTTCAAGTAAACCACGTCTAAAATGTTGCCTGTTCTTACCCGAGAAGCAGTATCTGGGTGTGTTCACTTCTCATTTATTGTAATACAAAGCACATTTATTTGCATAAAACTATTATGGAGGCTACCTGGTCTCCACTGTGCGGTCTCTTGAGCACCACCTTTTATTCTCATTAGTGAAGGGATGACATTGGGAATTATTTAATCTCAGATTAATCTTGAAAACTGTTTATTTTGAGGGCTTTTGTCTTAATATACATAATAAAAGCATTGAGCTCTCTTGGAAGGGGAAACAAATTCTCCTGTATTTTTATCAAACATGACAAGTAAGCATCTCTGAATCCTTTACATCATTACAAATTCAGATGCAAGTAAAGATAGAAATCTAAAATGTATAATCCTCAGGCTTTTGCTCCCTCTCACAACCACAGGATAGAATTAATTTAAAAGCAATTAGGATTGTTGTACAATAAGCAGATTTAAACCAATAATGAAAAGAAATTCATTGTGAAAGGGTTGAATGAGAGCATCATTTTGCAAACCCCATTAGTGATGAGAATTTAAATCCTTTTCACCCAAAGTTCTCAAAGCATCTCAACAAGTGTAATTTTGACCCTTGTGTTACAGATGAGGCAATTAATGCATAAAGTAAAAATCTCAGAAGCTTCTTCAAAGTTCTGCTTTGACACTTTTATCAAGGAAAAAAAAATTCACAATTTCTCCAGCATTTTCAATGAAAAGCTGAAATCAAACCCCTTTGCATTACAGGGGTGCAGACAAAACAGCCCAAAAAGTAGAATGTAACAGAATGAAAGTGGAAATTACAAACTACTATAAATACCTTAAGACCTGAACTAAAGGTCTAACTCCAGCTCACCTTCTTACTAGAAACCTTGGTCTATACATAGACCTAAGCTGACTCTCACTGCTCTTTTCTTACTGACTTATATTTGTTTAGGTATCTGTGTGTAAAGTTAGCAGGGCATTTTATGGTTAATTGATCATGTAGCGAGTATTTACAACAAAGTTATTCAAAAGCTACAGAGTCATAGACACAGTGATAGGGCATCTATAAAAGCAATACAAACTTATCCATGCAATAGAAAGCTAAGCCAGGGAACACTGAGGTTTCCTTGAATTTAAAGCATTTTTTAACTCTTTAACATAACAGCAAGGTTTTTTTACCTGGCAGGAAAGGTTTGCTTTTCTGGAATTTAGACCTGTAATACTTTCAGGTTTTGCTTTCCTAGATAGATTCCTCTGTAGAATTGTTAAGGTAAACTTATCTGAGCTCACACAATCTGTTTAATGCTACAATACAATGCTGTCAAGGAACATTGTTCTTCCTCAACAAGCAGTGACAGCAAAGATGTCACATATGCTCTGAATAACATAAAATAGGCTTTTTCCTCTTAATTTATGAATTTAGTACAGGCTCAAGACATCGACTTTATTTAACATCACTTACTCTCTCAAACAGAATCGATAGCAAAGCTGTTTCTCCATGACAAAAAAATACAAGTTTTATATTTCAGCAGGACATTTTTCTGCCTCCTGCGATAATTAGCCCCTCTGTCTCAACTATGAAATTTAACTATTTCAACTCACTATCTTGACTTCATACCCACTGTTGTGAGCACAGTTGTAAAAGGTCATGGTTTAGTTATAAATACATCTGTAACAAGTCCTGGTCAAGAGAGGGGAAAGGAGAAATGGATTGCCATAAAATGATACCTGCTAAAATTTTCTGGCATCTGTACCCACCTCTGCCTCCCCCGATCCTCTCTGACTTGCATTAAATGCTATCTGCCAGCCCTTCAAATCATTTAAAACAAAACAGGCACGAGAAAGCAAAGGTCATCACTTGCACTGGACTGGTGCTTGGACACCTCCTGAGGAATCAAAGACTGTAAAATTGATGCTGCATATATCAATGAAACAAGACTTAAAAATTACCAGATAGGAGGCAGGGGATGGGAAGCAGATGGTTGTTTTCCATCTGCAAAACTATCACTACAAGAATAAATTATTTGCCCAAGGTCAGTGCTTGAGACTGGTGAAAGTGAAAACAGAATTATTTAGATTCCTAGGCTAGCAATTAAGCACCTAAAAAGTTATTTTTAGAATTCTTATCATGCATTTTACTAAGCACGTGTAAAGGAATAACATGTTACATATAAGAAGTGAATAAATGCAACTCCGTTCCAGGGTGCCAGAGATGATGGCTCAGATCTTCTGCAAGTTTAAAAATGAAGTATCAGAATCAGAGTGAGTTGGAAAAGATCACAGAATGACATGGGCTTGGAAGGGACCTCTGGAGATCATCTAATCCAACCCCCCAAAATAACTCTGAAGTTTAATAACAACAGTTTAATAACTTTGAAGTTAATAACAACAGGTTATTATTAACAGCAAGCTCTGCTCTTCTCCCCAAGCTATTATCCACTCAATTTGGGATATCAAGGAGCACTTCATAGGAAGGCAACTATTGAAATTACAGCAGAGCCATATTTATATGATCAAAGATGTAGCATTTGCAATAGCTTTACTGGTAAGTATGTGTAAGCGTCCATTTTTCTTATAGGAAGATGGATGAGAAACATCATCTCACTTCAGCTCAAAGTGATTTGGATAACACTGAGGTTGCATCCTTTTAAATGTAGAGCTAAAGTGGAAATTCATTTTATCGCCTCAGTTAAATGTGTCTCTGGGTAATCATTGTCATTGTCCACGAGCATCTGACACACACCAGCAGGTCTCAAGGGAACATCTCAAGGGACAAAATAGACAAAATACAGATCATACACCTCATATTGTGGGATGGGTAAAAGTCAATCCAAATATTCTCTCGCTGTGATATTGAGCTACATTTCATTTACTTAATCCCCATATGCCTCCCAATCCAATCACCTGTGAGGAAATTAGTATTTCATAAGAGCCAACCATTCAGTCGGCTTGCCTTCACCATAATTTTTCATGGGGTGGGTCACACTGTCACAAGATGTCAAATACTAAATAGTTATCAACTATAGCAATACAGATCCAGCTTGAACTCATGACTTTCATCTCATTGTCAGTAAATTCTGCTATCACATTTAACAAAGTCCTTAGCTCATGCATTTCTACAGGATTTGGGGAGGACAGAGTATTGCTTGAATTGAACTGAAAATTGAAGCAACATCTAATTACAAAGTACTACATCAAATCTGTCAGGTAAATTGTTCTTACAAATCATTGAGTTACTTATGGTCTTCTAAAGAGCAAACTCCACTGTCAAAACACATTCCTTGCAGCAAACCAACAGCAGCTGTGACAGATTAAATCATACATAAGAGCAGATCCAATTTTGAGAACAGAGGAGGGGTCCTGAGGCAGCTGCCTCAGTGTTAGCACTGCCTGGGTCAGTGTGAACTGCATGTCCTGTGACAAGGAGAAGCTGTCCAGCCATCCCTCCTTTCACCCCAGCCCACTTTCCCCGGCTCTGTCTCTGGAGTACAAAGACTGAGATTGCTCTTTGTTAACCTAAAGAGAGAAGAGTAATACTATGCCATTAATCATCTGAAGATTACTACATAACTTATTCAAACACGCAAGAAAATGCAGGTGGTGTGCCACATCTGTAGAATGACTATTTTTCACAAGGCAGCATCACTGAAGTCATACTTTCTCCCAGCTTTTCTTTTTTAACAGTACATATTGTTCAACAGGATATTATTACTATTATTATAATGGAGGTAATGAATTGTAACCCTATTATTAAATGAAGAGGATATTATAATTATATTTATGAGTTAAATTACCAAATAATAGAAATAATTTAGTTTGCTGTAACCAATTTCAACTATATAAACCAGTTTAGAGGCAATAGATAATTTTAAAACCAGTTTAATGCAACACGTTACAAGGAAGCAATTGAAAAAGCACCAATGTGGTTGTCTCTCTTCCGGGAATGAGGCATGGGATGTTCTAAAGTTATTCCCTGCAGACCTTTGTTTCCAAGGTAGCCTGAAGCCTAAAGGCTCTTCTGAAGAGCTCACAATGTTGATGTATTGCATCATACTACTGAAGAATTCTTTATGGTATGAAGTCCAATTAAATACTCAGTGCTGAAATAGCTTGAGACCTCAGGTCTGTCTTCAGGGAGATCTAGAGATCTTCTGAAAGTGTGAATTGCTTACAAACAATTCATGAGAACATTAAGGTTCACCTATCAAAAACTTGACTCTTTACTGTTCTCTGGTAAAACAAATGTCAAAGCTACTTCAAATTAATTCAAAATGCAAAATTCAGAATTTTATTGTGTGTTGATAGACACTTCATTTCATAGAGAATATACATCACTGACTGGCAATATATAATCTGATAAACCCTTGTTATTGAAGTCAGTTATCTCCTACATTCAATACCAAATACATAATACATAATTTTTTTTAATTATTGTTAACTAGTTATCAGTGTCAGTGTCTTTTCTTTATTGCTCTGAGATTAACCACTAATCATCTTTTGCTTTGTGCCTGCTGAAGTCAACAGAAACTTTGTTTGAATAGAAACAGAAGCAGCATTAGACAAATATTGCATTACTGAAAGAGAAACAATCATAATAATGAACACAGATTATCTTATTAATAGATAACTACACTGGGTAGAACATGAGATAGAACTTACACCCAGAGTCTATAATTACAAAAATACTGCTGGCACATTCAAACTGTGTAAACTGCCAGAGAGGTTACTAACAATATATAGAAGAATCCAATCCTGAGCACTGTATCTCTCTCCTATCATATTACTATATCTAATCTGGGATTCTGGGGGTGATTAGAGTTTTCAGAGCTGTCTTCTGGGGTGGCTAAATGCAATAAATATCCTTCAGAGTACAACCTGGTATTTCAGTCATAGGATTTACTGTAGTTAGTTCTGCTGCCAAGGTATATTTGTCAGGTATTTATTTTTTTCTCTGCCCATCACTGTTAAAAGATTGTAAGTGGTTAAATAGAACAAAGGAAAAACAGCCAGAAAATTTGTATGATTTAATTAAAGAAAGAAATCAAAGGCATTACAGCCAACAAAGGAAGCTTAAATGAAAAATTTACTACCTCTGGAAGTAACACTCTGTGTTAGGTAATAAAATACTTGGCACTTGGGGTTCATTGTGAAATGAATCATATCTTCTGCTGCATACTGTTCACTACACAACTCTTCCACAAGCCTCTGAATAAAATCACCACTTCCAGCAGCTGCAGCGGGATCTTGTTTTAGGCTGAATAATATTTCTTTAATATTTATCTCATCTTTCTGTTGATACACAAGACCTGTCTAGACTCTGTCTGCCAGACCAAAATTCTGGCTTCAATTTCTTCTTATTTTTTTCAAGTCACTGATGACTTAAAACCCTGGATTTCCATGCTCTCTGACATGGCAGTCTGGGCTACTTTTCTAATCCTCACCCAGGAAATAGTTATCATTTCATGATACTCATAGTCCTTAATTGTCTATGATGAAAAAAAGAAAAGTTGATATCAAAGTCATTTTACTCAAACTAGACTATGGAAGAAAAATTAAAAGTTTTTTAAAGGATAGCATTATACATATTGAGTAATTGCATTTTTTTAAATTTATTTTGGTTGGGATGGGGCCTAAGGTTTGGTCAGACAGACATTAAAAGCCTAGTAACAAACAACATCAGAGAAAAAGGCAATCCCCATTCAAGAGCATGGGTAATTCAGACTTCAAAAAACACCCAGCAGTGTTCTGATAACAGACAAGTGGAGTTTTCATACTCATGTAGGAGACAGAAGAGTACTCAGGAAAGAAAAAAGGTGGTCTAGAGACTCATGTGCTAGTCTGGGGAGTGTGTGAGCACCTGATTCATTTCCTCTGGGCACTACAGGTTTAAGTCACCATAGGCCAATCATCCATAGGCCATCATCACAGGAAGTTGGCTTCCTGTGATCTCTCTATAGCGGTTCACAGAGTCTATTTTTCAGGGATTTTCTAAGGAAAGATATTAAAAAGCTTGTGGGGTACTCCTGCTTTTTTTATGGGGATCCATATAGATGGAAAAATACAGTCCTATTTCAATGTATTAAATATCTAGCTTGATTACTAGCTCACTACAACTTCAATCGACGTAACCTCCAAATGCCTGCTTTTATTCGAGTATAAAATAGAGAAGTCACTCCTCAAGTTTCATCCAATCTGAAACAAAACTTCCTGAAAGTTTCTACTATCACTTCTTCAGAAGTAGCATCATTCTATACTGTCAAGGCACAGCAACCACCACTTCCACACAAAAAACCCAACACGTTTTTCAATCAGGAAGAGTATTGTGTACTAACTCAGCTATCGCATGATGTAACTTCACTGTTTGTCCCCAGACTGTGTATCTTTAAGCAGTCATCTTTATGAAAAAGATAAACCAGGAAAAAAAAAAAAAGGAAAACATAATAATCAGTTTAGAGAATGGATGAAATATCAGGCTCATCATTAACAGCAAGAATTTCGCTTAATTTAGGAACACTGATTTCAGCTGCCACACTCCTGGCAGCTCTATGGCATTGTGTGAACATAATGAGAGTCCAAGAGGGTCACAGCTCTTTCCTTTGCCATTAACAATGCCTGCATCTCACTCCCAAAAATATTCTCCTGCAGCTCTGTTTGGCATCACTCGGTATGTAAGTCACATCTAAATTTTTCTAATATTTATATTGTATATTATTTTAGACATCATGCCTGGGGGAAAAAAAATCCCCTGACAACAATACAAATGCTTGGTACTGACTTCTCATGAATTGGTTTTCTGTGGAATCAACATGAATTTTTCACTGACATCAAATGGGAATCTGATCAAAACCACTCATGTTTTTTTCTTAATGTTTCATATTTTATTAGTAAATCCATGTCCAACCAGATCTATGATCCTGTATGTCAAAAAAATGAGAGAAACATTTGGAGACAACTAAAGAGTTAACATGTCTATAAGAAAGTTCACAAGTCAAGCCAAAGACAGATCACAAGTTGGTGACAAGCAACCAAAATAATTAATAGAAATAACTGAGAAAGTCATGCTGTATTTCAGTTGCTGCTGCCAAATGTCATTTGCACATAAAATTGAAACAGAATGCCTGTAAAAATCCATATTTGCTTGCCAAGTGCTGAAAAAAATTTTTGTTTAAAATTAAGCTTAGATTGCATTTCTTACATTATATTAGTGAAATTGATTTTTAACCTAGTTAGCCTTGTTTCTTCTAGAAGTTGTCTCTACCTTATGAAAGGATCATCAGTCCTTGTTTCCCACTGATCTCTATTGCATTTGTTTCTTAATTCTGTAATTCCATTTAAAAAGGGTTTTTTTCTCATTATTCCTCTGCAGGAGTATACAATGGACATATAACACTCACTTTAGGCAAACAAAGCTTCCAGTGATCATTAATAAGAAAAACAGTAGGAACACTTCGGTAAGTGTGCAGATGGAAGGCCCCAAAACCATCTGAACAGAACTTTCTCTGTTAATTAAAAGTTCTTTTAAAGATGGGAAAGCCATCTATGTGGTACTGGTGCATTGGCTTTCAAATGATACCATGCTTCCAAACTAAATGGATGTTTTAGAAAATATAAGTCCTTACATGGCAGAATGTTTACCACCACTCTCCTTAGACAAACACAACTGACCACGGTGAAAGCAAGGAGGCTTTTCCAAAATGCTTTAATTCACATAAAATTAAAGAAAAAGTTCATATTTACTCTAGTGAAAACCAAGTTTGGACAGTAACTTTAATCTCCACGAGAAATCCTTCATTTCTAATATACACCGAGGCCATCTTAAGCTGAATTTGAGTGATGTCAGGTATATTTTGTAGACATCTATGAATCAATGGGATATGAGTGGAAAAAAAAAAATCTATAGCTTACATGGCAGTATCTCAGACTACATAGTCATAAGTGTTCTTTCTGGCTTGTCACTCCATATCTATAAGAAAATACTTTATGGAAAAAAAATAAAAGCAGGAATATTTCAAATAAGCATCTGAAGCAAGTTTCAATACCTGTGTGAACATCTTTGACCAACAGCTTTGTTTTCTAAGTGCAGTAAAACTACCAGCTGCAAACAAGCTGTTAAAACACTCCATTTCAATATACACTTCAGTAACAAATTGGAGAAGTCATTTCTACAGCATCTTACAGATATTGCTAAATTTGAAGCCTAAAAATGTCTTGATTGGCTAATGAAGACAGCTGTGAAGACACAGCTTGTAGCTTGACAGCTACAAGCACACAAGTAAAAGCAGCATCTCAGTCTGCAATGCACGACTTGTTCCATCTTCATTTCCTTAAGTTGTGTGCCAGCCCTTGGACATGACAACCCATAATATCCATGCGAACATTCAGTCTGTGACCAAAGTAATATAAGCGAGCCAGAGAAGAGTTTATTCCCCATTGTTGATCTCTGATGAACATAAAAATGAGGAAGGAGGTAAATTAGCTGCCTGACTATTTCCAATTTAAAATTAGATACTGCATGAGGGTGTAAAAAGGTTTGGTTGCAGCATTTGATTCATTTACAGCAATGTGGTTGCAGATGTTGTTGTGCATTTTATAGTTGTTTTGAAATCCTGGTGCTTTACAACTTTCTGCTACAAAAAGTTTCCCAATTAAAATAGAAAAAATATAGTTCACCATGTAACACTTTTTAAATGAATGTCCAATTTAAATGTTATTGTTTCTTCCAAAATGTGTCTCTCTGGAATATAGAACAGTTGTGATTTTTCAGGGGAGTAAGAAGAATATACATAATATGGCAGTTGTAGCTAACAAACGATACGACTGTCAGTTTTACATACACAAACCAAGAAGGTCGCAGCAGAATTATAGGCAGTATTTTTAAAAGAATGCTCAGTTAGAAGCCTCATCTGCCATTTCACATTCCTGATAGTAAATAGCTCTGGAACTACTTATCACAACTTGCATAGTTTGCATATTAACGTTGTAATCGCCAGAAATGCGAGGTGTATCTCGGCAGCAGAGAATTTGGGACTCAGGCACAGAACTTTAATGACCAAGGAAAACCCCTTTTTTACATGGGGAGTGGTGCTGTCTCTCGCCAACAGCACCAAAGCAGCAGCTCCCGTCGGAACCTGCGAGCCCTGACAGTAGCCAGCTTCTGGACCCGGTCCAGAAAGAAGTGTTGTTCCCGGGGAGACTCTGTCAAGCTCAGTGCCTGGTAGTTCACAGCATTTTTCTGTTCAGTAAGAGTTTCAGCAGACTGTGTGCATGCATGAATGCACATACACCCCCACACAGCTGCCCGGTGAAGGAAGGACCTTATATAAACCATAGATCCAGGACTGGCTGTAATTAAACTGGCATAACTGCACCAACCTCTCTGACTAATATCACTGGGGTTTATAAAAGTCTGGCCAATAAGACATAGTTACTACCCTATCCTTCGTCTAAATTCTTTGTAAAGGTACTTCCCTGTGACGCTGTGCAGCAAACAGATCAATGGTATTTATATTCTTAATAGGGCCATTAGGAATTCTAAATACCTCAAATAAATAACTAATTGCCAAAGCCCTCATCTTCCTCCTGCAGTTTTTATATCCTTGCCAGCTGCATTACCTACGCTCTGTGAATTAATCAGACTCTGGGTATTACACAGACAAAAATACAAATTCAGGTCTCAAGAACTAGAAATGGATGAAGAATAGATGTAATGAATCTCTTAACAGAAAGAAACCAAGAAAGGGAAGGAAGAGTGAAGCAGAGAAGCAATACCTTTGTGAAACCTTCTCTAGAGATAAGCCAGCCCAATTCAGAAAACAGCAATTTTCAGATCAATTACAAAAGCTTTTTGGTTTGTTTAGGATTTTCCCACGTACAAAAAATAATTTTTTTCCTTCTCACAACTCTCCCATTTCATGTTGTTCCCAATGCCATCATAACTTCTATGGGGAGGTAACTGATTTTGGGATTGTGATCTGCTCTTCAAAGTATAACACAAGCTCAGATCTCCAGCAAAGGCACCAAGCACATGTGACAATAGAACTGAAGAAAAAAACAAAAGGCAAATAAAAGGCTCTTACATTATGAAGACTAGACTAAGGGTATCCTCGAAATAACTTCAAAGGTTGAAGATAACAACAGAAATGCACTGTTAAGTGTAGCTTGTATTTGCCTACCTTGCTATTATTATTCTGCCCCCAAAAAACCCAGAACTTCCTTACAAGGTTTTGTTGAAAGTTAACACAGAAATAAAGTAACCCCCAGCCAATGCAACATCATACTGTACAGAAAGAACTAAGTATAAAGATTCATCTTTTAAAGAGCCAAAACCAGCAAGAACGAACTATAAACATCTCAGTATAATTTTTGTATTTTACAACTGGAGTTCTACTGATGATGTTGTTGTTGTTGTGCTTACCCAATGCTTCCCAGAAGACAGGCTCAGCTCAGGTGTAAATCAGCACAGGAAGCTAACGCAGTGAGGACTCTTTTTAAGGCCTCTGCAGGTGTTACCATTTAAATCATCATGGGCGGAGTCCTACTGCTGAATAATCACAAATGAAGAGATTGATACAGAACAAAGACATCTGCTGTTTTGTAGCTTGTAACAACATCCCACTCCTTCTTCTAGGGAACATTTATCTAATTCTTCACTTACATATGCACAAGCTATGGAAATCAGTAGGAATCTTTTCAATGACACCAATGGGGTTTGAATTAATCCTCCTTATTTACAATGAAATTTAGACTGTCAAATCCCTGCAGTAATATTTCATCTAATATGCAAACTCAAATGTGTTATGTAGTTAGAAGTTTAAGTTCTTATTAGGATATGGAAACATTGAAGATGTAAATATTAGGCCTAATTTAGCAAAGCACTTAAGTGCATTTTTAATGTTAAGCATATTAGTAACCCCATTACAGTCATCTGGACTTCAAATTGAGCACATTTTAAAATATTTTACTAGAAGCACTCCTCCAGTCAGTGTCCTGGAACCAGCTAAGACAGATGAACTATTTCTTTATCAGAAAAGAATCAGTGAGACAAAGGAAAAAAATGTTGTAATTGGATTTTGAGTAGAAGAGAGATACTCTCTCAGGGTAGAAAGCATTATTTCCTTTCGCTGTTACATTTCCTTTGAGATACAGCTGTCACCTCAAGTATATATATATCTTGCAGCCGTTACTCCCGCTTTTATTTTATTCACTTTTTTGGAATAATCACATACCCTGGCTTCTTATCTGTTCTCCTCTATATATTCCCCCCATATTCTTTGCCTACTATTCTACCCTCCTTTTCCGGAAAGCAAAGTGAGAAAAAGGCAATGTAAAATTGCACTGTACTGGCCCTCAGCTCCTAAGAACTATGATGTAAATTTGTTTATTGAACACTTCAGACTCATTACATTTGCCTTCATTTATTGATTTTGGATATCTGACAGTTATAGATTAAAGAAGATGGCCCATGTAGTAGTCTCTTGAGCATACATCCCTACTCTCTCATATGGATTGCTATGGCTGCTATAGCAGTACTCTCTTGTTTGCACTTCTGCATATTCTGTGGATGTTTCTTAAACACAGGCTTCACCCTAGTACTAAAGGCCAATATTCTTTTCCAATAGGTCCCATTTCCCTAGAATCTGAATATTTCTTCCAGGATCTAAACAATAAACTTCACTGAGATAACATCAACTGCCTCTTGCGTTTGGGGAACTGAAGAAGGATATCAGTGACCTCTTGCTGTTAGTAGCCAGAACTATGAGGCAAAGCAAACATCCCGGGCTCTGCAGCCCAGGGGAATTGCCTGGCACAAGACTGTTTTCTTCATGGTATGTTTTATGAGGATTCATTCTGGAGGAGAATGGCTGTCTCTGCTGAGGCATACGGCATTCAGCTGAAGCTTTGATTTCCCACCAGCCAGCAAAAGCAGACATGTTCAACGCAGGGACTCCAAATCATGATGTGTGCAGGTTGGAAATTCTCACTGGGAAAGTGGGGAGTCTTCATACCATCCACCAGATACCTCACCCGGGCACCTACAACATATTGCCCAGACAGTAAACAGACAGAGGTGGTGGCTTTTGCATTAGCAATGGCCTTCAAAGGGCAATGTTAAATTCCCTATATTCTTTGGTGCTCCATGTCTCAATTAAATGGCAAAAGAAAAGCTGCATGCAAAAGGGATTGTACTTGGCACTTTTTAAGCCATTTGTCAGGAATTCAGTGAGAAGGGTGAAAACAAAGAAAATAGACAGTTACTGTAACTTTGTAGCAAGTACAGAATTGAAATGCCATCGTGCGGACAGTCAGTGTGAGTAAATTTTACCAGGAGCATCTCTTAACAAAAGTGTGATCTTTGAACAAGCAGGAAAGCCTGCACTAAGGCTGGATTGTTTCAGTTCTTACAAGGAGTGAACACTACCTCAGCATCTCAGCTGGAACATGATCTCCTGTGCAGCTCTAATGCCCTTATCAAACTGCATATTTGCATTTTGTTTAAACATTTATAACTCAAGGTAGAAGAAAAGCTTTTAAAGTCTCAACAGCTTGAAAGGTCAGTGAAATGAAGGACTGAAAGATACATCCCTAGTCCTTGCAGAAACAGCTTTGTAGGATTTGTTTCTAAGACAGTCTGAATACATCATACCCAGGAAATTCCTGACACCTCCTTCTGATTTTTCATTTTCCTGAAAAAAGTCAATTGAAAATGATGGAATTGAGTTTAGGTAAGAGAACTTGACTTAGAAACATGAGAAGCTTGTGTCTTCTTCATGAACAATATAATGCAGATGATACGTGAAAGGAACAGGATTGTCCCAGATAATTTAATTACTTCAGCCTGTAAACAAGGAAAGCTTATCAAAGTTAGTATGGCAGAGCTGCTCGATTCATAAATACTAAATGTCAATTAATGAAAATCTTGTTTTCTGTTTTAGAATAATGTGGGGTTTTTTAGATCCAGAAATTTCACTTGAAACCCATAATCAATCAAGCTCACCCTGGCTCCAGTGCAGGATTATTTGTCATATTGGTTCTACAACAAAGCTCCTTACACAGACTGCATGTTTTTCCACATTTATCATAATTGCATACTAACATAAAATCTAGCTTAGGGCAGGTTAAACTAAGAGATGATATATAAACATCAAACTTTCATTTTACAGGAATCAGACATGTTTACTTAAAATCATGCATGTTTGTGAGGTAAGTCTTACATACATTAATTTAAATTCATTCTTAGTACTCGGGTGACACAAGAAATTGCTTAAAAGCAAATAGCAGGATGCATGATGTATTGCATAAAATCGAAGATAGCAGTAAACCACAGGAGTGGAACCACAAAGGAATCTGGAAATTATTAGTAAATATATTGCAATTAAAAGATTGGGTTATATTTCAGTATGAACTGTAAAAGAGAGTGTTCAAAATTATGAGAGAACATTCATTTACAGGTGAAACAAGTGTTGCGTATTTTTCCCCACTGTAAAGCAGTCTATTTTCCCTGCAGTATTTATTTATTACTATATTAGCGTTGACCACTTAAAAAACATAATAACCAAGCAGACTATATAGGCTCTGGTGCATCTTCCTTCCTAGATGTTTAAGTTCAACATAGAACACTATTGCAGTATCATTATTTTCTGGATTTGATCACATATGCAGTTTAACAAATTAATTTTCTGTCTGAAGCCCTCAGCATATTAAGATTGAGCTCATGGCAGATTCAATCATGGTACCAGTTCAAGAAATTTTTAGTGAAGCAGCATATATCTAAAAGCCATGCGGGTTTTTTTGTTTGGTTTTTTTTTTCTCAAAATGCTTTTTACTCCAGCACATTGAAATCACATCATACACAAGTGCCAAATCTCTAAATAGAACTAAAACCTGCATAGTTTTTGTCCTGGAAAATAAAGGGATAAAATCCTCTATAGAGCTGGATCTCATGAGTAGAAGCAAATACACTCTTCCTTCACTCTTTAACTTAGTGATTTGATTTAATTTGGTTTAGTCCCATAGATTTTGTGACAGCAACTTTATTAAATTTTTCTGAAATGGGCAGAAAAAAATCTCGTGGCAATCCAATTTCAAAATAAATTATATAATTTAATTAAGGGTAGAAGGATCTCAAAGATAAGCCAAAAGCATATTAGCAGCAGCAGCAGCTAGGTTAGACTTGATTTCATTTCTGTTTACTTTTAAACTTGGTGTCCTCTCTTGGGGATAAGTTGTAAGATCTGGGATACAGTTGGCTGAACTTTAAAAAGGTTTAAAGATATTTTCTTGTCTTACAGAGACTTATCTGCATGTATTGTTTTCTTCATATTTTTCTGCCCTTTCAAATATTACTTGGAAATGATAAACACATGGTGACTGTGTAAAACAAGTGGCAAAAGTCAGAGATTTCATATTCTGTCAGAAAGACCCAGGTATAGCTATCAAATGAAAAACTTCACCAAGAGATAGTAATTTTCATTGACAGTGTTTATAAATACCTTATTAAAAAACCAAGACCTCACTGACATAGCAATACTGCAGGACATATCCAGGTCAGGTCTTTATAAACAGAAACAGATAACCCACATTCAGATTCACTTTGGTATGGTTGAAAATTGGTACTTTATATTTCTAGGAAATCAGACTTGCATTAAGCAGCCCAGTCTATGTGATAGCACTTTGTGGCAATGCTTTAAAATGTACTTAAAGTGGAGTGTTACTCAAGGTTTCAGAATTTATGAACATTTGATTTTTCAAATTTTCCTTCCATCTTCCTTTCCTTTCTTCCCATGCAGAGTAAGGAAGTAAATAAACCTGCTGCAGAGTGTCAATATAGTACTTGCTGAATACCACTCACGAGGACAATGATCGGAGCAGAGCATGGTGTAGTTGTGCTTAATTTTAACCATTAGAAGTAGTTTTCTCTCCGTTTTAATGCACAAGTTCACCTCTTCATATCATTACGCCGGTATAAAGACCTAAAAAAAAAGCAAACAAAAGATAAAGACACAAAGTGCAATCAAAACTCAGCAGTTTAAAGCCAACCAGCCTGCCTCATTTTCCAATGCAATTTATTTTATTGCCTTGTGTACTAAAGCATCTAACACTAAACCACTGCATCATTCAGCTGAAAGGATAAATTTGGGATCTGTTCAGCTCTCAGCGTTGTCCCTAGTGCGCTGCAATTAAAGAAACACCTGGTTTGAATAATTTCTCTGCAGTCTACTGTAAAAATTCAGTGTTCAACAGACCAAAATTTCACCTCAATCTGCAATATAAATAATATATGTATAATGGACTCAGTTTTGTAAAGGGCTGTGGACTTCTCCCCTGTGTCTTCAGTTACCATATTCATCATGGAACAACTTAAAAGGGGAAATGAGATTTGCTAAACTTTTTTCTGACATTATATGCAATGCTCACTTTTTTCAAAGAGATTAATTTGGAGCTTGGCCAAACCCTAACTGTTCTGGAGATCAGCCTGGAATTGTCTTACGGGAACGTGGTAGCTCTCGTTCCTGACATAAAGCAACTGAGATGCATCTCAGCCTATCACCTACCATCACCTGATGGGACTAACAATAGTTTTGCAGGTATATTTGAAAATAAAATGTTTTTTATATTTCTGCACCATCCTCTTGTTCAGAGTTAATTTTTCTGATTGCATTTTATCTGATGCTTATTTTGTGTGTCTCCTGTGTGTGATTTTTATTTGCAGAACACCATCATCAAAATCTATTCATCCATTGATGTTGGAACACTCATGTGGATGCAGAGTAAAAGAAAGATGTTTAAGTGTACCTACAATTAACCCAACACTAAGACTTTACCAAACACTTGCAGATTTAATATTCAGAAGATAATTCTGCACACTTACTAGTTTTGACATCTTGCACAATGCTTCGAGCGACGCAGAAGGTGAGCCATGTTATGTCACCTACAAGGACTTGAATACAAGGTTATTTCTTTCTGTTCCAGACGGACTAGTTGGCTGGTGCTGTCAGGATCTTATGTAAATGTGCTAATCTGCATATGCAGTATTTCATCTGTAGCTTCTACCATGCTGAGATCTATAAACTTCAGGGTGTTCATAGTTACAAAAAATTACTTTGCAGTCACCATGAAGTTCTTCAGGCAGTTAGTAAGTATTTTCACGTTTCTAAGGTGACAAAAACATATATCATACACACACCATAACCTAGAAATTGGATCACAGGGTACTGGACCAAGACCAGAAGCCATTAACAGCAGAAATGGGAAAGTTAGTCATGCTACTTTACCTCCATTCCCACCTTACCTGTAAGAATCTGCTCCATGGTCAAGAAAACTTCCTCTTAGTGCTTGGCGTGTGTACAAAAATTTTATGCGGTAGGGCCCAAAAATAGCAGGAGTGCAAATATTACTTGGTTAAGCTTACTAACTTAATTCTTTGGGGGCAGCTGCTAATCTGCAAATACCAGCAACTCCTGGGACCTATTGAAGGAGAGCAATAAATCCCTCCTTGTGTATTTGAGAGAAAGGTTTCAAAGACCAAAAATTTCATAATTATGATAATTCCCTTGTGATTTGTATGGAAGCAGAAACATACCCAGCAGTAGTGATTCAAGTGTTATATAAACAAATATTTTCATTTTTAAAAATTTTCATTAAAAAGAGAAATTGTTGCCTCTGGACGCAGACTTGGACAAAACGGGGCTCCTTGCTGCACTCTGTAAACTAAATATTAATTGCTACTATTTTTATGAATATGAAACATTCGCTTTACAAGCCCTGTTGCGTTGGTGCTAGTGGTCAAAGGATCAGTACATGTTTTGATTCCTGTTTGGCTGAGTGCTGAATCTCCTCTGGCTCAGATGCTCTGCTTACATATTTTTCCTGATCCTGGCAACATCTTGCTTTTTTTGCAAGCACAAGTGAAATCCAGCAAAATTATTCTTTTCAAAAGGAATACAAATGACAAATATGGCTTGAGGAAATTTATTTCTAAAATGCAGCATAAATGTAACAAATTCTTCCTAGACTAAAAACTCACCTTATGCTTCAAAGAAAGATGCAAGAAACAAAAAACCCCAAAGTTATGGAATGTGATTTTAAAATGCTTTCTTATATATTCGTTTTGGTTGTTTTGCTTATGGCATGAGTCTTTGACCACAAGATTTCCTTTTAAAACAAAATAATCTCTGGGATGTTTAAATTAATGGGAACCAACTTCTGTTAACTATATCTCTTGGGAGCAAGTTGGGCATGTTTATTGTGTGGATGTAAAAAGTTTTCCTATTTTCTGTCTAATGGGTTTACCTGCTATGTGCACATACTGCAAAAGGAGAAATTTGGTCTTTTCTCTTTCATTATTATTCATTGCCTTCTACACCATTGCTATTAATCTTTTTAATTACCAATTACAGATGGATTAGTTCTGATGATCTAGAGTTGGAAAAGAAAAAAAAGATAATTCAGTGTTCTCCAGAATTTTCACATATTTAATTCTTTTTTACTACATTTAGAAATTTTTACTTTTAGATTTCCATAAGGAGCCCCCTTTCTCCTCTGAGGCAGTGACAGAACAAGCCCAGAGTCTGCAGTGACTTGTATAATAGCTCCTATTGGAGATATACATCTGGGGCCATTTTCTTAACTGTTGCGATTTCATGGATTAAAAATTACTTTAAGCATTTGGTTTTCTAAAAAATGTGACTGGGGACACAGAGGTAAGAGACAATTTATATTAGTATGTAAATTGACATTTAGCTTGGGTGGAAGTTAATGAGCTCCATCCTGTCAAAGCCTGAAATTGCCTGTGAGCTTTCCTAGAAGATGCTTCAACAAATGAATATGAAGAATTTCCAACAAAAGAAAAGCTTCTGCAAGCTCAATTAAAACTTATCTCCAGGCTCTGAGCATTGCTAAACATGAGATCAAAATTTACTCCAACTGCTGCTGTGATCACTGGTATGGAAGATACAAATACATCAACTCTCTGCGCCATGTATTTGTAAGCAAAACAAGAAGTGATGCTATTACATATCTTGCAGGAGCCAACCAAATGGAAGACCTGACTGTCTCTTTGGCTTGTGCCCCTCCAGACAGTAACACATCTATTTCCAGTCTAGAAAATGAGCCACAGCATAAATAGACAAAAATGTCAAAGACCACAGTCTCTGCTTGAACACCTACACCCCGTTCAGAGGAAGAGAGAGAACTGCACGTTGCATGTGAAGTACCAGGGTTTCTATTATATTTAGTCTTGGATGACAAATGTCCTATAGCTATATCTGCTGTAAAAACTCTTTCTGACAAATGGATGTATAAGAGATACAATCTTTATAGTAATATCATTAAAGAGACTGATTGCAGCCCAAGTCCTCCTCAATCTCTTTAGCAACACTTTGAAAGAACTATGCAATTCTGAAAGTCCCATTATGCAGAGCAGTGGTGTGATCGAAAAGGTCTTGAATGCCCCGGAGAACTGAATGGTCTTGAATGTCCCAGAGGGACGGCTGTTCATGCTTGAACTTCTGCACCCAAGATTTCTTCACTCACTATTATTTGAACTCTCGCAAAAGGCTGATCTCATAAATATTGGACTCTGCAAAATTAATGAGATGCTACGGTCTGATGGGGCTGTCAGTAGGGGATTGCTCACTGTGCCTTTCAGATAGGTCCCTGAAAATGAAATGGCAAGAGTCTTTGGCTTCCTACATACATTTAATGTGACAAGTAGCCATCTTAGCATGTCAACAAAACATGTGTGTTTTAACCCCATTGAAGAACAGCCAGGAGCAGAGTCATACCTCACAGAGGCGTTCCAGAGACCTTCATGGATTTCTAACACAGGTTGTCAGAAAGTGAGTTATTATTAACCTATCCTTTTTAGGAATGGTTTTCTAGAGCCCAGCTTCTCACTAATCAGAAAACGTCCAGTAGAAAATAAATAGAATGGGAAAGATTCTTCTAAGAGAGGAGCATTAATTTGTGACAACCTTAATCTCAGAAGCACATGTGCTGGAAACTCAGACAAGTTGCCTTCTTTTTCCTTTGATAGAGAACCAAACATGTCTTGTTCTATTCTTTTCTCTGTATTGTTCCTTTTAAAGTGACAAATGAATAAATAAACAACATCTGGGTTGCAGAGTAGCCATCTGGGAAAGTCTTGGAAGTGAAGTGTAGAAGGGCCCCCAGAGAATGCTCATGAGACACAGTGGGGAAATTTGAACAGAAGACAACTGCAGGTGCACTCACTGTAAAAGAGGGCTCCCACTTGCCCACAGGTGTCCAGCAAGAAGCCCATCATTCACACCACACTGGTGCTGTGCTGGACTGATGGATACCTCCTCTGGAGTTGGGAGAGAAATGCAGGTACAGAATGGACGTGTCTCCAGGAATTTGACTGAAAAACACGATTTATGGTAGGCACATCATCCCCCTACCAGCCGTTCTCTGCCAATTAGTTTTGAATAGAGCTCTGCTTTAGACACACATTAGAGGTTTTTATGCCAGAGCTTTGAACGGCAATTCATTATGTGGTTTATTAGACCTGAAGTGCAGTTTCATGGTCAAATTGATTTAATGCTGATCTTGCCTTTTTCTTCCCCATTTGCAAGCTTACATGCTCTCCCTCTTGTGCTGGCACCAGCATGGTATATTGGGCCCTGCAGGCAGCTTAATCAGAAAGTTGATTAAGCCGAATATTAATAATCTTCAGCTTTGGGGCCAGATCAGTTTCCTGAACTGGCTGATTGCTTGGCTCCGCAAAAACCAGTTCAGGGAGAAGGGAGAGGACTAGATTGCAGTGCAGGCTCACTTATCCCCTCCTGGCAGCACCGCAGATGTACCTTACCCAGACCGATTTGGAAAGTACACGAATGTACAGGTGTTGTGCTCGTAATGAAACCCTCTGGAGCCTCCTGCCCTCCCTGACTCTTTGCTTAAAGCCCGGGGGTCCTGGTAGAACTGCTCCACGATTGGTTTTGCTGCCTGTGCTTCAGATGCCTATTTTGCAACCTTCACAACTGAATTAAACTTTAAGTATGGGGAAGGTAAGGAGAATGAACCTTAGCTTGCAAGGGATCAGAACAATTACCTAAATCCTATTTTTTAAAAATAGTAGTTTATCTGCATATTTTATTAGATCATAAATCCACAAATACTTCTAACAAAAATTGAGACAAGTTCTGAATCATCATTCATTATAAAACTGGCAGGAATCTCTCAGCCGTAACTAGCAACTGAATTGAGATGTAGTTAGGAAAATAATATTTAGTAGTTAAACTCTTTGACAGGAATTTCATTCAGCTAATTTGGTGTAAATGTTAATTCCAGGCATCAGAACCATAAGATTAGGTTATTTCTTTCACTTGTTTTCAGCTCCTCTGAGAGGATTTCAGGCTAAATTCTTCCCCAAATACTATCTTCGTCACTGTTCCAAATATCCGAATTACAAGATCTGTTCGCTTCCCAGTTGCACCATAATAGTGACTGTGATGGTAATGGGATTACCCAGTGTTAAATTCATTGAAGTCATTTAATGACTTAAGAATTTCCTTGAGGCTTTTATTTTTCCAGGCAAGGAATTGTTTTTCTTAAAACAAGTTACACTAAACTAACAGTAATAACCATCACCAAATGTTCATAGTAGTAAGATATAAATTAAGAAGATTTTTCTTTTTGATTCAAACATATCCCTTCAGTGTTGTGAAAAGTCCATCCATACATATGCATAATCATAACATTAATTGTCAGGAGTGGATAATAACGTATCATTTTTTGTCCCAGTTGAATGGATTCAGAAAAGAGAAGATTAATTGAGGAGCCTAAAATGATACAAAAAAGTCTGATTTTACATAGATGCGGCTCGATCTGAGCTCCTTGACAAGGCCCAGAGCTGCTGTGTGTACGGCAGCGGGAGTGAGCTCACCCCTTGCCCATGAGCAGCTCTTCTGTCCTGGGACACAAGCAGCAAGAAGGGGAAGCAGTCCCTGCCCTTGTGTGTTCATCCTCATCCATGCACAGCCAATAAAAAAGTCAGCCTGGAACATTTCTCTTGGCAATGGTCACCCTTTTGTTTGCCCTGCTCCAGTGTTTTGAGGCTCATTTTAATTTTAAGTGGGATCATCCCATGGTTCCACAAGCAAAGCTTCCATGTAACTCAGGATGGCAGAGAGCAACAGGCAGCTGGAGATGCTTTGAATAAGCCCAGAGCAAACCTGGCTGCAGGTGGTTAGGGGTTAAAAATTCTTCTAGTCTTAAAAAAAAAATTCTATTCTATCCTACACTTGACACACTGAATTTTGCAGAGCAGACATGAAACTCACATAGAATTAATGCTTGGCTACATATTGGAAATTGTTAGAATAAAATCCAAAACCTACAACAGATAATCTATGAAGTTGTATTGATCACATTTAATTTTCATGAGTAAATGCTCATGAAGCTGGTCAATTAAACTGCAACTGCAGCTTTTCTTTCTTGAAAATATCTCTATAGAGGTCCAAAAAGCTTCAGTTAAAGAAAATCAGCTAAAAAGCCCTCCCTAATTAATGAAATAAACTACAAAGTCTCCAATGGGTTTATATAGGATGTCTGTACAGCATCTAGTGTTCTGGAAAAAGCTGTGCTGCAATTATGATTTTTATAAGTATTTAAATGGCCTGCAACAGGTATCTGGCCTTGCATCAGCTGCTAAAATGAATATTTTAAATTACATTTTGATCTGGTCACCTTTCTTGTAGACTTTCTTATTATCCACTGAAGCAAGTAAATACATCAGAGACAACTGCAATATTTTCACAACTTTGATGTACCACCTCTCCAGCCCTGCTTTAATACCTTACAGGTGAAATTCTAATATTACTGAACTGAGTGATAGAAATTTCTACTGACTGATCTTAAATGATCATAAAAACATGCAATTTAACATTTCCCACTGTGTTTTCTTTCTAAAGTCAACTATGACACTTCACAGATTTTGTTAAACTTTTAATCTTGTTTTTTAAAAACCACTCAGTTGCATATATTTGGGAAACTTATCAGATAAGTCCTAGGCAGGAAATAACTCTCTGACGGGTAAGACCAAATTTCACCAGAGTCTTAATTTTTACAGTGGGATAAAGCTGTCCTTCAGTATTTGCCTCAACAAGTATGTAATATTTTACAGCTTAGGCAGGAGTAAAAAAAAAAACAAAACTATACAGGTAGTCTCACTTGGGGAGGATGATATTTTCCCACAAAGCTGATAACAATAAATAAGCTTCCATGGCTTATTGTTTGTGTAACAAAGTTTCAGCATTGCAGCCTGATGAAAAACCAGGATCCATGTGAAAAGCAACATATTGCTGCCAGTTTTGTTTCAGTTTTTTGCCTTGTTTACTGAGTTGGGCACTCTGGTTTCATAGCTCATTTTATACATATATTATATATATAATATATACACGCATCAGATAGATAGAATATTGATTTCATTTCCTCATCCCTGTGACTGCATTGTAGTACCAATTGTAGCACTACTTCATCAAAATGCTGTCAAATTCTTAACAGGTCTCTGTCAGATGAGAATTAAAGCAGTGACATTTAAACATTCAAGAATCAGATACTAAGGTAATAATACCCTGTTACTAGAAAGAGTTGAAAAAGTAGTAATTTACCAACTTTTTGGCTCATGGACATAAAGAGTAGATGATGCCACTGCACCTTTGTCACCACTATTAAGTATAACCTTGACTAATCCAAGTTAGTCCTTGGATAAGTCCCTCCTTGCTCCTCCCTCCCCTCCTTGCCAGTCTGTGGCCAAACAATTCACTGAGCTTCTATGTGGCTCTTTCACAGAAAGATCAATGATTTTTCTGCATTTAAACTGTAAGCTCAGTTCCTGCTGTCCAAAAATCAGATTACACTGTTACATGCTGGCTGCCCTGTGTCAGTAGAAAAAACTACCCCTGGAATGAAACTCTTGTTCTTAGTCTCTTGCCTTTTCTGGGTCAAAAGATGGTTCAGTAACCAAGAGAGCAGGCAGCGAGTCACACTCAACGAGAACCTGTGCTCAGCTGGAAGTGGTGCATCAGCTCAGTCCTGGGCTACCTGTTAATTGACATGCACAAGCTTAAAAACTGGGACAGAATCCAATCCCTTACAAACACATTTGCAGTTAGTTTAGTCTTCCTGCACTGTCATCCATGCAGAACACAGCCTGAAATACTCTCATTATAATTTAATCTAAGCCAATTGGTTTTATAATTTATTGTTATTTCTGGTTTGCTGAAAAATAACTCACAAAGTAAAATGAAACCACTAACAAGCAAGTCTCTATTCCAACATCACTTCATGGACTTTTAAACACTTCAACACTTCTAACTTCAGTTTCTTATTTGGAGAATGCCTGCTTACATTTCAGGAAACCTATCCATTATTAAGTCTAACTATCAACCATGAATTCATTTATGTCAGTCAGATTCTGTGTGATATGCAGCCTGGCACTAAAAGACAGCAAATACATTTTTAGAAATTTCAGTTACAGGTTGATGGGAACAAAGTCCATGAAACAGAATGAGATTTTTGGCATGCAATTTTTACTGCTCTGGAGAAAATAAAAGCTTCATAATGTATTAGAAACTGAAAAGCTACCTTTGTTTAGTTTAGCTGCACCTCAGAGTCCCTGATTGCTGTCAGCAAGTGCTAAAAAGTTAAAAGGGAGGAAATATTGTAAAATGCCACTAGAAGGTAGTGCAGTCTAAGATTGAATGCAAAGACTCTTGGGCTTAATTCCAGCCTCTAGAAATTTGCTTGGGATGCAATTCATTTATGTGCAGACATCTGTCAGGAAGCGTACACACCTTTGCATTCCCACAGAAATGGAAAAAAAAAAAAATGTTAAATGGTACCTTTCCTGACTGCACGGGCTGGGGAGGGCAAAACTTTGCTTGGGGTGTGGGCAGCCTTTGCATCTGCTCCCCCTGCCCAACTACAAGCATCACGCCCAGAGAACCCAACACTTCTGAGGGATGCATTGACATGCATTTGGAGCTCGGGGAAGGGGACTGGTGAGCGTGCAACCAAGAGTAATGTAACGACTCCAAGAAACAGACAGAAACCTTTAGGCTGAACTCTGGGAAAAATTGTCTAAAGTCTGTATGGCTATGAAACAGACTCCAGGTGAAAACAATGGGAAGACTTCTTCAACATGTAATGAACAGGACAAAGCAACAGAAAGGAAAGGAAGGAAGGAAGGAAGGAAGGAAGGAAGGAAGGAAGGAAGGAAGGAAGGAAGGAAGGAAGGAAGAAAGGAAGGCAGGCTGGCTGGCTCTTCTTTCATTTATAAGTCCAATTGTAAGTTTCCACACATATATTCATAGCAACTCTTTAAAGACAACATGATAGTGCAAATCGTTTTAAATATTACTAATCCATGACATACATGCACCTAATAATACCTGCTGGACAGAGAAAAGCAAGAAGTTTCTTCCACCCTAGCAGATGTCCTTGGAATTTCCTCACATGCTTAAACTCCCTTCTAATAGTTTACCTTATCAACCCGTGTCTCACAGAGCAAAGAAATGCATTTTTCAAAGATTATTGACGTGCTGTAGAATAGAAATCTAAAGAGGATACTGTCAAATTCATATTTGACAAATAAATAGGGTAATCTTCATAGTGCTGAAGTCACTAAAACAGATGTGATACTTTTATCTGTGTCCACATATATATACAGTTTATCAGTGCAATTACAGGTAGGAAAGATTATATTTATCTTTTCTTTACTGTGAATTGGAAAAGAAGGAAATGATTTGTCTTCTAAAAGACTTGAATTGAGTGGAAATTGAAGACCTACCTGTTGTGATAAATAAACTATTTTCTCTGAACTATCAAGAGAGGAATGGTAAACAAACAGCTACAAATTACATCATTAAACTATGCAAACTAAATGCATTTAAGAACACATGCAACCAAACATATATAGGTATTTTTTTTAATTCAAACAGAAATTAACATATTTCTAGTGCTTCGTAAAGTATAGAGCCATTGCCTTTTCCAATATTCTGCTCACACAAATGACTTACAACTGTGTCCCGAGGCAAGAAAGGAACCTTGTCCCTTACCAATCAGACAGAACTGCAGTTGGCCAGTAATGACACTGACATGGTTTTATCCAGGATCTTGAGAGCACTCCTCGTTCCAGAAGAGCCATCTGTCAGTGTAACCCACCGACCTCCACAGCCAAACAGGCTATGTAATGTTCTCTGCTTCCGGGGGTCAGCTGATAGCTGTTAAGGAAAATTCCCAGTTCATTGTGTATCAAAATATCTGATGCTAATGTCTACTTCTTTGCCTAGGTGGCTGTTCTTCCATCAGAAGAGCATGCAGACTTCCTGCTTTGCATTGGGCAGTGTCTCCTTTGCCATAACATATCTACTCTCTTCATTATGATGATTCTTCTCTGTGTTATTTTCAAAGATCGCATTATCTGCATTACTTCCCGTCTTCCAAATGAATAAAACTTACATGGGAGAAACTATACCACCTGTGAAATTCATCTTTTTGCCAATGACAGTGTAATTGAAGAACAGAGTGCTCAGAAAAAGATGAGGAAGAAAAATTGTAAGTGATGGATGGACTAGTAACCTTGCTGGGTAGTGGCACCATAGAGGGCTTCCATATGTGTAATCAAATAGATACACCAGCCTTTTTGCTTTATTCCATGAAGCATTAATGGCAATTTTCAGAAGGCGCTTGAAAAGGTTGCATTTATTCATGCAACTTAACGCCAAAACAAATACCATTAGTGTGTGCTTCAAGCCAACACAGGGTTTTTACAACCAACTTCACCCACCAGACAACAAAAGCTCACAAACCTGTTAAGAAAACCAATGTGAAAGAGAAATTCTTCTAAGGACCTCTGGGAAAACCAGTGACAAATATGAGATATCTACACTGGCAATATTTCAGCAGGGCTGGTGATGTCAGAAATTTCATTAGCTGTGTGGCACGCATGTTCTCACCGTTCCAAGGTAAACAGAGTGGGTGAGCAGACTGAGCAGTCACTTCCTTAAATTTTCAGGCATCTTCTCTTTATACAGAGACTTATAAAAATTTATACAGTTTTACATATATATATATATATATAAAACATATACAAACATATGTTTTTAGATATTCTTTCAACTTTTTTTTATAATAGAAGTGACCTTTTCCCTTTCCCCTGCTTGCATTAGAGGAGCCATGTAGAGCTCTATGACTTTCTTTGTTGTGTCAAGCTACAAGACCTCAGTGCACAAGTAATGCATTTGTTCACTGTTCCTGTTTCTTTCGACATCAGTCCTTCCAATGGCTTCCCTGCTATTATGTACATTGTATGTTTTGTCCCAATAAATTTAAGAGTTGGCTTGCAAAGACAAATGCCTTCTGTGGGGAACTTGCTATTTTGAGGAGACACGTATTCCTTTATAAACTGTTCATTTAAGATGTTCTTGAAGCTGGTGTTACCCAGGGATTCTGAACTCAGTCCCAGCAACTCCCTTCAGGATTTCCTGACAATGACCTTCTTCAGTATATCTGAAATTCATGACTATGTACACAGGGTTGTCTAAGGCACAGATTTAAAAGCTGACTCCTTCTTTGATGCCTGAGTTTAGACAGCTTGGAACAAAACTTTAAAAGATGTTCGGGTTTCAAGGCATTTGGGGTTCTACTTGTTTATAACCATTAAGAGACTAGAATTTCAAGTAAGTTTGCAAGGTCAAATGGTCACAAGGAGATAATGGGATTTATATTGGAGCTTATGAGCATACCTGTGTGGGGTTTTAGGACAGGGCTATGCAGAAGGAGCAGTGTTCATACTACTCACAATTTGAAAACAGTACGTCAGGCCCTTTTGTGAAGGTACACACTGGAAAGGGTTTGGGGCTTTCACCTAGTGTATATCGAATGGTCATGCATTAGACATTCTAGAGAGGCTTTTGAGCTTGGTGATGGGAAACTTGCATAAAAACATGTCAGACTAATAATTCAGGGAATTCCTGTGGTATATAAGCTTCCCCTGATTCAGATCAGTATGACTTGGATCAGTATAACTGTTGTAAAACTTGAAATCTAGCTAATGGGGAAGAAGGATTTATGCAGAAAGGGATTGTTGCACTTCCCTGGAATGCTTTTTGTCAGGGTGGCAGCACAGATGTATGTTCATGGCATCACTGTTACGTGTCAGAAGTTGACACTATTGAAGAAGTTTGCTTCTACACCAGTACATTAGTCATCTCCTGGATATTCAAGATTTGTTTGCCCCTTGAGCACACTTGAGGGAAATATGACTGATGGCAATAAAACTACTTGCAGAAACGTGTTATTGCCAGCAGACAGTAACTGAGTTGCCCATCTCCCCACAGGCATTTGCCGTATATATCAAGATGATGTTTGTAATAAGCAACTGACTTCTCTAGAGGAGCCTAAATTCTTTCTGTGCTCCTGTCGGGAGATGTTCTGCCATACTGAGAAAACTCACTGTGACATGCACACTAATAGGCCTCATTTTACAGAATCACAGAATAGTGGAGGTCAGAAGGGACCTCTGGAGATCATCTCCTGGAAATGCTCTGCTCAAAGCAGGGCTAAACAGAGCAGGTTGCTGCTCAGGACTTTATCCAGCCTCTGGCAGGGATCACTGGCTCTTTGATTTTAGTTTCATCTCATTGTTCTGCTCCTCCACACAGAATCTCTGCCCAGAAATCTTCATGGTGAGATGGCTTCACAATTTCCCAGTGCTGGTCCAGCACTGGGATATGCATCTGCTGCAGAGCCCTATAGGGAACAAGTGGGAAGAAAGCCCTGAATACACATGGAGGTGAAGAATGTGAGAGGATAAAAAAGCTCACACGTGAGCCATTTCAGTGGCCTGTCCTGACAACGTGCACTAGAAGATGTGCATTGGGATTACCTTAAGGGAACTGATTTTATTGCTCTGATCATCAGAGGGCTGATCATGACTCCTTAAAACCTTTTCCCCTTCTACAGGAATTACGTGCTGTTCAGGCAGAGGTATCCACACATCACTGGGTTTATATTCCTCACTCAAGCTGACTACATCAATTCCCACTGAACAAATTTCTAGCGTGTCTCTCACTCTCCCTTTGTCCTGATACTTACAGATTTTATTGGATTTCTTACTGTAATGCTTAATTCTATGCTGTAAAGTTTGTTTTGTCTTAATTGCTGGGGATTTCTATATAAATAGATTAATTGTGCCCTTCAGTTTCGGATGTGCAGTTTTAAAAGTGATTTTTTAATTCTGTATAAAAGTTAAACTTTTTATCAAACCTTCTACAGGATATTATCTTTTAAAGGGGTAGAAGATCACACTGAAAAAGAGCTGCTACACATTCACATAAGACAAAACTCTAAAGTGATATTTAAAATTAAAATAGCAGGAGCGTGGTAATAGTCAAAATGTTAATTTCAGTAAAGAAAATTTATTCAAACTAGGCTTATATCTGTATGATCCACTCTAATTTTATAGCTGACAGTCTTCATGCACCCATACAAGAATCTTTTATGAAAAAAAGTATCCTTCTGGTACACTTTCAAATTTCTGGGCAAAATTATCAGCTGGTGTTGGTGAAAGAAGCTCCTTTAACTTCAGTGTTTAAGTACAATTTCAGTGGAGACACTAATTTACATTACATTATTTCAGATTAGAGCAGGAGGCCACCCACCAGCCCACATCCAGCCCCAGAACTGCAGTGGATTACAGATTGCTGCAGGCTCTGACAAGCATTAATTACACTGTGATGTCTGGGCCAGGTTGGATCAAAGGCCCACTTAGCCAAGGATTCTGTCTGCAGCAGAGAATGCCTGAGGAAGTCTAAGAGAACAAGGCACAGACCTTATCTCAGCCTTCAGGGATCTGCAGCTCAGGCAGTTCCAGGGTCAGAGACGGTACCTTTGGTTTTAACAGCCTCAGATTAACTGGTTTTTTTCTAACGTTTTTTCTCATGCATTGATTACACTTTATATTACCTAACTAGCTTCTAGACAGTAGCCAAAGTTACCTAGAATATCTGGGATGGATACTCTTATTTTACAGGTTAGTAAATGGAGGTACAACCAGCAAGAGAGCTTGAATTTCAGAACTGTGACCACCTGAAAATCCTACTGTTTGTAAGCAGATGAAAACCAAACCAAACCAAACCAAACAACAAAAGAACCCAAACCATATTTGACACAAACAAGGTGGGCAGAGTTCAGATTTCAGCCTCCCTCACGCCGAGCATGGGCTGACAGGTTCTGTTACCAGCTAATCACGACTAAACCTATTCAACAGAATAAATCTATTCATCACGTTTTTCAGCTCACAGGGGTCTTTTAAAACCAACCTCAACCCTTGCGAGAGGGAGACTTTTGGATCCTCGATGGACGTTGCTGGCTATAGGAAGAGTTGAAGAATCACACTCTCATAATACAAAGGGGTTCTGCCGTGCACCTCCGGTCATCCTGTATATATTTCCTATTGGCATTTAATCATATTTGAGCAAAGGCACTTGAAATTAATATGCCTTATTTATGATTAAAGTACTTTTTCAACTGACAGTCTTTGTAAACAATATATTAATATTCATTTCTAAACTTACTTCTAGATCAGTTAAGCTGCATCAACAAATTTGACACTAATGGTAGCAGATCTATGAAATACATGTGTTGAATATTTTATAAAGTTGATATAATATCTGGAAATTAAAGAAAATGAGTTAAGCTGTGACTGGGTACAGAAGTAGGCCATATCCTGTATATTTTTAACTCATTTTCCACTAATTAGAGCAGAGGGTATGCTTAGTTAGGCATATAATTAAGCAATAATACCCTAGTGATTCAGTAAGCACTACTGGTAGTTTGCTAATTAACAACTTCATGAAATCTAATAGTTCTCTTATCACTTCGATCAATGAGTTATAACAATATGGGAATATCTGAAGAGGTAACTGTCACCAATTGCATTCATATAATCTCATTTAAAACAAAACAATCATTGTTTTTTTCTGTAAGAGAAAATTAACCTTTTTCTATAGCATCTTCAACTATATAAAACAGTGTATAATTCTGTCCCATCACAGTTAAGTTACTGAAAAGTGGCATAAAGAGAGACAATCTGCAAAAGCAAAAAGAAAGAATAGCAGCCTAAATTTATTCTTGTTGGAAACCTTACATTAAAAGAGTATATAGATTTAAAAGACGTATTATTCAACCAGATTCTCCTTTATCAATAATAATGGTTACACATTCTGCAGAATTTAGTCAGGTGAGTGTGGACTCTTGCTCCTGTTCCTGGATCTAAACTATATTTTAGGTACTGCACAGAACTGAGTGTTTTGGGCATTGTTGTATATTTATAAATGCTGTCCAAGAAAATACAAATAAAATGGGAATACTCAGCCAGTATCTCCCTCAGTGCTAACACAGCTCCTAACCCCTCCTATACCTCAAGACAGTGAGCAGTAAGCATTACAAGTTTTCCTGATAATAAGACCAAAATTAACAATGACAGCATAATTTCCTTTATAATTATTCCAGTAGCAGAAATAAATACAGGTCAGACTTCTCTCAGAATGAGATTGATGCACTTGATTTTGAACAATAATTTAGCTTCAGTTAATGAAGCCTGTAATATTTAAATAGTACCCTTCTTTGCTACATTAAGTGGTGCAAAAAGTCTAATGCATGATTAATTTTTAAAAATTATAATGGTTCCAGAATATTTCATCACTGAATGATTCATTGGACAATGCCAGATTTAAATATCTGGCAAAGATTTCTTCTTCTACAGAACTGCACTCTTCTAAACCCTGAACACAGCAGGCCAAAGACAACCATCAATTATTATTTTTATCAGTTTCAAAGTGATTTATCATTAAATATTAATCTCTGCCCCAGAGGAAGAAGAGCACATGGTCTTGGGCATTGAAGCAGAAGAAGTGATCCTTGTAATTTTTTCCAAGACATGGGCAGCCTCCAAGGGTTGAAATGAAAGTAAGAAAAGTCTCTGTTGGCCTCTCTTGCCAGCCTTGGTAATGAAAACCCCATTTTGTCCAACACAAAACCACCTCCGCTGTGTCTCTGCACAGTACAGAGCTGTGGAGTGTTCCAAGGAGCAATGTTTTGTGCAAATGCACAACCTCAAGGCTGGACTGCAGAACCCATAAACCCTTGGTTCCCAGGGAACCCCTCCACGCTTCCGCAGGAACAACTGCTTCCTCCTGCCCTTGCTTTTGGATTCTGCCCAGGCAGCTCAGATACAGCCTTCATCTTTCCATCCACAGCCTCAATCCATCTCAGGTATTTCTGTCTAGGCAATTCTAATAATTCTCTTTTCAGTCTTTTCAACCAAAGGAAATTCTTCAGATCCCAAGTGGATTATCCGAACAAGCCATTTATTCTACCAAGACAAGCCAAATATATCTGTTGTTCATTACTTTAGCATTTTTCTTAGCATTTTTCTCTAGCATTTCCAGGGTATAACCTCTTTAGCTTCCTATCAGTGCTTTCCAACCACACATTGCTCCATGTTTTACCAAATTACCTCTATTCTATTCTATGGCTGCACAATTTGGTTTTACCAATCACTGTGTGGAAATTCACCAGAACAGAAACAACATTAAAATATTCCTCCCAAGGAAGCAAATACCTTGAATTTTCCCAGGAATTCTGATGGAATTGTTCTCAGACCTTTATGAAAAAGTGTCAGAGGCCTTATTTCTAGCGGGATGTTCGTGTCTCTCATCAGTCCTCTTCCTCCAGCTAAACCTTGGAAAACAAAAACCTAATGCCTGCTCCTGGAAAAGCCACATTCAGGGGTGTAAAAGCCAAATTGCTGGATAGGGAGGGGGCAGCAGAGAACAAATGTCCTGTACTGCAACACTCTCATGTTGTTGCTTCGTGTATACATCAAGGTAAACAGAGGGAACATAGCCAGTTTCTGGGTTTGTGTTTGCAATAGAGAACAAAAGCAGCAGAATTTCTTTCCTGTGCTGAAGAGAAAGATCACCCAACCTTACGAAATACCTGAAACTCCTGGAGCTGTAAGCATGGTGATGATGAAGCTCATGAAGTTCAGAGGTGAATCGGGCCACAAAGAAGAATTTCCTCATTTATGTTTGAAAGATCACCCTATGTCCAAAACAAAAGACTAATTTTCTCTTAATATGCTTGAGGGGATAATGATATAAATTTCATACATCCGGAGAGAGATGTAATTCACACTGCCATTTCATAACCATATCAAAGACCAGCAACAGCTAGCAACATGCATAAAGATGAAGAAAACACCACAGTAAAGGTGATGAGCTGAATTACAAACCACTGCATTCCCTGCACTGAGTGGAAGGCAGAGTGCAAAAAATTAAAAGGGAATTCAGCTGCTATGGTCCATTTATTCCTCCATCCTTCTGAGACTGCAAATGAGCTGGCTGTGCAGCACCGATTCCATCACCGGGCACAAACAAGAGTCAGCACAAGCCTAACTGAGGAGTGGACCCACAACTGAAAGATTCAATGTTCCACAGCTTGTTACTGGCTGTGTAAATAACCCACTCCTTCACAGAATTGTTTAAAAGGCAGTTGAAAGACCTTATGGGTAACTGCTGTATTTGGTTCCAGGATCGACATAGCCTGTTGCTAATGAATTACTTGTATTAGGAGTTAGATCCTGTATTCCTCAGGCTGCTGCGTAAGAAAATAAATTATACTGCATCTAAAGATTGCAAAGAAAAACAGTTAGGTGCCATATGTTGGGCTTTAGACTGTGCAAGTCCCAGCAATGATGCTACAAATTTTAGGTTGGTTAAATTATCCAAAGAGAGATGCCTCATGAAATGGTGTTTTCTCTTTCTTCTCCCGAAATCCAAATGGTAAAAAATATCAAAAGATGTTATGGGAAATGGTAAAAAGCTGACAGTTTCAGCCCAATTAAGGGGAACATTTAACTCTGGCCAAGGACAGTTAATTCTAAGGCTACATCTAAAAATCAGGAAGAGCTGGAACAAAAGCAACCATAATTATATTAAAAGTGCCTCATTAATGTAGTATTAAGCATCAGAGTATTGTAAGGAGGGGAGGGTGCAAGAATTAATAGTTTTATTGTAAAAATAAATTGCTCTGTCGTCCTTCTTTTTGTATTTCTATCTAAAACTTCCACTAGTAATTGAGCTAGCTAAATGTATCCTTTGTTAGATGAAAATGTGGCCAGGCTGTTAGCTCCCTTTTTATCTGACAGCTTAATAGAGTAAAGCTTGCATTATAAAAATGAACACTGCAAAGGGAAATTAAGTTGGAAAAATTTACAAGGGATCACACCATGTTACTTTTTAAGGTAAGTCCTTTTTAAAGGAGTTCAATCAGTGCTACTGTTTAATAGAATCTATATATTTATATATTGGATATAAAATCACAATAATGGGATTTCTTGTACAGAGTACATTAAATTTATCACTGGCACACAATGAAATTGATAAATTGTGCTGTGGCTGTTGTAACATGTGACTGATTTTGTAATGACGGGCACAAGAGAAGGGTAACAGGGTAGTATATTCCCCTCAGTGATCTTTTTTATGTGTTGTAGACACTGGCCATTTATGATACTTTACGGCTTTGTAGAGGTGAGAAAAGGTATGTATTATACATGCTAAGGGCTATTTTTCTACACCAACACAATCAGTATAACCTGATGTTGTAGTTAGAATGGAGACATGACCTCCAGCACACAGGAGACTACACAAGTCTCAAGGAATTCACCCACAGAAATGATCAATATAAACGTCATTCTGTAGAGCATGTGCTGGCTGAGAATATTCAGTTCTGGGTCCTCTGACTGGCTTTTTGTGTGTTTGGGCACAGTCTCAAATACTAATTGCTGAAATCAAGCACAGAATTTTCCCACCTGCTCTAAAAAAACCCCTTTCTTTTGTGGTTGCTGTCCTCTTTTCAGGGTGAGGGGCAGGGCTAAGAAAGGGAGAGGTTGCAGTGATTTTCATTATACCAGTGCCAGCAGACAGAGACCTGTGAACAGTAAATACCTCTGCTCTAATACACAAGACAGTGAAATTTGCCTTCTGCATGCAAAGATGCACAGAAAAGATACACACGCATAGAAAACAGACGTCAGCACTGAAGAAGAGCTGCAGGTGCTAAAAGCTCTTTGTAGATCCAAGTTACCTTTACCCACCCCACTGAGGTATCAGCATCTGGGCTTGCAATGGAAGTTTTCTTTAGAACAGCTATAATGGGGGCAGGGGGCAACAGAGAAGAGGAATCACCCAGTATAGAGCTATGCTAATGAACATGGGTTTCTTTCAGAAATTCAGCAACGAAAGCAAGCCCATCAGCAATATACAGAGATTTAAAGAAAAATGAACGTGCACCTTAGGACTGATCAAATTTGATTTTAAATAAAGTGCATCTTCTCCACAAAGATACCACAGCCCTTTTCTCACTTCTAAACCTGAATGTGATAAATAATTTGATTTAAGTTTTTTCTCGAACCATCATTACCTGCACCGGGACTAATACTAAGTCCTCCTTTGTCAGGCAGATCCTGACATGAATCCAGTGAAAGGCACCGACTGTACCTGTCAGTTTGGCATTTATGTTAGATATAGTCTAATAAGACTAACAAGCTTCACAAAAGCATTCAGGTCTCCCTTCATCCCTAATGGACACAACAAGGGAAAGCAATACACTGGAACAAAGTCCAGAAGAGCTCTCATGGAAAAAGTCTTCCTTATGCCATATAATTAACAGTTTTCTTAGGCTGACATCAAATATACCCCTTCGCATGTGCTTTATTTTAAGTGAACATGGAATGTTAATGGAATTATTAAAGCCTACAATACTGGTGCATGCCCAAGCAGTCTCCTAAATCAAGGCTTTCATGAGTTAGAAGTCTGTGCTTTACTACTTCTCTGAGTCAAATTGAAGAGGGAGCTTTCAAAGAGGTATATTTTTGCTTCTTCTTTTATGTAATGGTAAGTCCTTATGTCACCTAATTCGGCCCTTCTTTCAAGAAGCAGGAGTTATTATATATATATGTGCTGTGTATTAAGAGCATTTTCTTCATTGGCTTTTGAATTTATCATTTTCAATTTGGCTCAAAGTCTCCTGACTGTATTTGGACAAAGGTGTATAATATGGTGCAAATATGGCAACTACCAATGTCCCTGAATATTTCTCTGCTTTCTAGAACACTTTCAATCTTTTCAATCATTTCTCAATTTATGTCACTACATGTCTGCAAGCATTAATTGAAGTTACTTGAAATGAAATAACTGTGTGGAATGGCATTGAGCCAGAACACAGGAAACAACACCCTTTCTGTGTAAGGTGCATGGGATTTTCAGTGTACATGCTGACATAACACAAGATTCTGTCTATTGTAGAAAAACGGCAGCCCCAGAAAAAATTGACCTACAACATATTATTGAGGCAGTAGCTGAGTTCTGACCTCAATGAGGAATGATTTGGAGGAGTGGAGAGGAGTCAGTCCCACTTGACACACCGAATCTGCCTCTTCTCCCAGATGGGGACCAAGAAATATTTTCAGATCTGCAATCACCTTGCTATGTCCCAAAGTTTCTAAGCAGAGCAGATGTAACAAGGTTGCTGTTTAAAACAGCCCACTTCATGACTGAAATGGGCTGCACGTTCAGTGTCACGTTACTTGTAAACGTGCATTTCTAGCAGATTCCTTTCCAATCCTGCCCCAAGAAAAGTCACTGGCCGTGTCCTCCATCAGAGAAGGAGCTGCCACAATGAAAATGTGATACCTGGTACCTCTTCATGCACACCACGGCTGATTCTGCACCCAAACAGCAGCAGCTGCGCTGTGGCAAGCAGTTCTAGACAAGCAAGATGCACTTGAATCACTCTTCATAAAAATGACTGCCATTGAAAAATTATTCAGCACAGTCATGCACTCTGGAAACTGGAAGACACAGCTGTGATTTAGACACCACATCTGACCATCTGACCACCAATAAATGCTTAGACTTAATTATACCACACAACTTGCCACACCATAGTCTCTGTGCGTCTCACCGGTCTGGAAAGTTTTTTCTGCAGAAGAATGTGAAAAGAGGGTTTTTCCACATCAGTGTTAGAAATATGGCACTGATCCACATGAAACCCAGTTGCTATTCTAAAGTTATGAGAAATCTATTAGAGACTCGAGATTCCTTCTGCCAAGTTGCATCCTTGTGCTCTGAGCTTTAGGCTATTCTCTCTATGCCTCAGGTTTGCAGGTAAATCCTTTCAGCAATTCAAGACCACAATGACCCCTTCACTTTCAATTTGCTAAAGAACTTTGCACATTTCAAACTTTCTTGTTCGGCTAAGCTTGTTTCTCTGTTTCATCTTCAATACTTATGAAAGACAAAGATAAAATCAAAGTGAGGTGGAGGAACAGAACCCCGGTGTCAGTGCTCAGGAGTTCAGCCCTGCCAGGTACCAAACACTCCAGAGCTGCTCAACGTCTTGCAGAGACACAGCTTCATGTTCTTTGACTTCCCCCATACGTTGTTATTTTTAGCCTTGTTACTGCCTGTCTGCTGCAGTGTCATGACGATGCAGTCTCTGAAGGCGCTCTCTCTTCAATTCCTACCCTATGGCACTATCAAGAAAAAAAGCATTTTTAATCATCTTTTGATTCTGAGATGTCTTTTCCATTGCTAATAATGTTTCCTATTTCTCTGTGACTACAGCAAAAGATAATTTTTTTATATATGTATATATACATACATACCAACAGTCATGCAGAAAACTGCACATACAATCACATTTCTTATTCATTATTGACAAGAATTTTAACTGGCTAATTTTCAGTTTTATCAAAACAGTAAATTACAACTGCAATGAGTTCATTGATTTTCAAGGCAATTCTTTTCCCCCCAGAGAGATGGTTTGCTTTCAACAAACCATGAAAATTCATGTATTTCAGAACCAAATCTAACGATTGATATCTTCCTATTGTTACCTTGCAATTGGAGCTCTGTAGTTTACTCCCTGCCATTTGAATAGTGATTAACATCATAATTAGATTTTTACATAAAGCCTTGATCATCCCAAAGGAACTGCAGATATTCAGCTGAATATAAGCTATTCAATTCTCCTCTAAGCAAACGGCAGAGTTTGAAAGTAGCTGTATTAAACCAGCTGATTTGGTTGGACAAATTAGAAAATCTTCTAGTTATACAAGATCTTCTTAACATGCCTTCTCCAGACAAGTTCCTGGGTACATAAGACTCATTTTGCCCACTTCATCACCTGATCTATTAAAAGATTTTACTTCTACAACCTCTTTTCTTCCTGGATTTTTAAACAAAATGTCTAGTGCCATCTCCATAACCTGAAAACTAGACTCCAGACTCTTCAAAGTAGATTTTCTACGTACTTATTTCATGTGATCACTCTGTCTTTAAAAAGACTTCTAAAAAATGCATGATGATGTAAGGAACTGTAGAGAAACTATTAACAGCATCTAGCCATATTGCAGTGGAGCAACGTGACTGCCTGTCTGCATAGCTCTTGACAAGGAGTGGTTTTACTGAGTTCTATGAAGAGTTCTGGAAATCCAGGATTTCAGAGAGATTACAAAAATCCTCCCAAGACAGGTTTTAGGGGATAAGGGCAGACACAGTCTCCCCAAAGCCTCATCATTTGTGGTGATGTAATCCTCACAGAGGATTTGGAAATGTACTCATCTATCTTGTTTGATAGACAGGGTGAACATTGAACGTCTAAAACAAAAACATTGGGAAAAAAGTTTTCAAGCATTTATCACTAGTGCAGCTTTAACAACATGGTAAATTCAAAGACTGCCACATTAATCTAGCCATTCCTAAGCAACTATTCAATATCTAGTATCACTACACAGGCCTCTTGTTTAAGATTATCCATAATTAATTCATGTTTCAAGACTCAAAGAAGAAAAATTAGTATCCTTGAAGTAAAATATACATAAAATCCCTGTGTTAAAAGGTAAGAAAATAACCTTGGCTCACATTCCAGGGATAGTGAATTGGAAGAACAGTTCTATTTGGGAATAATAAATTTAGTACTTTACCACTAAGTTTCTTCAGTGCCTTAAGCATCATATATTATCTAGCACTGTCAATGCATCGGATCAGTTACTGCAGAATAAATCATACTTCTGATAAAATTAGTGGTGTCTCAATGAGGTCAACGCAAAGACCTCTCAGGTCTACTTTCATTTCTTTGCTGTCCACATTTGTGTAAATAATTTAACAGGTAGCTAATAACCTAGATTTGTCCATTTGAATGGACAAAGTAAGAGAACTTTTTTATTTTTCCTTCCTATATTAAGGTTTTAATAAAGACATGACTATGCCATTTTGAATTATTCAGCGGGATAATGTAAGAAACAGAAATCAATACATTCCTACTCAGTGCAAAAGTTTAATTTTTCTCTTTTTCCTGAACAACACCAAAAAGCACATGAAAAAAGCAGAGGAAAGTTCAGCAAAATTACTAACCTATTCCTATTTTTGTAGCTAATAACACTGTTCTACCTTACTTTCAAACTGTAATGAGTTACCTTGAGCATTTGGTCAAATGAGTATTTTGGAAGACAACTTTGGTGGGAATTAATTAATCTGAAGCTTACTCTTGGGTAGCTATTAATTAATTATGCTAATTAGAAAAAAGCTTGAATGGCTGTTGCAGTTGCAGTGTGATGTCTCAAAACATGCTTAACTATATCATTCCAGTTTTAATAACTGTTTTTCTCTTTCCCAATCTGATGAAATGACAGAAAAAGAAGCTGAGGCTGAAGAAAAAGGGCAGCACAGAGGCAAGCACAAAAAAATGGAAAACCTGGGAGATGAAGGAGATGTTAAATATGAGTCTTTGCAGAGACTCATATTCAGTCTGTTATCACTGCTGTTGATCTTACTATGGGAAAATTGTAGACATAGACAGTTTTGAGACACTTATTAAGAGAAGGAATTCATCTTCCCAGGCTCAGTTTGGATGGGATGGATTCAGCAGGGAACTTTGATGAGATTGGTGGCAGCACCATCTCCTAGAGAACAAAATGCCTCACCACAGCGCATGAAAAGTGTTGTTGCAGTAGAAAAAAGTACCATCTATAAGTTGTTTTACTAGTTGGCAAATTATCCTAACATAGAAACGGAAATAAAAGGCAATTGCAAGAGTACAGTAAAGAAACATGGTTGTTATGGTTGGGAACACAGGAAGGAGGTTGGGTAAAGCTGAAAAAAACACAGTTCATCATCCAGGAAACCACGTCAAATGTAAAACTCAATATAAGAGATGCTGGGAAAGCTATACCAGTGAAAGAAGTGCAAAAGCATAAAAAGACAGCAAGTTAGAGACAACATTCAGTTACACAAAAACAGAAAATATGGAAAGAATTCAGGACTACAGAGTGAGGTTTCAATCACATCGCTTCCCTCTCCCTCCAGCCTGCTGTAAGCACTCACTTTCATTATCATCATGATCATTATTATTATTCATTACCACAGAGATGCTGAAAGACTGTAAGCAGTTCAGGGAAGAGAAAAAAATTACCAGGGGCTTAAGGAAATTTACTTGTGAGCAGTAAAGTAGGGCTGATGGGGATAAAAGGCTTTATCTAATTGAAAGTAAACATCAAAAAGAACAAATAGGTATTTACTATGAAGCACAAAGCAATACGGATGCATTAATGTATGAAAGTCTAGAATGAATTCTAGAATTCATCTAGGATGAATTCTAAAATGAAACAGCTCTACCACTTTCACTGTGTCTATTTCCCTCAAGAATCTGTAGAGATTCTATTATTTGGAATACCTGAAAAGCAGGTATTGTGCTCACATCTTCATTAAAAGTTGAATTTAGTTTTAAAAGTTTTTAGTTTTGCGTTGCATGTCATGTCTTTAATCTTAAAAAGCCTGTGTCCCTCTGTGGGACTTTGGAATCCCTGCCCTGGTTTCAGTGTGATGGTGAATCTGAAGCTGCAGTAATTTCCCAGCAGCCAAGTTTCTCAGCTCCCAGTTCAGAGTCATCTACTGTGATGAAGCGTGTAGTTTTGGTTAATTCTCTTTTATGCCAGAGACTTCTCTAGCAATAGCTGTCATTCAAATGCCCCAGATAAGGAGCAGATATTCTCTTGAAGAAGCTTCAGGACAAATTCATCTCTCCTGCCTTTTGCTAGTTGTTCTGCAGCGTAGCCTCTCCAGTCATGAATCCTTGAGGAAGAATTAGCAGAGAAGAAGACGACCCGCAAAGAAAGATCAGCTGGTGCTTTCAGAGCACAGAGGATAAGAAAGAAAGAAACCTCCTTCCCTATGGGCTCCAGGAAAAATGACACACAATAACAGAGACTGAGGTACCTGTATTACAGGTAAGACTTCACAGGTTAAGTAATATCTGTAACAAGCACATATTTTTAGTGTGGGACAGAAGCAAGCCACCCTTTTATCCTTTCTTCTGGGACTAAAGTACTGAGAGCCACAAGAGAGTTTTCTTCTCTGTGAAACTAAATGGGATGCTATGTGGAATAAATCATTAATGTAATGAAAAGAAAAATATTATTCCCCAATTAATCCAAATTAAAAACCCAGTGGTATTTTCTAGAAGAAAAAAAAAACCTCTCAACCTTCTACAACCAATCCATCTGATCCCAGTCTTGAAAACACATCCCTGCCTTTAGTGATTGATTTTAAATACTCACGATGTCCTTCTAGATCATGTAGAAGTAATTAGCATTTGTTTTCATGATGAGACTAGAGCAGCGCGACATCCCTTCTATTATGCTACTATTGGCATGGGGTTTTTTAAAAGATCAGAAGCAGATGAATGCAGAAAAAGCCTCCAGAGACATGAAAGTGGCTACACTGACTTTCATTCCAGGGTCTGCAGTCAAAGCGAATCAAATGTCTGAGGTTTTCATGGCTGCCTGTGTCAAGCTGAGGATGGCTGTGAGAAGTTTTCATGCATATGCAATTGTCCAAAATCTCTTTCTCTCTGTCCTTGGGGTGCTTTATGTTCTTTTGACTTAATATTCACAGTAAATTAGAGTAAGAGCTGGTGATTCATATTGCAACATGCAATGACATTTCTTATAAACTGACATCTTACTTATACTCCCCAGCTTTCTGTCTTCCCACTCACGCACCCACAATGGAGTCCTCAAAACTGACCAGGAGGTCAGTGGAAAGTGGACAACTCACCATACAGAAGTCCTGCTGTACTCCTTTTAGATCATGACAGTCTGGATCATCTGTGCACACTTGGGGATAGGATTGCTCTCCCATTCAGTCTCCCACTTTTTATCCAATGTTGTGGTCAGCAGAGATTCCTCCATCCACAGCAGACACTAAAAGGGAGAGACAGAGACTTGCCAGTCAAGCAAAAGCAAAACCCTCCCAACACTGACCTTCCCAGATGTACCCTTCAGTTTTGGCTGAGGGAAATTCCATTTTTCTTCCCCTTTGCCTACATTGCTATATTTAAGAAGCTGGATGGTGCAAGTCTGCAAATGAGGCCCACAACTGGATCTCGCAAACAGTATCTGAAAGAACTTGAGAAGACTAATGGCAGAGACTGCATGTCAAATAACAAAAAAAAAATGCCAGCAAAGATTTGTAGCTTGAGCTGATCCTTGCTTTGTTTTTAGGGAGTTATTCACCCTGTCCTTGTCAAACTCACAGTAGAATTTACTTTAAGGAGTAATGATTTTACTAATACTATAATTTGTATCACAGTAGTTCAAGCCCTCACTCCCATTAAATCGAATAAAATATGGTTCCAGCCCCTCACATCCTACAGTTGGATCATTTGTTTCTATCAAGTCCTTAGGAACCTTGTTAGCTCTTTATGATAGGAAACACTCTCACAGAAAATTGATCTTTCCAAGCTTGCTACCAGCATTTTCCTTTCCTCCAGTGCTGCTATTTTTAAGCTATTGTTTTTAACAAAACTTACAGACTTTGATAAATCTTTGAATACTATTCAAGAACAGTCATGAGCCCCTGTGGGCACATTTCTCTCTTAAACCTCTGTTAAGGTCTTCCTTTTTTTTTTTATATATATTTTTTTTTTTTCTTGTTTGGAGGAGCCAGCATGAGCAGTAATCACTGTCCTGGTCATGAGTATCTTGTGCTTAATGGGACCCAATATCAACTACCCGATGATACCTACAAGAAGGTCATTGAGAAGACATATCCAGGCTCTTCATGGTATTGCATGGTAGGAGGACAAGAAATAATGGACATGACATAAATTGAAACAAGACAGGTTCAAACAGGATAGAAATAAAAGCTTTTTCATGAGCAGGACATTCAAACAATAGAACAAGTTGCTCAGAGAGGTCAGTGTGGTCTCCAGCCTTGTAGGTTTTCAAGATCAGACTACATAAAACCCTGAATAATCTGGTCTGACCTTACAGCTGACAATGTTTGGAGCAGCAGGTTAGACTAGACACCTCCTGAGGTCCCTCCTAACCTGGATTATCCTATGATTGTACCCCACATTCTCCACACCCCTTTTTAACTGAAGCTTTTGACTAAACTTCTCACCCCTACATGCATCAGATCCTAAACATGTTTTCAGCATTTTGACTAACAGGTTCCAAAACCTTTTCAAATTCAAAACAATTCTTTTATAATAATTTGGAAGGCAGGAGTTTTTATTTTTTGTTAACATTCATACATGGTAAAAGTGACCCTCAAAGGCTAATCTTCTCCTGAATTAAATTATGGCAATTTGGGAGTTAAATATATCTACTCACATCCATTTCATACATAAATGGACTAAATTATGGACAGAATTTTTAAAGTAGGCAGGATCACTTACTGCCAAGTGAAATTTAGGAGCATAGTGTGAAGCAAAATAGAAACTGAAAAAAGCAGTAACAGTCCAGGCTTTTTCAGATACAGCTAGAAGAAGCAGTAGCCATCACTAGGCAACACTTTCAATTAATTTGCTTCAAGGAGAGTGAGGAACACAGCCAGGGAGAGTCATATTATGCAAAATGGGTTTTCAGCTAAGTTGGTCACCCTCTGTTTGTTCAGTATGTTTCAGGCTGGCTCAAGATACATGGTGCAAAAACATCTATGGCAGGTTTGATATATAATATACAAATGTCTCCTCCCATGGGACCCAGGCCACGTAATCAGACATTTTCCTAATCTACATAAAATGATCAATCAAAAAAACCCACTCTATAAGAAAGCTGTAGTTGCAGTGTGAGCAGCACAGCTCAGAAGAAATATATTATCATTAACTTTACAAGAAACAGTTTCCCATAAACTAAAGTTAGAGCTAATCTCTCAGTAAAATGGTGCATCTTTTACCTGAAGAATTACAGAACAAAACACATAAAATCACAACACACTCTTAACAGAGTGCTAATTCTATGCATTAATGGGAGCTTCTTATAGATTTATTATAACACCATCCCTCCCCAAAATGAGAAATTCCATTAACAGCATTATTAGCTCTCTTTTAAATAGCTAATTACACCTAACTCCAGTCATAATGTCTAATTACTGGTTTATTCACTCTGAGTGGTTTATAACATGATGAGAAATTACCGAGATGAAATTAGATCAAAGGGTAACATAAACGTATCTGCATTTCAGACTGCCTTCAAAGGCAGAGGTGGAGATGGAGGGGGACCGGGGTGGTGGAAGAGAAACAGCAGCATAAAGGTACAGCTACATCTCCCTGAGCCGTCAGCTTCTCTCCCCTTGGGGCCCTTCCTCATCCATGTCCACATATGCATGTGTGCCGTATACCTTGGAGAAACGTGCCAGACCAAAGCAATGAGAGCATTTACTAGGGCCTCATAATGTGCCAAGAGATAGATGCAATTACTCTCATTGCCTTTGGAAGACCACCATAGGAGACCTGAAGCTAAAGGCTGCAGGAGGATCATGGAGAGCTACATTAAACCAAGCCAATCAAAGGCCGCTGTAGTGTTACCATAAAAAAAGATCTGCTACCTAAAATCTGTGTACAACAGATGGATAATACGTTTTACCTCATTATCTCACAGCAAAATGATGTGGGGTTTTTTTTTTAATTTAAAATTTTCCCTATAAAAATAAAAATGGGACAATTAGCACTCCTAGAAACTTAAATTGTTTCTCAATCTATATGGGAGCTGATGTTGGGATAAGGATGGAAACAGTGTTATGTCAGGAGATGAGTGGGGTAGATGGATTCACAAGGCATTAGTCTAAAAGACTGAGGAGCCTTAAAATAAAACAGAAAAGAAAATAGTCCTCATAAAACTCTCTCCCATCAATACTTTCTCACAGTCTTCTCATTTGCAGTCATAAGATGTGACAAGTTTTCCTTTTCACACTTACCAAAATTATATAAAAAGCATCTCATCAGCAACTAAGTGACTTCAACCCAAACTTACTACTTCTCTATCTTGGTTGAAAGGATAACATGAACATAGAGAGACTGTTCATTATTTCAGAGCAGGATGCAATGTTTGTTCATATCACTGAGAAGATTCCAGCAAAATTCTGTGGTCTTTTTAAAACCAGGTAGGTTAAAGTGATTCACCTTAGTTCAGAAAGACAATGCTCTCAGTCTTCTGCAGACACATCTGTCTCCTTCAGCAGCATGGGATGGTTAATGGGAATACTTGTTACACCAGATTGCACTTCCACAGGAAGACTGACTTAAAAACCAACTCCATTTAATCAAGACTGATATCATCTTGAGGGCAATTGCTTATGCAACCAGTATCTCTTTTGCTCATGATTTAAAATAAGAGAGACATTGCAAAATAGTTTAAGAACATTTTGCTCATCTTGTTCTATGTCCCAGTATACAAGATCCTCATCCTTCGTATCTCTGTCCTTTCAGAGACACATCAGTATAAACACTTTTTCAATGACTGGTAGGAAACAGGGGAGTTGAACTTCATGCATGACAGCATCAAATTAAGAGAGACAGGTCATGAATTATACACATAGTTTGTCATTCATTTCCTTTAGACTGTACAGCTAATTAAGACCTGTACTTTTCATATGAATTCTGTAATTACTCTGACATATGCTAACCAAGCATCCCATTCCTGGCTAGTATTATGCTCCATTACAGAGTGAAAGTTAATGGTGGTCTGTGGTTCTAACATTAGCCTGAACCATAAAAACTAATAGCTGAAACTCCTCGTTATTGGTGATCCTCTTCTGTGACCTCTTGCTAACATTTGTTAAAAACACACATCCTCCTTCATGAGAAAGAATGAGTCCATTTGAAAGACAATCCCATGTCATGGCTTGTTGGGAAGGCCATTTCATGAAGAAAAAAAATTCCTTTTGCATATTCAAAAAATTATGCAGAGAAACTACAGAAACCAACCTACTGATCTGAGACCTCGGACTGTTCACCTCCCCTCGCCTTTGAGCATCTCCCAGTACCGTAGGTATGTTTGCTGCATTATAGACAGGAGGCACAAGGTAGTTATAAACACATAAAGTGAAATAATGATATGGTAGCCCATTGCACCCTACAAACATCAGCTATTTCAATGGTTATTAATTAACCTTCCACTGCACAAACAAGACCATGCCCTTAAGACAAAAGACTGAAGAGCTGAACTAGAAATACGGAAACAGGATTTAGGCTGCAGCATTTTTTTTTCTAAATATGTGCCTCAAAAGTAACATGTATCAGTTCCACTTTTTCTCTAATTTTTTCCAGACTTACTTATTAGATGCTGAAGAAGGCAGAGCTTGTTTCCCCTCTTCTACTATCACTACTTCTCTGTTGAAAAGATCGCTGTCTCTATATCAAAATCAAATTTAACTTTTTTTTTATGCATGAATGAAGCACTCCAGAATCCAAACTGCAAGAAGTCACATGGGATATCTCATCTTAATCCATCACTAATAAGCACAAATATTGAGTTGATTGCTTTATCAATATTATTTAAATGCAACAATTGTGGAAAAGTAGTTTTCTTGTGTGTGTTTTCTCAATATAAACATTGAAAAAACACAAAACTCAGGAAGTTTCCCAACACATTATCCTGGGAAGCTGCTGAATGCAGGATCAAAACCTGGAAATTTTTTGCTCAGTTGTCTTCAGCATAAAACCATTGAGCTGATCCTCTGCAATTGTACCTGTTTCTCTTACCAAGCTGTGACCACTCACAGAGAAGATTAGTAGATTTAGAGAGACCTTACAGTCTTATAACTTCTACTTATCTAAATAAATGAGTCCATCTGAAAGGATTATAAACAAATTAAGAGTGGAACCAGTTTTTGCTAACACATATTATACACTTTTTATATCTACAACTGAGAAAAAGAAAACAAGGAATCTAAGTGCATAAATTACACCATTTATTTCTTAATCTCCCTTTTAAAAATTTATTTCCAAGTCAGTTATATCACAATATGTCTTTTTCTCCGATATGGATCAGTCACTTTAAGAGAATACATGGGAAGAAAACAAGAAAATGGTAAGGTGAGGAGGAGATGGAGGTGTGTTTCTCATTTGACCTTCTTGACAAAGATAAGGCAGAACCTATTAAGCACCTATTCAAAACATTCCTTATTCTTTTTACAGCTCTTTCTCATCTCTCCTATTTTATGTGAAGGATTTGCTGCACTCCCATAAATCATTACGTCTCCCTGACATGCTCTGACCTATGCTCTGCTGTGACTTTCAGTAACCATCTGCATTCTACTGGAGCACAGACTTTTGGGGACAGATGGAAAAAACACATATTCTTGCCACCTAATTTCCAAAATAATGAAATTGATTCAAGTTTTTTTTTGCATTTTCATGATTCTTTCCTGGTTTGGGGCTTTTTCTAGTTGTGGCCATCAAATCCTCCTTCTCTTTGACAAATTGTGACTGTGACCTTGATTTCTTACACTGAGGTGTAAAGTCAGATCCACAAATATTTTGCCAAGCCCTGTACACACCACTCAATTAGAGACATTAAGCCTCAGCACACCCTTACTAGTAAATTTACATAGCAACATTGCATTGCATATGCAAACATCTCTCGTGTATGTAGGAAAGGTAGGACAAGAAATATCAAAAGATATCCATAATTCGGCCTTTCTAATTGTTTACTATCACTTCTACCTGCACAATTTTCCCACATTTGTGTGGAAATATGCTATTTCCTTGGTGTCAAATAATGACACTCTTTGTTGTCTAGTTTTATTTATTAGCTGGAAAATAGACATTTGATAATTGTTACAAGACAGAGCAAATGGGATTTTCAAAGAAGCCTAAGTGAATTGATGTCCATTATGCACTAAATTTCAAATGGAACTGGGCATCTAATTCTTTTAAGTATTTTAAGAAAAATTAAGGTGAAAGTTTCAATAAATTACTTAAGTACATAAAGAAACACCATCACTTATGCCTGTGCAGTCAATGGCTAGCACTGAGTGCTATGGTTGAGCAGACAAATACAAGCAAAACACGAACTGATTCAAATAGAACAGTAACAAGATTCTGCATTATTTAGTTTCTACTAGTTTTTAATGGAGGAATTGCTTAAATATAAAACAGTTTTCAAACTCTGGGAGTTGGCTGGAGTCTTTTTTCTACTTCATATATCATGAAGGACAGTAACATTCTCCTCTCTTTGTGCATAATTTATCTCAAACAGACGAGTCTTTAGACAATACAGAAGCAGCAACAACTGTGATTAATGCCTCTGTCACCCCATGCATTGATTGGTATTCCTCTAGTTGTTGGTATCCTGAGGAAAACTCTTCAGAAGATGCAATTAGTTCCTGGTGCTATGTCCCATGTAGCAATTACACTAACAGGGCATACAGACCTCACTTTATTGTATTCATAGAGAGCTCTGTCTATCACATACAGATACACCACTAATTGAATAGGTGAGTCCTAACTGCTCAGCAGTGTGAAAATCTACATCCAGGAAAAGATGCCAGTTAATGGCATTGTACCGTACACCCTCTTTGTAGGATGAAGACTTTGCTTCTCTTTTCATGCCGTATGTATGAGATCTTTAGAACATGCAGTCAGCTTTTATTGTGTTCATACAAAATTTTCCACAGTGTAATTTAAACTGATAGTTAAATCCCTAGTATTTGCTATAATGCAAGCAACGACCCATGATGATCACTAGCAGTGAAAGCACCTTGGGTGTGCATTTCTGAGACTGACAATCAGCTCTGCTTGCTGAGGTGCAACACAGACAGAGCTTGCTCTCCTGCCTGGAAGGTGGTAGAGCAGAAATCAGCACTAACAATTCACTTAGACCCCTTAACTAAGGACCAGGCCCAAGCTAGTGAAAGTCATACTCCATGTGACCTTAAACAAATCACCTCATGCTCTCACCCCTCTGAGCCTTAGTTCCCATATATAGCATGGAGATAAAACTCATTCTGGTTCATAGGAACACTGTGTAAATTAACCTTTCCCAAATATAGCGAAAGCTTCTAATATACTGCTAGGTTTCTTTAGAAATACAGCCTCATAGCTATTGCTGTTTAGGAACGGGTGGGCTTTTTGTGGCTGTTTGCTTGTTAAAAAAGAAAAAAGCTGAGATGAATTAGAAACACTTTCCTATTCACCTCGGTTATTGCCTTCTATCACTTCCTGTGTTGACTACTTCCATTACTCAACTTCCATCAGTGAACATGATCGCCTATCATTGCTCCTTGGCACTGCAACAACTCATCTAGCCCTTTAATCCATTTTTGGAGGCTGTCAGTTTTGATTTCTTGCCTCAAAATGTCATCTTCATCTTTGGCATTCTGTCATTCTTAATTCACAATGAACTTAAACACACCATCCTGGAAAGCAGCCTTCATTTTTAAAATAAGCAACTAATATATTATGTTACAGTCCCACTCACACAGGACAACTAATTAATCCAGACACCCAGATAAGAACCCTTCACGGTGAGTGTCTAACACTTCATCACAACAACCAGAACCGACTCACAAGTCAGGTAGTATGATGCACACAGAGCTGGAACCAAAACTGGCATAGCATGCGTATTCTGCTCAAGAACAGGCTTCCCAGTTTCACACAGCTGTACAAACTGCTGTCTGAGTTGATTTGACACATGTCTAGTAGCCTGACAACTGAGGAAGTAGAAAGACAGTTTAATCAAAACACTGGTCATGAGCACATCCTAGGATTCTGACGGATAATTTAATTCCCAAAGCATTTCTTCTGTGCATGTAAGAAGGAAGAACACCAGAGATATGGACAGAGAATCACCAGAGAGTAAAAAGTAGCTATCATAGCATGCAGCCCAATGTGAAGAGGAATCAGCAGTTTAGGGGACATATACGGGCTCCTAATTGGTGAGAGAAGCTGCAAAATGTTTAAAGAACTTGTGAGGCAGCAGCAATCTGTTCGTGATTCATTTGGCTGCCATAAGACAAGCAAGGTGGCTGATGGCCTGACCTTTATTCAGGGGGAGCTGATAGACACTGTCTCTTCATTTGAAGCAATTCCCTGGAAAGGCAGAAGCGATGGTGCATCTTTAACTAGATATTGCTTCTTATCAAGGAGCTGCACCTTTTACTCTAACAAAGATGACAAAAACAAAGGACATACCACTTCAGTAATGAGAACAGAAGGCTCTTAAGGTGTCTACATTCCATCTTTCCCCCATTAATAAAAGCTTTAGTTAATAACTTAGCCTATCTGTTGTTTCAAGGGCAAAACAGCAGTCATATTTTCAGGTGTGTCGACAGTGATGAATTTTGGAAAGTTCCTATGAATAAGCGTTTTCAGCCTTTGCCATATTCCCCTTTTTAGATTTTCCTAGTATTCTTTCCAGTCTCTCTGTTTAGGATAAAAGTCCTAGCTAAAAAAGAGGAGAGCACAGTGACTTTCAGAGTGTCTGTTCAATTCTAGACACCAATTTAGAGACAACACCAAAAGACAGTTTTCAGAGATTAGATGGTCTGTGCTTTCGAAGTACCTGAATTGGAGAACTACAAAGTCAGCAGCCACACTTGAAAGTCTTGTCTGAACTACTTCATTTCCTACTGTTTTGTCTCCTTATGTCACCATTTACTTCTCAATGGATTGCACTGTGCATGACGCGATGCACAGCTTGGAATACTCCAGCATCTTGGGGCATGTAATCATTCAGATTGGAATAGAGAGACTTGTGCATGAAATTAAGGAAAGGAGGAAGAAAAGTGTCAGAAGAGGCCTGTTTCAGCCCACTCTGAATAAACAACAGCCCACATGAGAGAGATACATTCCTTGGATCCAAGGAGAGCAGCTATACTGAATCTTTACTTGGAATATTTTTCTTCATGTGAGATTCCTACCACCTACTCCTCTTACCGACCACATAGAACTGACATCACAGCTCAACGATCAGCCTTCTTGCTCAGTCAAAGAAATGAACACAGAAAAACATTGTAGGTTTTAACCTTTTCCCTCGTCTTTGTGCCCTTCAGCAGATGAAGCCAAATAAGAGAGAGCAGTGGGCACGAAAAGGATAAAATCTCAAAACTTGTGTGTTTGTTGTATTATGTCTCACCAATGCAGGGTAACGATTGCAAGGTTATTTTCTGAGCACATGGTTAAGGACTAAGAAGTCCTTAATGAAAGAGTTATGTCCTTTTGGCAGGTAACAGTTATCCTCCAATGTTTCAGAAGTTAACACTGACATGAAAGGCACATATTGCAAAGCTATTGACAAACCAAAATAGAGTTTCCAAGAGAGCCTGGAAGTCATTAAGTGTTCCTGTTTCCAGAAGGTGTCAGTGATCCAGTGTCAGTTTTTGTACCATAGGATGTAAAGTATGAGGTCTGTAAACAAAGAACACCACTACACTGGCATTTAGCACTACAGAAAAGATGACTATTGCATCAGTAAGAAAGGCTTTGCCCGGGGTATTCTAGCCAATATCTGTAGAAAACTTTCTCCCAGGATTTTACAGGCATATATTGATGGGAATTTTCTCCTCCCTAATGCATCCAGGCCTCAGTCACAGGTGAGTTAATTGATTTGCAAGAAATCCTGTGCTCCCAACATATCCTCATCACACATCAGCAGCACGCCAAGTGGGAACAAGAACACAAGAACTCCTTCCTGTGTCAGACCTGTACGTTATTTATCGTTCCTCTCACGGCAAACTGATCTCCAAAACTCAGGTTTAAAAAGTTGATGAGGCTTGCTAGCCCCAGGGACATCTAAACTCTCATGGAAGAGCAGACACATTTGGTACCACTCCAGATACACAAAGGAATTGTCAAGTATACGTCTTCAGGATGACAGGCCATTTGTCAAAATCAGTTAGGAGAATGTTACCAAAGACTGATTCTTTCACTGCATTTTGGAAATGTTGTCTGGCGATTTGAGCAAACTGTTGACATAAAAGAAGCCAGGTGAGATACTGAGTTATTCATTCCTGAAATCCATGATCTGTGTAGTTTAAAAAAAAAATACACAGAGCAGCTGTATATCTGTGGCATGCAGTTTCTCAGATATTTTTATCATATCAATGCAATGTCAAACCACTTCCAACTATGAAATGCAAAAGAATTGCTCACAGTTTCTGCTTCCAGTGTGTTGATTATAAAGAAGCAGGAGACAGCTGGTGTTCCTGGTACTTTTGCAGAGATTTTTGCATGATATTCCAGTGAAATTTTGGATTTGAAACAGTTTTTTGGATAGGTAGATATTTCACAGGTGAGTTAAACAAATTCCTTTTTTGTCTCCTATTGATCATCTGGATTTAAAAGTTTTGCCTGATTAGATCACATGATCTAAAGCTAGAGCTCTCAGTGTGATGCTGACACAGGATAAATATATCCTTTTCCACTTCCTGTAAAAGTGGAAAAAATTCTATTACAGAGCATATATTAATTTCTGGCACAAAGGAAAAATCATACAGGCAAAATGAAAGAGAGAGATGGGAATGATAACCAAAATCAGATTGTTTCTGCTCACCTTCTGCTTTACCCAGAGGATGTCCCCATATTTCTTGTGCAGAGAGGCACTTTGGTAGGGCAGAAGTTAGTTGCTATACAGACATACATTTAAAGGACCTTGCAAGAGTGCTATTAAAGTAAAAAAGCCAGGCATTTTAGGTGTTGGGAAATGCCAGAATCAATGTTATTTATGCAACCTGCATATGCAACATATGCATTATGTCAGTGCCTGTAGTTATGTGACAACGTACTGGTTTTCCACAGGACTCCAGCCTCGTTCCATGCTCAGCCAGCAGCATTCAGTTTGGATGACATGCAGTCTTTGTTTTATTGCCTGGCATTTGACCCTTCTTCCTGCATCATAGGTAAATCCTAGTTTGAACATGTTTTCTAATCAGCTTTTCGGTAGCACTTCTAACAGGATTTTTGTGTAGTTAAATCTACAGTGCTGACAGGAGGTAAGAGGCAGTGCTATTCCCATTTCACAGACGGGGAATGCCAGCACAGATGTAATCCTAAATTTAGAAAAATGTGAGTCACTTAAGATACAAGGTTTGTTCAGTGTATGTATTATTCACACGCCACTTACCTATGCACAAAGACTAAGGCATTGCATTGAAGTTTCTGCAATTTACAGAAGTTTGCTTCGAATGACTTCCCACTAAATGTTTCAAAAGTGCAAGTTTCTGATGGAAAACTTTGTCTGGTTTCCCACGGGAAATGAAATATATACAGTTGTGTCATCTGCCTATTCATGTGCTGTTAATACTCCTTCCACCTCATTTCTGAACCTGTTAGCTGGTTTCAAAAAAAAAAAAACTGGCAGGGGAAAAGGTCTCTAAGTGAATACTCTAGGCCTAATAAAAACTGGCAGCTGACAGGGAGTAAGAGCCAAATTACAGCCTTCACTGAGAGAAAGGAGGTTACACCTCTCCCCGTCCCTATCCTGCCAACAGTGATAGACCTCCTGCTCAACACACACAGCTTTCAACTAGCTGCTTGCTAGGGGACTCAGGGCACAAATGTGTGGAACTAATATCCACATTCCCCTTTGAGAAGCTGTGTTCTCATCTGGTGATACAAAACAGAGAAGCATAAGAGAGTAAAATCATCTCCAAGTTGCGCAGTAATGAGCACATCTCTGCAATGATCGCTCACCACGGGGCTGTGCTGTGCTGTGCTGCCAGCCGAAGGCTGCCCTCTGCTACCACTGCCAGGAGAGGTGCTGGGATCCAAAGCAGTTTTCACTGCCAGAAGAGCCATCACGCTTCCCGAAGGATGCTCTCGTGCTCATCTGACAGGACAGTAGCATAGGAATTCGGCAACGCTTAGGCAACAAAAAAACAGACCTGTCTCAAAAGAGAAACCATGTCCCAGTCCTTTCCAAAAGCCAGGCAAACACACTGCAGCTCAGTGGAGGTGAAATAGGCTACTTTTGGGAAAGCAGCTGTTGAGAACAGCACAGCATTCAAATAAACAGAAGGCTACGCCATCTCTATTAGCACTATTCCCAAAATTCCTGCAGCTAGGAAAACCGAAAAACTGGCACTTACCATTATTTACGTCCCCTCAGTGTGCCTTGGCCTTGAGGTGGTTATCACCACATTTTACTTCTGCCCTCTTGACGAGGGCCAGCAATTCCCCAGCACCTTCTGTCCCTTTCTTTGAGACCCTGCCTGTAGTGACCAACAGTCCTAGACTCTGTGCTACTTATCAGCATTAGAGTAGTGAGATTGTAGGGAAAGAACAAGGTGACACTGACCTTATGATGCAAATTGTGCTGAGCTTTTCCTGTGCAGTCTACTCAGGGAACGGGTACCAGACCTGCCGTGGCATTTACAAACCAGGCAATGAAAGAGATACCATTTTCATCAGCTCAGAGGTGTTCATGGCATACTAAATGAACTCTTCTAGAGCAGAGGGAGAATTGGCTGCTTTTAACATAAAACATTCCTAGATAGGGTGATGCAAGTGGTTTTTTGGCATAGAAAGTTAAAGGAAGACACATCCAAAAAATAAATGGCAACGGTGCAGCAGTAAATTCACACTCTCTCACCTATAGATAGCTTCACAACTGTACAGAAAGTGGAACCTACAGAGCAGTTAAGGAGATGACAGCCACAAAACCAGTCACATGCTGACTACTGCTGCTAGAAACCTGCCCTTGTTGCAACCCATTTGGCATTCACCACCCTGGAGCTGCAAATGAAATGAGATCCCAGACTGATATGTCTTATACTTCTGTCTCTTTCTCTACCAACACCATATGACTGGGACTAAAAGGACTGAGCCCACTGCTTCCACACAGACCAATTACTGTGTGCAATTGCGATGCACCCGTAACAACAGGAGTTTCATGGCCCTGATCTTCCCATTTGGTGAAGTTGATGAAAGTTGTGCTCTTGATTAAAGCAGAGCAAGAGTGAGCACAGAGAAGCAAAACTTGGGCAAGTGAAGGCATAAAAAAGCAGCCAGAAAAATGTTGGTTTACAAAAAGCAAAGAGGCTTCAGAAGGATGGGTTTTGCTTTCCAACAGTTTTCTCAGGTGATGGCTGGTTTCTGCTGTGCAGCTCTGCAAAATGCTGTGAATTCACCTCTGTGGTCTAAATCAAGAGAGGTCTTTCTGTCAGATAAATCCAGTGAAAAAAAACCCTCCTTTTCCTCCTGAAATAAATAGCATCAGAGCAGGAGCTGAAACCTGCTTTGAACAGGAGAGTGGAGACTCCAGATGAGCAGTTCATCTCTCAGGACAGGTCTCCAAAGAGAGAAATACTAGTAGTCCCAGGAGGTTACTGCAAGTATTAGCATCATCTTCTTTAGTCTGTGCCTACTTATGATACCATTTAGAAGAGAAACAAAGCAAAATACTTTAAACGAAGTCCATAGAAACCCACTATAACTTATAACCAGCTTCTTCTAGCTGGGCTTTCTAACTGCCAAGTTGCTTTTGGTGAATGCTGCAGCAGCTGGCTCTGTTTCCAAAGCAATATGAAAAAGTTAACTAGGATTCAGCTCCACATGGCAGTCAACTGTAAGGCACAACACAGCATATTATAGGATAAATATAATTGAAGAAGGAAGGGGGAAACAATACAAACTGAAGCAGTCAAATGTAAATGTGAATCTGACTTTTCTATACTCAGAATTATGGTTTGGTTCATAAAAAATACTGGCATAAATCACAGAACATAACTCATTTGGTCCATCAGGAAAAGGTCCAGCAATGAGTAACTTCCCCCATCTTATAATGCTGGTCTAGGCTAGAAAGTCACACCAAAAAAAAAAAAAAAAAAGTGTAGTCTCCTAGCTTTCCATTTGACTTTCTTCCACAAATTCATTCAAATTTGGCAAAGTGTCTTTTGACCTGTAAGGTAAGGGACAGCCATAGTCAGATGAGGGGACTCTCATAGTCAGATGAGAACTTGGCTTGAATAGCAGTTTTGGTTCCTAACGCTAGTGAACTTCTTGAAATAAAAACATAGAAGTCATGCTAAATCTACACCATCAACAGTCAGCAAGACATTCAAGACTAATGAGCAAAACTTGGCCAGTGAAATTTCTGTCACTGTTAGGCATCTGAATCACACACAGTGACTGTCTAGTCCTAAGGCCAATGTTGGAAGAGAGGCAATCAAAAAAAAATATTTATAGATGGTTAATTTTTAAACTGGTTTTTTCAAGTGAAACAATATTTTATATCTAAATTTGTTCTTCCTTCTGTGTGTTGAAGAGATGAGAGGAATCTCATTTTATTCAGTGCTGAAAGAGCATATTTTGATGGGTAATTTCTGAAACAATTGAGAGGGGGACACCAAAATTTGCTTGAAAATGTACTCTCTTTTGCAGTGAGCACTTGCATACACTTCAGTTTTGCTGGTTAAAATATGTTTCATCAGTGAGTATCCATCTGGATTCCAATCTGAAATACCATAAAAATTACTGTGAGACTTCTAAATATATTGGTACACACATTATCTAATGTTCTACTGTTTTATACCTCACCATAATAGTTGAGAAATAACAGAGAAAGACTTTGGCTATTTTATGAATACTAAAGACCAAGAAAAAAATGTTCTAGATATCCTTGACTCATAGATTAAGTGGGCCTTAATAAAAAATGAAATTAGATGGTTATCCAATAATCTGAGGATGTGATCCTCTCAGTTTTATTTTCCAAGTTGTTCTGCTTGCTGACTATTCTCTCTCTCCTTCCCTCCTCCCCTTCTGCTACTATCTATCTCATTAGGAGGCTGAGGTTCTAGTCAAGCCCTTGAAGGATTCAGTGCTCTGAAACAAAGCAAATCATGTCATAATCAACTTAGAAAAACATATACACATGAGAAAGTATCCCCTGCAGAAACAGCCATTATTGAATATTACACAAAGCTGGGCATTTTAGGCATTGTTTAATTTAATTGCTAGAACCCATTTTAATTAGCAAGAGTTATGTTTCTACCATAACGAGCAATAGCATAGAATAACAATGTGGAAAATTTGAAGATTTTTTTCTACTTTGTTAAAACCACTGAAGATACCTTGCTTCTTCAAGAGCTCGGCACTTTTAGCCCAGGAATGTGACAACAGATACAGCATGGTATCATACCAAATGTCCCATCAAACACCCCTGCTTATAGCCTCTACACTAAGTCCTCCAGGACAGGAACTGCATCTGCAATGCTTTTCCTGACATAGCTTTGATCTAAAGGGAAAAGTATACAGTTAAATTCATAATGATACATCTGTGACTTCTCTAAAGTTTTCTCATGTTAACATTAGGCAGCACACTGGTAAAGGCCAGGAAAAAAAAAAAAGATATGAGAAAGGTATAGGAAATTGTGGAGAGAACAAAAGCAATCCATTCTAATCTATTCAGAAACAAGCTGAATTTTCATGTAAGGGTCCTTCTAATCTTAAATTTTAGGTCTCATGCATGCAAGAGACATACTGATCTTCACCGTTTTATAGCTCTCTTCTGAAATCGTGAAAGTGGATTTGGATAGTCTGCATAGGCACTGGGGATACCCAACCCCAGAGTCTGGGGGAGCCGATGCCTCAGGGTTTTCCGCTACAAGTATGCTGCTTGTGCAGGACCCAAACCTGCCTCCTTACAGGGGTCATGCCTGTGGGTTCTGGCAACTATTAAGTCCCTGGAGGGTTTCCTCTACCTGCCTGTTCCTCTTCCAGCCTCTGTCCTCACACTTTTAGCCTGCCTTTTAGAGTTTCTACTAGTTTGTATTTGCTCCATAGTTCAGTATAGTGAGTAGGAAGATGGGTAAGTGAAGGGAAGAGGGAGGAGTTGGGTTAGGATGGGCAGATTGTGAAAGCTCCAAGGAAGAGCTGATTTGCTCTACAAGAACCCCTGGAGGTCCTCTATACAGCAGCATTTGATACACCTGCTAGAAATAGCCAGCAAAGTATTCTCCAGTCTCATATCCAGACCTGCAGGAATATTCAATGACAGAAATGGTCTGTCCATGTAAGCAAGTCTGTGCACGCAAATGATAAAGCCTGAACACACTGGATTGTATTGTACAGAGCAAAGCCTCCACTGATTAAAACAGCTTGCACCTGAGACAAAGCGGATGTAAATCTATTTTCTCCTAACCTAAGCAGAAAATTATTTTCTACTGCTTTGAACATACAGCATAGATCAAAATAAGCAGCATGGACCAGCAGATGTAATTCTTACTGCCCTTGTGACAAGTGCCTCTCCTCAGAAACATTTCTTTTTCAGTGTAGGAAAGTCCCTCCATTATGCACAAGGAGAAACACCTGCTTCTCACAGTGCATAAACAGCAATGTTTGTATCTCTGACGGCTGAAGGCTAATAACAGCAAACCAGATTCAGCTCAGGACATTAACGGTGCCAAGATAAAATGATGTCTGTGCAAGCTGTTTTGGCTTACATGTCCAGAGCCCAGCAGGACTGTGAGCAGGCAGAGAATACACACCGGTTCTGCCTTGGGGTGCTGGTGGGTTTTTGTTTTGCAGCACACCCTGGATACAAAGCTTTCCATGCAAAGTCAAAGAAAACGAAATCTCAGCAAATGCTACAAAAAAAAGCAGAATTTTGCTTTGAACACAAGGGAAAAGCGTAATGAATAACTGTGACAGTCTCCCTCACTGTCATTACTCACCAACACAACAAAATTAAGATCTTGGTCAACCATATTTGACAGTCATTTCCTTTTTTTTTTTTAAGTCATATACCATATGCATTTAGGGATCTTGGATACATTCCATCTTGCTTTAAAATTAAATATATTGCCTCTTAAGGCCAACATTACACTTTTCCTCTCCTCCACCTGGGTCTAGTGAGGGCTTGCTTCTTTTGGTCTATTTCAAACCTTTGTTTCAAGGACTTTTGCAAGTTTTCTGGAGGTGCTGAGGAAGAGGACAGAGGCTATGGAGACCAGATGGGCAAACTGCAGAGAGTTAATTTTATGGCCCTTTGGTCCCAGAAGATGATGAAGCAGGCCCAGAAAAAAAATAAGGAAATGGAAAGTCAATGAACCAACAACATTCAGAGAGCTGCAATGCAACTTCCACACCTTTTGTGCCTTCTGTAGTCAGCCTAACGGGCCTGGGGGTGAGGATTTGACCCTTCATACTTTAGAAAGAAAGCATTAATTACTTTGAAAGTAGAAAGAACTTGACCTTTAGATTACATAAGCTGTGTTGCTGGTGTCCTACATAACTACCGGGGACTAAATAACATGTAATTGACTGAAAGCTGGGCTGGGAAAATTTGCTGAAATAATTAATACCACCAGTCAATTATATTGATTTATACGTTCGGTATTCTAAGCAGAGCTGGCCACTGTAGGTTATTATCCTCAGGAGACAATGTATTCAACCCCTATGCAAAAACAAAGGGAAAAAAGTAAAAGAATATAATTTGTAACATTTGCAGCTGAAAAGGAGATACTAAATGCACGGGGTATATTGCATAAGGAAAAATTATGCTGAAAAATGAATGGAGACAGAAAAAGAAGCAGACATGAAGGATTGCTTAGCATACAGACAAACGTATAATGCAATACTAACTCCTTGAATATATTGTTATTTGCACAGCCCTTTTACTTTGCCTATTTGGTATTATTCAAAATCCAAAGGTAGAGTTTCAGCTGTGTGTGACTATGTAGATACATATAAAAACACGGATGTACATACATATATATACACATATATAAAACAACTTTACAAGAATGACTATTGGGTCTCAGGGGACTTCAAAGTGTGAACTGATACAATTTCAACCTGTATGTAAAGTTATTTTGGTAACGATATTGTCAGTTAAGGATAAAATAACAATTTGCATTATTATCCACTGTAATGCAAATTGTTATTTTTTTCCAGCAAATATATGGCTGGCTTTAGCCTCAGTGGCAGGATGAATGTTAAATCAGAGCTGATGAATAATTCATATATTTTATATAATGCAATGGCTCATTCTGGGATTTGTGTTTGAAGAATGGCTGCTCCTGGTTAGACGCTGTTTAGATTCTGGGCCAGTGACACCCTGGCATGACCCTCCTGCAATGAGATAATGATCTGCTGATGAAAGGGTTGGCTTGTTGTCTGGTTGGGTTTTTTCATACCATTAAACTTTTATTGAGTTTTCATTACACAGACATATCTATAGAAGGCTGAAATAAGCAAATACACAAATTTAGCAAGCACGTTCCACTCACTAAGTTGATTGCAGAGTTAACAACTGCGTGAAGGAAACTAAAGGCCTGTTCACATCACGTGCAGGATGCAGTGCAGCGGGGAGGACACTGCACTTGGTGTTAGGAAATCTGGGTGCTTTGCCAGCTCTGTCGACTGCCTGGGACATGACAGAAACACAGGGAAGTGATTTTCCTTGGTGTCCTTGAGTGGGAAAAAGAGGGGACTGAAGACTGAACCTTCAGAGGACAAGCACTGAGCCTTGGTGGTGTTACAACTAGGCCATATGCTTGACTGAGATGTCCTCTCCAAGGCAGGTGAAACAAAGATACCTGGCATTTACCAAAGGTGGGGAGGGAGTGGTGAGGATAAAGAGTTTGTGGATCTTCACCTATGCTGTTCCATTATGAAGAGACAAAGTTATTCACAAATATAAAAGGAGCAGGAATCCCAAAGATTTGAGAAATTTAGTAGAACTGATTATACATTTTTCCAAATCTCTAGAGGTCTAAACAGTATGGCAGTTCCAACAGTCTTATTTCTTTATGGGCTATCAATGGGATGTATGGATAGAGAGAATACTATGTGGCAGTCTGTGCACTCTCCATGCAGGTGAAAGTGCATCTGAGTCCTGGCTCTAATTTAATACAGGATTTGTCAGAAACTCCCACTCTCCTTTTCTCATGTCCACCAAACAGCATATTTCTAATCTCTATTCCACATTGCATGGTTTAAGGGACCAGTGTGGAAATGACTGAATTTCTCATTTGAAGTGATTACTCATAACAGAAGTAATTTACCTCTACTGTTCTTGATGACCATGAAAAAATATATAATTCCTTAGAGCTCCCACATTTCTTTGATTCAGAAGAATTACAAAAGAGATACAACAGGGAACTAATTTACACATACCTCACCCATTTGGAAGTTGATTTATAACCTTCATTGGCTTTAATAAATTCTGCCTCCCCATATTTGTTAGCTCCCAAGAGGACCTGATGAAAGCAAAAGTGTCAAAAGGAGAGCTAACACCTCTCTGCCCGTATCACTCCAACTGCTCCTAAAAATGAGGATAAGTGAGAATTGTTCTGCTAGATTTAAAATTCATTTGCCACTCGGAGATTTAGTAAAAAGCTCTGTTCCTCTGAGGCCCACACCAGTCTGGTTTTGCAACAATCACTCTCAAAAACCAGCCTGCACAGCCCAGAACAGCATGCAGAAATACCAATCTGGCACCCAAAAGCAGTGCACCAGTGTTGGTAGGTGAAAATAGGGGACCTGCAGAGATGCTGAAGGACCAGAATATGCCCAGAAGCAGCAGCTCTTGTCCTGCTGCTCCAAGCTAGGTCCTTCAGCATATCTGCACAGACCATGCATCCTTCTGACACACAAGCACTAGGCTGGGAGGTAAGACCGAGTAAGGCGTGCTATGGGGTAGAAACATGTCTGGAATGGTCATCAACCTGCCCAAACACCGTCGTGGAGTATCTGGAGTTATTCCTACAATATCTTCACTTTATATTGCCTAAACTAGTTAAATGATACTTAGACCAGGCACATTACATGTTTTGCTGCAGCTTAATCAGTGTTCTGTTGGTCACAGCCATGACAATTAAGATCAAAATAGGGACTAAGCATTTCTAGTTTGGTTCTTATTGCATTTGATGAAAGTCCTTTAGCTATTAAGCGCATATTTGCAAGCCTCCTAGTTTTGTAAGGGATTATGATTAGCTGATGGCATGTTCTTATTCAGATATGCTGCCATCTAAGAATAAACAGGGCAGGAGAGTAAAATAACTACTCATAAAAAATAAAAATCCAACTTACACTTGCTACTGATGCTGTGCTCTCTCCTGTTACACAGGGGACTGCAGCACACCTCAGCCCAAGGAATCCTCTGCTTTGTAATTAGCACACCATCTCATGATTTGAATACAAGTTAGAAGCCTGACAATATGCTCTCCACATGTGAGCCAGCAGCTGCTCTGCTGCTGTTGCTCTAGAGACAGAGGAGGGAAGGAAGATTACAGATGGGTATGGTTATATGAGATGAAAAGCATATTGTTTAGGTTCAGCAATACTGCAACATACATAGTGCTGCATTTGCATACGATGCTCTTTTCCATTTAACCACAATGACAAAATTATAATTGCCTGGCTACAAATGTATCCATTTGAAAAGGTATATAAACTGACAACCAGGGAGAAGGAAAAAAAAAAAACCAAAAAAAAAAGCTACTTCTCTAAAAATCAGAGACCAATTTGTCTCAACCATGCAGCCTGCTACTGAGGGTAACAAGTCACTTAGACCTCCCCACCAGGCAGAGTGAGATAATACCCCTGGATAGGTAGACTCCTACAATACGACTAAAGCATTTCCTGGAACTGATAACTCATGAGACCTGTTAAAATCGCTCTACATCTAAGCCCGGTTACTCTGTATGTTGTGCTAACGCTGCTGCTCCCCATTGAATAGGATGCTTGTGGTGCGCATTAAAGATCAAAAAATTACTTTTACCAATAGTAGATCTATCAAGCCAAGCACTCCAAGATTTATATAGATGTATTCAACAGCTCACACAGTGACATTTAAGTTCATCATGAGGTACAACTTCCTTCTAGCATGATCTTAATTTTCTAATTAAGAAATTTAAGAATTTACCTGCTATTTATCTCTCACCTTTTCTTTTGTATATAAGCAGCTGTGCTAGCTGCTATATGGTACTTTTATAGTACTGGTAATAGCAGCTAAGTAGCTGTCAAGCTTTGCTTGACAAGTGATAAGAGTTGGTAGCAAAATCATCACCTCTATATTCTTAAAGTGCAGAAAATGTTTTGAGAATCCTTAAGAAGAAAACAGAGGGAATAGACCACAAAATCTATTCAGATCACAGAATCACTTGAGATGTCTCAGATGATCCAACACACTCTGTCCAGAGCAGTTGTAGAAGAAGGCAATGCTTCCAGATGCCATCCAGTGGAAAAGCATCCCAGTGCAGTAGGGCAGGACAGTGTTTATATCCCAGTTCATCTCTCAGCCTGCTTCTGACAGCTTCTCCCTGTGAACAGGCTTGGGTAAAGATTATAAAGTCCTTTGACTATATAACTGCTAAGTATCACAATTACATTTCCAGTGGACCTGTTCTATCTCCCCAGCCATGGCAAAGAAATAAGAGTGTCTCAGCTGTTATATTCTCCCTTCCATGTTTTCACATGCTCCCTTTTTTGATTATTATTTTTTAAAAGCATCACCCTGGCATAGGGCACAAAAGCTTTGCCATCAAAACTGAACCATAGTGATTATAAAACAAACAATGCTCCAAAGCTGAAAGCATTAATCACTCCTGCAAATAAAGGACTATTTACTAACACTTCTATCTGAGCTCAGACTTGTAAAATAGCTCTTTATTTGCACCTCAGACTAAAGGGCAAAATGTTACTCTGAGTCTGCAATTTGTTATCTAGAAACATATAATGAGCATCTGAGGGGACAGGCACGGTCCTGATTCTGCTGCTTTTGTTAAAAGGAAATCTGCAATATCAAACAGCTCTCCTGTTCTCTCAACTGCTCTTCTTGAACTGTGGTTTTTAAAGGTACAGTCCGAGAAGGATACAGAAAGGTTAACACTGCAGTTAACAATGCAGTTAACACTGCAAACTTAGAGCTTATCAATATGAGCATTTACTATAATCTATTATATTTGGCAATAAACAGGCAAGGGAATAGAAGGGGAATAGAGACTGACAATTAACGGCAGATGAAGGTAAAAATCCAATTCACCTTTTCATACATACAAGGCACAAGAAACAAGTGGGGTATTATGGGGGAAAGGGACTACAGCTATAGGAATCATATTTACTTGTTGATTTCATATTGCTATTTCTGTTCAGTTATTCCAAGAACAGTTATTTCAAGGATGTTGTTCAAGTGTTTCGGTTGGGTTTTTTTGACTCAGGGAAATTTATTTACGCTGCACTCAAATCAGATGTCCTTCCTTTTGCTGTTGAAAATCAGTTTGTACTTGACTCCAAAATAAGCTAGGAAGCCAAAGGATAGCAACATAGGAAATTCACTTTACAGAATCAGTGCTGCACAAGTTAATGCTGCAAAACTTACATGATATTTTTTATGCTGCTTTTTTGGGTCTTTTTCACTTGAGTACTTGAGCACTCTAAAAATAGAGCAGGTCCACCACTGACTGGGGGAGCTGTGAAGTTCAAGTACCTTAATGAAATTTCAGGGTTTAGTCTGTGCCACTGTGTGCCTGTTCAATAGCTCTCCCCTCTGCAGCTAGTAATCCGCTTGGTACAAATCTAGCTAAATTGAGTTACTATAAGACAGGGAAATTAATATTTTTTAAATTCAATTCATTTCTGTCTATATTTTAAGATTTCACTGCCAGGTTTTAGCATACTTGCTTCCTGAATGCTGACAAGCAGAACAACTTGTATTCATTCACAGTATTCACCCTCCATATGATATCACTGACAGCTTCATTACATGGGATGCTAATTTTTTTTCCATGCGGTCACCCTTAATGAGATTAAATATACTTTGTATTTACAAACCATTCATTTGGAAGGAATTGTGATTGGATTGTTGCCACATCAAGGTTATTTAACCTTATATACAGTAGAAAGAAAAAAAACCCTCAACCAAGCATTTCTGAAAGACAGTTCATCAACTTATATTATTTGGAAAGTATATTACTCAAGTAATTTTTGTGACCTATTAAAAAGGCATTTTATTTGCAATCCTATGCCATTTGAATTATCCAGAGGTGCTTTGCATATTTATAGTACACACACTTAGGACAACTCATTTCCTATTTGGAATCAGAATTCAGGTCCCACTTAAGTCAATGGGAATTTTGCCATCAGCTTTAATGAAATCAGGATTTGGTTCTTACTATATGTAATTCAGATTGCTTCAAACTACTCCAAAATAATGGCATGAGTTACCATCAACTTCTGCCCCTCCTGCAGGATTGCTAACACAATATCAGGCTGGAAGTGTAAAAGTAGCAACAGAGAGACTATAATTGTGAAAGATGGTCACAGTAGCACCGCACCATATAAATACTGTGTCATCCATGTCGTGGTGTTAATCTGCATGAGCTTCCCGATTAATCTGTCTTCTCTAATTTAAGTCATGTAATGTGTAACCCTCAGGCATAGAATAATATTTTGTTGCAGATAAACATGTTGTTATAATCAGCATATTTTCAGGCAATTCATACATAGGAAATGTCACTGCTATATGAATGTATAATGCATTCGAAAAAACAGATTATACCTATCACAGAGGTTTTTCTTTAAGATAACATAAAATTATGTAGCTCAACTGGTACTTCAAATAACAAAATCTTTTCCTGATGCACTGCAGAAAACAATTATGCTAATTTCTACTAGTCCTCTATTTCTGTAATGCTTATGACTGAGAGTTGACATCATCATAATTTGGCTGACTGGGAGATTGTAAAAGAGGCACAAATAAAGCATTGTACCAAACAAAAAATCCACAGCCAGTAAGCAATACAATGTGCATTAATAGCTGCTTCCTCCCAAAGGACTCCCACCAGCCAGCAGAGAACCTTACGCTCTTGTTTCCAAGGAGCTGTGAGTGGTTGATGCAGACTCAAACTAACTTTCTCAGTTAATTCTGTTTCACATAACTCAAGCATTTCAATGGTGATTATTTATTATTTATTGTACTTCAGCTTGTCCTCTTACAGGTATGGAATACTGACCAAACAGGCATTTACCACATGTCTCTAACAAACCTAATAGCTGCTGTTGGCCTAAGCAGGAAAGCACGCTGGAGTCCACATGCAGTAATTTCCACCCACATTACGCTTTCATATCTGTAAATGGGACTGGACTTGGTCCTCTGAAAATTCAATAGTGTCACTTGAAATTTCTTTATACGAGTGTCTAGGGAAAGTAGGACTTTCCATTGTTAAGGAGACCCAATCCTAACATTAATGTGTTTTTTACTGTCCAGCAGCCAATAATTCCAAATAAGCATCTGCTTCCAGTCTCTCCTAATACTGTTGGCTTCAAGGCTTGTGTTTCATTTTCCATTCATCATTTACTGAGGAAAAGAGGTGATAAAGGGTGCAAAACTCTGGCTTCAAAGGGCTTCCTTTTTAGGGATCCAAATATGGAAAGATACTGGTTTCTATCATGACCCTTTCTCAACTTCTGTTCATGCTGCTGCATCTCTCTTCACTTCCTAAAAAAGGCCTGCTCTTACATGGCAGAGGGACATCAAAGTTGTCTCCAACACCAGCCAGTTCTCTCAGAAAATGGGAGAGATAAGGATCACATCATTAATAAAGAAAGCCATAACAATGGTATGATGGGGTTATGATCGATCAGAATGCACTTGAGTATCAAGGAACTACAGGGAGCTAAGACCCCTGCTTTGCCTTGCACAGGTCAGGTGGGTCAGTGCAGATAGGAATTTGGCCAAAGAGCTCTGCATGCTACAATCAATGGTCAATAACTTACATTATTTTATTTATCTTGTAACCTGCACAATCTGGAATCTCCAGTGAGCATAGATGCTTTTCTAAAAAAAAATATGCACAGTTCAGAAATCAGTTACCTATGCCATAGAGTTATCAGGATATAAATAGCTGGTTCTATTCAAGCCTTTAGATTATCTAAAAGCAAAACTTGTGAATCAACCACAAAGATCACCCTTCCTACACAACAAGAAGACCAATGCAGTCTTTGACAGCCAGCAGCCCTCACTTTGATGTGAATGGATGCAACTGATTCTCTCTTCTAATGATCATTAACATTCACATAAAAGCTGCTAATGACTTTTCACCTTGTCTACAAAAACTAATCATCCCTCCTACTTCCCTCTTTGGTTATCCAAGCAATTAGAACCTGTCTCTGCCAAGGCCAGAGAAGTGGCACATCCCCTGGCCTCCTCTCTAGTTACAAAACCTATTTAGGGATTACACCCACAGTGGACAGGGAATGGGAGAAGGAAACAACATGCATTGGTGACAACAAAAAAATTTATTCCATCAGATGCCCAATATTTTCATAACTTTCACCTTATAATACCAGCTGTATAATGAGGATATATGTATAATGTATAATGAGGATAGTGGTCCTGCTGTGCTGGTATTGAAATGAAAACCAACTGTACTGTGAGCTCTCCAAGTAGCTTGAACAGGTGATCAGTGTCAAAACTGTGATCAGTGACTGTCATCTCCTTTTTTTCCTCCTCCCTGTGTTTCCCAGCTTCCCCTGATAGGTCTCTTCTCCGCATGTAAGGTCTCTGGGACAGAGTTCTCTTTCTTTGTTCTCTTCCCCTTGTTCTTCCCCCCCCCTAATTGCCATCTACAGGCAATTAAAGCTGTATAGTTACAGAAAATCAATGGCATATTTCCCACCCTATTCTATTTAGCAGAATAGAATAGAATAGAATTCCAAGCTATTACTGGGGGAAGTCTCAAAAACTGCATTTGAACTCATGGTTGTTTAAATACTAGAACTGAACCGAAAGAAGAAGGACAGGAAAAAAAAAAGATGTTGCTAACGATGTCTTGAAACTCCCAAACTGTTTGGAAAACGTTTCAGATGATAAGTAAATAAAAATACAGATGTGTGCAATGCAAAAAAAAAAGCCTCTGCCGAACTCTGCAAAGCCAGAGGTACCTCCTGGAGAGAGCTTATAAATACAGTCTCATTCAGATGGATATACCTATTCAGATGCAGTGCAGGGCAGGACGAGGTGGCCGAGTGGTGAAGGCGATGGACTGCTAATCCATTGTGCTCTGCACGCGTGGGTTCAAATCCCACCCTCGTCGGGACTTTGGAGCTGGTGGATGAAGTTGCTCAATTGCTCTTTGTTATAGTTGAGAAATTATGGCAGACTGGCAAAGTTCCCGCAGATTGCAAGAAGTGGAACATAAGCCCAATATTCAAAAAAAGAGAAAAAAGGAGATTCAGGGAACTATAGGCCAGTCAGTCTCACCTTTGTGTCTGGTGAGATTATGGAGCAGGTCCTCCTGGAATCTCTGCTAAGGCACATGGAAAATAAGGAGGTGATTGGAGACAGCCAACATGGCTTCACCAAGCACAAATTGTGCCTGACGTATCTTTTATGATACTGCCACACACTTGGTGGACAAGGGCAGAGCTTTGACACTGTCCCGCATGACATCCTGGTCTCAAAAATGGAAAGTCATGGATTCAATGGATGGACCACTCAGTGGATAAGGAGCTGGCTGGCTGGTCTGCACTCTAAGGATTGTGGTCAATGGCTCCATGTCCAATTGGTGGCCAGTGATGAGTGGTGTTCCTCAGGGGTCCGAACTGGGACCAGTGCTGTTCAACATCTTTGTGGAGTAGAGTGTACCCTCAGCACATTTGCTGATGACACCAAACTCAGTGGTGCGGTCGACGCACTGGAGGGAAGGGATGCCATCCAGAGGGACCTGGACAGGCTTGAGAGATGGGCTCGTGCAAATTGCATAAAGTTTAACCAAGTCAAGTGCAGGGTCCTGAACCTGGGACCTGAAAATTTCAGGCACAAATAAAGATTGGTCAGAGAATGGCTAGAAAGCAGGCCTGAGAAGAAGGACTTGGGGGCGTTGGTGGATGAGAAGCTTAACATGAGACGGCAATGTGCACTGGCAGCCCAAAAAGCCAACCCCATCCTGGGCTGCATCAAGAGAAGTGTGGCCAGCAGGTCATGGGAGGTGACCCTCTATGCTCATGAGACCCCACCTGGAGTACTGTGTCCAACTTTGGAGTCCTCAACACAGGAAGGATATGGATCTGTTGGAATGGGTCCAGCGGAGGGCCATGAAGATGAACAGAGGGATGGAGCACATCCCCTGTGAGGACAGGCTGAGAGAGCTGGGGTTGTTCAGTCCGGAGAAGAGAAGGCTCCAGGGAGACTTTATCATGGCCTTTCAATATGTGAAGGGAGCCTACAGGAGAGCTGGGGAGGGACTCTTTGTCAGGAAGTGTAGTGAAAGGACAAGGGCAATGGTTTTAAATTAGAAGAGGGGAGATTCAGACTAGATACTAGAAAGAAATTCTTTACTAGAAAGAAGGTGGTGAGGCACTGGAACAGATTGCTCAAGGAAGTCATGGATGCCCCATCCCTGGAGGTGTTCAAGGCCAGGCTGGATGGGGCTTTGGGGAACCTGTTCTGGTGGGAGGTGTCTCTGCCCAGGGCAGGATGATTGGAACTAGATGATTTTTAGGGTCCCTTCCAATCCAAACCATTCTATGATTCTATGATATACCTCCAGAAGCCACTCTGCTGCACTGAGTGGGAGATGTATAGCAAGACATGGTTACAAACAGAAGTGAGCACACAAGTAAGTGTCATAAGACTTCTGACCTCCAGTCCTGTGATTTAGTCACAGATTATGCTATCATTTTAGTTGCAGTATGCAAGCATCTATACAGCTCCTTAGCAGCACAGACAAATGGTACTGGGTACGTGTGCCTGTGATCATGGCAAGAGAGATTATGTACTATTCTGTCCCTCGGCACAGCCTTATAAACACAGTCCTACAAATCACTGAGTTCAATGTGTGTCTCACTTTAAGTAAACCCATAATAATGTCAAGTATGTCTAATGCTCATGCGTATATGTTGCAGGATGAAGAAGGAGAATAAGGTGAGTAGATTAGCATTTAGATTTATTTGTTTCAGGAGTATCCCCAAACCAGATAACGTAAAGAGAATATAAGTAGATTCTCAATAGATTTGTAAGTTTCACACCTGCTATTAGAAGCAGCATTACCTTGCTCAGCAAAGAACTCCTGTGCCCTTTGAAGATCAAGAAAAAAAAAAAATCTCTCGCAGGTTCTGGTGTGTCTGCTTCTCCACTGGTGCATTAAAACCAAAGTGCAGAAATGAACTGATGGCTTTTCATTTCTTTCTCTAATTACCAATCACAGCAGCTGCTTGGTGGAAGAATAATGAGCTTCCTTCAGTTTTTTCCTCATTTGTGCAAAATCCTGGGCTTATTTTGTGTGTATTTTTGTGCTTTTTTTCTTATGACACTACTACTTGCTGCTGTCAAGAACTGGTTTTGTTTTATTGTTTTAGATAAGGACACAAAGGCAATACAATAAATAGGAAATAATTGGATACATCTATCCTGTATTTATTAGTTGCTGCTGACATATCTAAGAATAGGTCTTATGTCCTGGACCTCAGTGCCATTAGGCTGGAAGTCAGAGCATTTAGGTCTTTTGACCTGAAGACTGCAGAGATGCTCTTCCTCGGTCCTGCAGTATATACTGCCCGAACAGGAAGCCTCTAAGGCAGAAAACTCTCCCAGTACACCTATCCCTGACTTACTGCATACAGAAAATAATTAGTACAATAATTATTACTACTGGGACAAGACTCCAATGAATACAAAAAAGCAATCTTCACAACTTCTACAGAAATTTTTCACAATTAACCATCACTTACTTGGGAAAGCAGTTGTAACTAATCTGCCTCTCAGCAGATGAGCTGGCGAGCCCTTGACTCGTAGGTGTTCCAGCGAGGCATTCGACTGGCACACAAAAAATCCAAGACAGCACTGTGGTTTGAAATAGGAATGATAATTGGGCCCAAGATTTACATGAGAGAAGACACCAAGGGTTCAGACTTGTGGTCAAGCCTGTGAATAGCCTTTCACCGCACTATAGGACCAGGCTGAAATAATCACAAAACACTTTTGGGTATAATTTAGCATTGACTAGGATCTAAGCTTTACTTCAGCTCACAGTTACATTAATACTCACATGGGCTTTCTTCAGAAAATTAGGTATTTGTCAGATTCTTAAACTTCGTAGCAACCAGATTTTTTTCCTGCTCAATGTTGAATCATAATGTTTCATGTGTTCCTGACCCCAATTTGGTGTAACAACATGTTATACATTAAAGTTTAGAAAAATAGTTTTAAAAATTCCCAAAGCAAAACCTTTATGTAAACTCCACCGAGGGACAGCTACATTTAAGTAGAAAATAAATTTGGGCTTGTGCTCAGGACTGCAAACCTGGAGCTGACCCTCAGTTTTGCTATACTCTTCCTGCATTGCCAAACACCATCTTCTCAACAAGGAAGACAACAAAAGTCTCCTTTCTCCTGGCTAGACCTCGCTCTGTTTCTGCAGAAAAAGAATTATTTTCAGTTGGTGCATCACTAATATAAGTAGTTAGATGTTATCAAGATAATATCTTTGCCTTTTTGTATTTTCAGGGTACAATCAGATTTCTCCATACAAAGCATCAGAACATTTTTTACAAGGGCTTAATCCCCACAAGTTGTGGAGCATCAATGAAACAAACCTTAAAAGAAATTATATGCTTCAGCTATTGGGAAAATAGGTTTTTATAGCAGACTACAACACAGTCATAAGTGTGTCAAACCACATGTTATTGCTATATGAAGAACAAAACAGCATGCGACCAAAGATGCATCTGGCCATGCAGTAAGGCTGTTACTATCTATCACTTAAATAGATGAGAAAAGTTGCCAGTAAGTGCTGCCAACTGCTGCTCTAATAAACAATATTTGTCTCAACAGAAAGCCAGTACCATGTGCTGATTTATAGTAAATGTGCCATTCTATCCCTTGCTATCAGCACTGAAGACAATAACAAGTAGCACAGAGCACAAGAATACATTTTTATAAAAACAAACCAATGGGTGTTGGCACCTTATCTGCTATAAGTGAGTATACAAGCATTTGAATTGCCTCAGTGGACACCCTAAGACCCTTTATTACATTTATGCTGTTGGTTTCTTGAGCACAGCTTTGAGAATGAAGACCAATAAATTGTCAGTGAATAGTGTTCAGCGATGTATTTGACGCATTTGGATCTACAGACACAAAAGTCAAATCAAAGGCTGTGAAGAGGTAGCAGAGGTTATGCCCTATTGCAGAGGTGAGTCCTACATATACTCTGACTCAGCCTGAACACATTATCAGAGGAAGTTAAGAGTTGAGCAAATGCTCTGGTTCACATATAAATCTGTAAAAATTCCTTATGTGTCTTCCAAATGCCTGCCGTTCAATTACCACCACTCGTAAAGGGAAAAGGAGTCTCTAGAACAGTACGATCCCTCTCCATCATTAACAGCTGATGGGGAAACATCCTGTTTTGGAGACTGCGTTAGCTTACACAAGTGTGAAGCTGCAATAATCCCATCTCCCATCACGTTCAAGATGTTTTCACAGTAGGTTATTAGCTTGGTAGCTGTACTAACACTATTTCTGATGGTGTGCAATATGTACATTGCTTAGCCTCCCCAAAATGCTCTTTGATTACCTATTTCCACATGCACAATACTGCCCTGGGGCTCATCACAGTTTTTCATTCACATTTTACTCAAATCTAATATGAAACATGCTCTTAGTTCAGAATCATGAATCACTAACACCACAACTCCTTAACTCCGCTCCCACCCCCCTTGGAGGCAGTTGTGCTCCATGAGAGACAGTGACTCAGAAAGTCTAATCAAAGGGCTTAAAAGGAAAGCATCACTCCAAGACCTAGTGCAATTATTTACATTTGACTAAAGCTTAATGTATGTTTCACTAAAGTTAATCCTCCAAAAAGATACTTAAGCTTAGTTCAAAGGCATTTCAGGGCAGAGAACTATGGGTTTATTGCAGCAGTTGTGATGTATGTCTAATCTTTTTTAATTGGCATATGTATAGCTTCAGTTTCCATCTGCTGATTCCTACAAAAACACTATTTAGCACCCAACACTTCTTTTCCCATGAAAATACTACTTCATTGTAATTGAAACCTCTCTCAATCTCTTTAATAACTACATATGCTAACCATTGCAAAGCTTAACCCATTTCCAGTTACACTTGCAATCTTGGCTATGATCCTCCTGCTCCAAATTGGGATTATACAAATACGTTTTGGTTTGCTTTAATTTCCCCAAATAACAAGGTTTCAACTAGTGCTCTGAAGCACACACTGAAACCTTCCAAGTTATTCCTGTGATAGGAGATAAAAGAGCACTAACTGGGAATGTCTAATTGATGAGATCCTGCCTAGAGCCAATAGTTACCTTTACAGATCAGGACAGGGATAGACCACTCTGGCAGATGCTGGTAGATATTTCAGAGAAACCTTCAATTTTTTTGTATGTTTAAAGCTGCTCAGAGACAAAGAGTATTTTTAAAATAACTACTGACTAGACCACTCTTTTTCATTGACAAATATCCAGGGTGAGTAATAGCACATTAAATGTGTTTTGAAGAGAGATATTTTGTCCTACAAATTCCCATGGAGAGAAGGGGGCAGAACGCTAAAGACCACCCACCAGATGGGGCCATGTTCAGCAATCCGGTAGGTGCTGAACACAAGCTTTTGTACTGCTCAAACATGAACAAGCATTTAATTACAGGACAGTTCTAAAATAGCACATTAACTTAGAAACTTAGACAAAATTCAGTTTTGTTCATCCAAAATAAGAAGAGGTCTCGACTCTCCAATAAACTACTTCTTTTTCCTACTTGGAAAATTTTACCTAGAGTTTTAAGACGTTTTAAGCAGAAAATTGGCTCTACAATATGTACACATTAAAGTGTAATCATGAAAATATTTGCTATAGAAATGTTAATTTGTTTTAAAACACAGTTGGTTCTGTCCTGAAATTTAGATTTAACAGAAAATACATGAAGAAATGAAGTAACTAATTAGAGAGACACAGGTTTGTTTGGGACCTTCCCAAACAGCTAACAGATCTGGGCAGAGAAATACAGGATTCTTTAAGTAAACAGTATAATGCTGTAAATTAAGCTACTTTCCTGGTAGTTTCTGTGCATTTATTGGGTTGGTTTGGGGGTTTTGTTTCTTATGCCTTTTTTTTCTTTTTTTTGTCTGGTTTGGCTTTCTTGTGCTTTGTTGGTTTTTGTTTGGGTTTTTTTTTTTTTTTTTTATTTTTGGTGTAATCCTGGCCAATGCTGTCCATTATTTTCCAGAGGTGATTGCACAAAAGGTTTTTAAAAGAGCTGCGTACTCCAGGGACAGGGAGGTTGGATCAAGCTAGTGTTTTTTCTGCCCTATTAAGAATCAATGATTAGCCAACAATCAAGGCAGACTAATTTAACCATCTAAGTTAGCAGCTTTCTCCGCATCTGAAAAAGGAGCTGGTGATTTCAGCCGTAAAAGGTTTCAGACATTTCTGGCTATATAAGGGCTGGAGAAGAGGATATAAAGAGTCTTCACAGCCCAGAAATCAATCAGGCTGCTCCCAACTCCACCAAAATAGAAAAACAATGGCAAGCTCCTTAACCTTGTGACAGAGAGAAAATGTTTCTTTAATAGCTTTCCTCTTTCTGCAGTTAAAGTTACAATCACATTCTAGAAAGGTGAATGGATGCCACTTAAGAGCTTTAGGATTTTTATCAGTTAAAAAGAAATCTAAGTAGTAACTGATTCCTTGATACAGAGAGCACACTCTGCCAGCAGTATTTTCTTTTTACTGAAGACTACAATAATGTTACCTTTTGTTACACAGAAACTGCAGCTCTTGTAAAAGTTGAATAACTTTCACCTGGGAAACAAAGAGACAGAAGGAAAAAACCCTAATCTTTAATTTGGTTTTCTTCTGAGATCATATGAGAAAAAAATTCATCTGGAGCCTTTTTTATTGAAGCTGACAAAACGCTTTTCAGACCTGGGCTTTTGGCAAAGGCAGCTGAGGAGAAGGATTTAGACAATCAGATGTGGAAAGTTATCAAAAAAAGGACAATAGATTTAATATTATTTTTAAATGGTAGAGTTTAGTCAACAAATTTGGATATTTTCTTTTTGCTTTCTGCTGTTAAGGAAAAGCATACTTTTTCAATGGTCTTTTTGACCAAGACTACAATGACTACTGACTTAGAATGTGGTCGTACATAAAGAACTGCTGGATTACGGCAGCATTTCTCTGCTATCTGTTAAATATCTGTTAACAGTTGGCAGCTGCTGTATACGGCTTCCCATTTTTCTGGAAATCCAGCCAAGTTTTCCTCCTCCCCATGCAGGGGATTAAAGACATAATACTAGAAAGCATGTATCACCAAACACTTAGGAAGAAACAAACATTCTCAGTATTTCTATGCTAAGCACAGAAGAAAAACTGAGTATTTGTTTCACATGGGAAATGCATATAATTAATATGAAAGTTTAAGCTTTATTTTGGGGGCTTTTTTGGTTAGCTAATTACTGAGCAGTTTCACTGTGAACTTTAAAAAGGATGAGGCTTTACATTGTGCTAAATACAGTGAGATTTTCAGAAGCATCCTAAAGATTCAAACTTACAGGTTAGTTTTCAAATTCCGTATGCTTTTTCCTCTTCCCAGATATCTAACTTCTGCCCTTCTTTACTCAGGAAAGAAGAGTGAAAATCCCACAGTCCAATGTGCAATGTATATATTAATTCAGTTTGGCTGCTAACAGGCTATTTGCTGACAAGGCATAAATAGTCTCAGAACATTCTAGCCTGCTGTCCAGAAATTTCTGGGCACATAGCATGTGAAAAATAGAACTAAATTATACTTTTGAACACATAGGACCACATGATCAAGGATAATCCCTTTTCCATAGTCCTAGAAGGCAGATTTTTCCTTCTACCATCACTGCACTGAACATGAAGGCATTGGTGCCATTGATCTGCTCATTAGCTTGTGCTGTTAGCCCTGAATGCCATCCAGCATCAAATTATTCTGTAACAGATCTAAATGTGCAATATATTCCAATTACAGGACTTCTCTGAGCTGCTCAGTCCTCCTGAAATCACTGAGATCCACTTCCCTTTTCTTAAAGTCAGTTGAAAGGAGTATCATGGAGTTTATTTTCCCTTTAGCCTGGAGTGGGGCATTGGCACATGGTAGAGGCTCACAAGATATTAAGGTAATTTTGCCAACAAGTGCTTTTCAAAGGCTTCTAACAGCAAGAATGGATGACTCTCACGGCAAAACATTTTATCATTTTCAAAGACCACAACCAAATTCTAAGATGTGCTTCTTCCAAAACTTTGCGCTATTACTACCCCAAAAAAAAATTTAATATAAAAAAAAAAAGTTGTCAAAACATGCCCTATGCCTCTGTCTAAACCACTTTTCTGGGAAAAAAGATTCAGGCTGAAAATTTATGCAGGAGAGGAAAATTTCACGCCTATAGCTTAATGCTTGGGCCAAATCCTTGGGCTTGATATTATATGTACTTCAGATATTTTTATCTGAAGATACTTCCTCTTGAATTTATGGAAACTACATGAAGTGAAGCTTGAAATCAACTTATCTGTAAAGTGCCCTGGAAAATAAGAAGTTTTCTATGAAACCCTGAGCCTCAGGGAAAAGTTCATTACTCCAGATTTTAGGGATAATTGTGTGTGTTTGATTCTATTTTATTTTTTTTTTTGCTTTTATCATTAGGACAAAGATATAAAGTAGTTTCACAATAGCGCCATGTGTAATTAACATTCTCATTTCAGTTTGCTTGTTATTGTTGTCCATCCTAACTTGAGTTCCCACCACAAAAATATTGCTGCTTATGCCATAAATTAGATCTCTAAGACATTAATTCTATTTCCCAAGACGTATCAAACACCTGTGTGATGTTATTGCTTTATTTTCCTTTGAAACATGAACCGACTCTCTGATCCAGTATTTCAAACACTTAATTTCTTAAACAGAAGCCACCAAGGTATTGAATGTAAATTACTTCTACTGGAAGGAACTCCAGGAATGACTGACTGCTGAGCAGCATTTATTTCCTTTCCACATTAACACTTTTAGGTGTGCAGCCTGACACCTATTTAACATGATATGACCAAGACTGTGCAGATCAGAACAGAAGCAATGATAATATCAGGTTTTTCTGCCTCAGGTCCATAGCAGCAGAAACCCTTGGGCTTACTGAAGGAGCTAACACAAAGTGATCCTTAACACATGTATTGCTTGTAAAGGTTTTCTTTGGCACATCAGATTATTCAAAAACCACAATGCCAATATAATTGAGTTAATCTGAGATATGATTTAATGTCTTCAGCGGGAGTGACACGAATGGTTGCTGAAGAACACCATTTCCTTCATTTGCAAAAAACCCACTGAATTCTCAGAGCCACAAAGTTTGCAAGTAAGCCTATCCCCAGCTTCTACATTCATTTTATCACATAACATTATTAATCTGTATTTCCTTAGTTTTATTTGTAATAAATATGACTTCACAATCCATTAAAGCTAAGGAATCTGTCTTGGGTTCTTTAAGCATGCTACTGTTATAATTCAGTAACAGTGGCCTTAATACACAGTTACCCAAGGGCAAACTGACCTTTTGATATCTATATACTCCCAAAGTAATACCAAAAAAAAAAAAAAAGAAAAAATCAGAAAGCATTTATTTCTTTGTTTATCATGCAGGGTTCTTTTCAAGCAACAGATCAATGATCATCAAGGTTTACTTAGGAATGCTATCACACCATTAGACAAATGGTACTGCTTATAGTTTGTGCATGCAGTAAACCTGCTCAGCTATGACCTTTTCTTTTTTTGCAGAGAGGATTCCTCTTAATGGCTAAGACTGTAATTATTGTAATCGGACAGACTGTAACACAGGGTTGGCTGCTTTTTTTAGTGTAATTTAGTGTAAAACCTCCCTGCCATAAGACAGATACATTATCAACTTTGAAGGTTGCTTTTAAACACATCAGTGCTGTCTACACAGTAGCAGACTATTTTTATTACTTTATCTGCAAGACAGATTACTTAAAAACAAAACCAAAATGAGGTAAGTTACTAACCAGTGACACTATGCTTTGCAAACAAAACCACAACACGTTCCTAATGGAACTTGTGTCATGGGTTTCCACAGTAACAACAAAAGCAAATCCAGGATGAAAGTTGAATATAAAGAATTTGGTTAATTATAAAATGATTATATTTCAAGACTATTTCATTTTCTCTATGAATCTTTTGTACAGTAAAAGAAATTGCTTGTTGCGGACCTTAACTGAAAATATCTCATGTACAAGTACTTTTTAGATGAAAAATTGTAAGAAAGCAAAGCTAATGTTATAAGAGAATTGAAGAGCAAACACAACATTGATTGTTAGTGCTACTCATAAGCTTTAATTTACCTTGTTCAAGCACTCAGTAATAAAATGCCTTATAAAATACAACGTGAAGATGGTTTTGAATAAAGAAAAGAGAAAGAAAAGGGAAGGGAAAAGCTTTGTGTACCATTTTCATTTTACATTTAAATGCATCTTTGCTTCTTATGATTACCCTCAAGAAAGGGGTCCTCTAGCTTAGAGGCAGTAACCAAATAAATCAGTCATAGAAGTTGGCAGGCTGTGAAAAACACACACAAGCCCCCAAAACAAAAGAAAAAACCCTACCAAAAGATATGTGCCATATCTGTGTAACTTGCTAGAATAAGAAAGGTGGTCAATAGATAAAAACACTGTGCTAAAAAGAAGACAGGGGTTTGCTTCAATTTTTTAGTAGAGAGAGGTAAATAGAATCTTTATATAATTCATACAAGAAGTAACTCTCTGGATATAAAGGGAGCAACTAAGCTATGAATTACAACAAGCTTATAATTAAAAAAAAGAGCTGGAAATCCTTAACCACTCCTCTGTACCCAGTCATTAATGCAGCCCATTACATACTGCAGTCATTAACATACCCATAAATTGTTTACCTCGCTACTGTTATACAGCAATTCTGTATTTAAAATGTGATTCCAATTTAATTGGATTGGAATTACTGTATGGTTTATACGTGGATGCTACAGTAATGGCAGAAGTAACAACAAAATCTGCTCAAAAAAATCATGATAATTTAGAGAATATCTTCTTTAAGAGAATAATGATGTACAATTTCAGTGTTCAAGGAAAACTCACAGGTTGTGTGCATGCTTCCCTAAAGAACACAGCAGCTCTTTTGTTATAAGACACCACGGAGATAGAATAAGGAAGCCTTAGGGGAGCGCGGGTTCACACCAAGTTCCATAATGAACAAATGATGAGCAAGAAAAAAAAAGCCTTAGATATTGGCTCCAGCCTGAATAAGCAGAGCATTTTCTACCAAAACAACAAACCAACTCCAATAGTTTCAGATTGCCAATGCCAAGATTAGTATAGTGATATACAAGCTTTCTAATTTTACTATAAAAAACATTGTGCTCATGTTGACACACAAAATCCTTTACGGTAGCTCTCTCATGTACAGTTTTGTTCCCTTATAACCACTACAAAAGACTACAAGCCTGTTCTTTGAATTTATTACAAATCCCATTCACAAGCTATAGCTTCTTAATTAACGAAAAATTGCATGTGTTTCTGTATGGAACTGCTTACCTATCCTGTGTTTTGTTTCCTGCAGGTTCTCTAACTCCAGAGCTTCAGATTTCATATCTCTCATGTGCTTGGAATAACATTTGATGCATTCTTTTGGTATGCTGAAAATTCCTTTATATTGCTGAAATATGTTATAAATAGTATTTTTCTTCAGAATCAACACAATACACTTTTCTTTCAAACCTACTTCACAGAATCACCTCGGTTGAAAGGGACCTTTTAAGATCATCTAGTTCAACCAAAGTACTTCAGAACTAAAAAATAATGTGGTTTTACACACTTTTAGCTAAACTGAAAAAAGATACTATATACTAAACTTCCATCAAGATAGAGAAAAAAAGATTGGTCTCAGCCTAGAAAAGACAGACTTGTCTTTACTTGCTTTACTCTTGCTTTCCTTACTATAACAAAATAAAAATAGAAAAAGTAAGCAGGTAAGTGATTTTGTAAAATTTTCCTCTTACAGCCTTTCTTCATCACAGCCAGGACAGCTGGGACTAATCAAGGGTGTGAATGAAATAACACAGGTATCCTACCATATAAAGACTTTTAAACAGAAACGTATAGTAATTTGAGAGTATTTTTTTCTTATCAGTAGATATTACAATTGCATGTGTCTTTAAAAGTGGTAAAAAAGCATCCTCTGTATTATGATTAGCATCAAGTTTCCTTCCCGATGTTGATATATAGCAAAAGATCAAAATAAATGGGGAAAAAAGGACGAGATTGGAGTTTTTTATAATGTACATTCATAATGCACTATGACATGCTTTCTTAAATACATTAAAGATCTCCATAGTAATCTGCTCATGTTCCTAGTTCTTTTCCTCAGGTACTCAATAATGGGAAAGTAAGTGTTGTGCTATAGTCCTGTTCTTCCAGAAACCTCTTTTAATCTCTCTTCTGTTTTCAGGTTAATTACATGTGAACAAATAGCTTAGAACATCACATGTTGTAATAAACAGCAAGATGCTGCCCCAGGCCTCAGGTTTCATTTTGTCCCCTTTCTCAAAAATAGACACATGGTTCCCTTTTTCCATTTCTTTACATTACATTCAAAGCATCAAACTAACACAAATTAGTTTTTAAAGTCTTATTCCCTCCTGTTCTTAATAATTCAGTGGGAACATTATCAACACCTGGTTGCTTTATTGTTCTGGTCCCCTCTTGGTTCTTCTACAAATGGCTCAGCTGGTTGGAAAATTGCTGTTTGTTCACCTTTATTCATTTCACCATTAAAGAGATCATTAAAATACTCCCTCTATCTTTCTGTAATTGCATTCTTTGTAACTACGATTTGCATTTTTGTCCTTTATCTGACTCATGCACAGGTCACATCCTTGTCTCAAATGCTGATATTCCAGTAAAATGGTCTAAAGTTATCTTATTGCACTGCCATTTCAACTGCACAGAGACATTTTTGTATCATACTATCCTTTTACTGAATCATTTGTATCACCAGAAGATTTGCGGAAATCACAAAATCCTCACCACATATCCATGTTCAATTACTTTCTTATTCTCCTCGGTAAAAATGGCTTACTTTTTTCTTGTATTTCTTTCTGTTGTTTTGCATGCTCTGTTTTTTTTTTACTCCAAACACTTCCCAGCTGGTATAAAATTGTTGCACGACATTCAAGGATGTTCCCACCCTGTCTCCTTGGTGTTCACGTCTGTCTTTTGTTTCTCAAAAGTGAGTGTTATACTTAGAACTTCTCTCTTCATTAAAAAAACTCAACTTCTTTCTTCATTAAAACAACTCAGTCATTATTTCTATAAAACGGTAAGACATGTCTGAAGCATCTACCTTTTGCAGATTTGTTCACTGATAGCTTTGAAGCACCAGGTAATTACTGGTAACTTCCATGTATTCACTGCAAAGGATACAGATGTTAACTTTTGTAGATTTTTATCTTTTCTAGGACATGGAATGTCAGGTGGAACTGTATATGCATCACAATTAACTAAAAGTAGTATTATAAAGTTTTCTCAGATTCTGTAGAATCTGAGAAAGATACTGTGGAAAGATACTGTGGAAACCCTATGTATTGTTTTCAATTTAATGAATACAGATTAACAAAGAAGCATCCAAAGAAGTTTCTAGATTCCTTCTTCAGTAAATTTACGTGGCAGCAGGTATTTCTAAATGCAGACACAAGCTATCCATCCTTTTTTCCAGTGCTTATACATAGCGTTTCTCACACTGTTTTATGTATTTCTCTCATTTATGTACAACGATGCCAGGAAGTTGTTCACACAGCAAACCCCTGCGGCTGTGCCTGTATCATTGGGCATCCGGAATCCCTCCTGATGAAGGCTCACCGTGAAATGCAAAATATGATGTGCTTCATTACAAAATTTTATTGTAACGTATGCAAAAACATGTTCCTTTGTACTTCTTGAAGAATAGTGAAAGTAATAATCGTGAGGCAAACAATACCGAAAATTTCAGTCCGGATTATACAATTTTAGCAAAAATAATCTAATTTACTAATATATTTTTTTTATTGAAAAATGCTCCTTGGCGCCACAGCTTTTTCCCTTCCCGCCCAGGCGAGCCCCAGAGCCCTCAAGTCCTCCATTTCCCTCAGCCGATGGCTCCCTGCCGTCAATCCCCGGAGGGGCTCCTCAGCGGGGCGGCACTGGGACAGACCGCTCCCTGCCCCACGCAGGGCCGCCTCCGCCGCCCATCTCTTTCTCTTTTTAAACCCCACGTACATATTTCAGCTGACATGAACCACAAAAAAGCCCAAACTCCTCCCACACCAGCCCTAGGGAGGCGGGAGGACCAGAGGCCCCCACACTCCCTCAGGCCGAGCGCCTCAGAGGGGCCGCCCCGCCCCCTTGGCTCCGCACTTTCGCCACAGCCGCGATGTCGCAGTCCCCGCCGGCAGCCGGCCGCTGTCACCAGTCGCCACGCTGTCCCGTCAGTAGCAAAGACCATCAAGACACTACGTTTTCCTTCGATTATTACTGCCCAAAGGAACCACGAATCTGCCTGCCACCGGAAGCTAGCCTGTCCTCTGCGCCGTTAGCGGAAGCGGAAGCGTCGCCATTTTGTTTCGGGTGATGGCGACTGTGGTGTTCAGGAGCTGGGGAGTTTAGTGCGGGCCTGACCTTCCGGGGGACTCGCTTCTCGGACAGTCGTTGTTGCTGCGAGTTTCCTCCTCCTCGCCGCATCCCCTGGTGATGTACGGAGGGGTCGGAGGTTCTCGACGGACTGCGGAAGAAGCAGGCCCGCCGCCCCTAATGTTGTTGTCAGGCGGGGGAGCGGTCCCCGGGCCCCCCGGAGGAGGTGGAGGAGGAGGTGGAGGTGGGAATAGCCGTGTGGAGCTGCTGGTGTTCGGCTATGCCTGCAAGCTGTTTCGAGATGATGAGAAGGCTCAGTACCAGGAGCAGGGGCGACACCTTATTCCTTGGATGGGAGACCCCAAGATCATGATCGATAGGTCGGTGTAACACAACCCCCAGACTCTGCTGCGAGATCTCCTGTTATAGCCTCTTTCTGTTCCCCCCCTTATGCTGTGGGCAGGTGAGGGCGGGGGGTGAGCAAAGGGCTCACTCTGGCAGACGTGTGGGGATCTTCTTCACTGGCAGAGTTGGAGGGCAGTTCCTCCTGGTAGAATGCGTTGAGTGCTGCTTTTGTAACGTTGTAGTGCCACCCCCTCCCCCTCCCCCCCCGGCAGCAGGAACTTGGGGTTCCCTGCTCTGGCAGTGTTGGGAGGTTCCCCTCCTTCTGACAGTCTGTGTGTGCTGGATCTTTCTACTCCGATTGGTAGGGTAGGGTTTGCAGGGTGAAATGGAGAGGGGGAATGATCTGTTCCTTTTCAATGCAAACCGCAAGCATCATTTTTTCTCACTTGAAAACCAAGGGAGCCTTATTGCTTGGGGATAGTTATTAGGAGCTTTGTATGTTCTCTAAGTGAGAAGGATGCAGTGTGGCAGTGTAAAAGTGCTTATCCACTTTAGTGGAAATGGGGTTTTCTTATTTCAACATAATCTGGCTGCACGCTGTTGCTAGGATAACCCAAAAGCAATTCTTGGCCTAGTTATGTTTTCCTTGTGCCATGATTCACTGTATTAGCGAGAATCACTTTGTTCTTGGGTGCTTGCTTTTCTCAGAGGTGGCTTTCTTTTGTTGTTTTACAGTAGGTACAGGTTCATTGCCAAGAGAGTAATAGAATCTGCTTTGATTTTACTTCTGGTCTCCAAGTTGTTTTAGCAGTGCAGGATGGGATATAGAAATAAATTTATTCAGAATGAATTTTCTGAATATTTCCCTGGAGAGAGGTGAAAATAGGAGGTCAGGTTGGGTATATTTGCGTGGAGCACTGAAAGTACAATTTAAGAGTTGTGGCTGACTCTGAAAACCTCAGTGGGAAAGATGGAAGGATTTTGGTTTGAAAAGGGTCACGTGACATACTATAGATATTTGTTCCCTCAATTTCATAATTTTTTTAGTGTTACACATGATTTTTCTTGTTTTGATTTAGCAACTGTATTTGGCTTGGAAAAAAAGACAGGGAAGGTCTTTTAGTTTTCTTCCATAAGACTGGAGAAAAAAGAAATACCCTTGCAGTGTTTTGGAGTTAACACCATTAATGATATTTAAAATTTAAATTTTTTTTTTTAATTGGAATAAACATAGAGACATGAAAAAAATAACCAGAAGTGTTTATAGCTGTTTCTGACTTGCGTGAGAAGTGTTATGACGCTTCTAATTTCTGTGTGCGATCATGCTGTGACAGATTTCATTAGTAGGTAGAGGCCATTTTTGTGGTCCTGTGCAATAGTAACCCAATTTACAGGCATAACAGAAACTGTTGGGAACAAAAACTAAGTATGTTCATGTATGTATATATAATGCCGAGAAATCTACATAACATTACATTTGTCAATTAAGGTAGCTTGCAATTACTAATCTGATAAACTCCTTTGGAAGCTTAGAGTTTTTTTATCTCCAGCACCAGGAAGTCTTCATTTTCACCATTTTGAGAAAAGCACATTGCTATGAGAAGACATGAGTGGAAGTTTGCCTTTGGACAGAGCTTGATTAACCAGACCTACATGTTTCATTAACTTACTGCTATAAGAATATTTACTTTCTTTGTTTTTGGTCTAGCAAGTTGGCACAAGTCAAGAGTTGTGTGTGGGAAGACACCTCAGCGGAGTCGAGTTTACTGTCACTTTACTTTTCAATCAGTTTTTCTTACTGGTGCATAAATATTATCCCAATGCAGTGCTTTTCCTGCAAATAAAATTGTTTCTGCTTAGTAGAAAGGAACTGTACGTCATTGATCTTTGCCGTTTTTACGGTGAACCTCCTTAAATTGCATGTATATGTTACTGTTCCTATGTATGTGTGTCTCTCTATCACATAACCCAGAACTTATTTCCTCAGCCAAATGGCTAGGGGCCGAGCCTAGCCATGATTTTACCTCCAATGGACGCAAGTTTCTATGGTGAAGATATCTCCTGAGAGTTCGGGACTAGCAGAAAGAAGCGAGGAAATTTCGACCGTTTGGTTCTTACGGATAGGTATTTATGTATTCGGGTTTGTGTGAATGTAAGCTATTTGACTTTCCAGAAAAACGTATTTTGCAAGTGACATTGATTGGTTGGTTGAAGCACGTACGGTAAGAGCTGTTAAGGAAATGGATCCCAATTAAACTATTAAAGGATACCTTTGCCTTTAATTGTAATAATTTACTAGTTTCTCTGAGAGGAATTTAGACTATTAAACAAATTTTCAATAGTTGGTGACAAATGATTAGCAAGATTAAATGTAACTTCTAAAAGGAAATACGCTTTAACATATAAGTTTGGTTTTTTTTTTCATTTTTAATGGGTAAGTATTTAAGTAGTCGCATAAACCCAAGCCCTAAGTTTCTTGCATTGACCAGCTGTTTCATCTTGCAGGTACGATGGGCGTGGTCACCTACATGACCTTTCTGAATATGATGCTGAATATTCCACGTGGAACAGAGATTATCAATTGTCTGAAGAGGAGGCTAGAATAGAAGCCCTCTGTGATGAAGAGAGGTATTTAGCCTTGCATACGGACTTGCTTGAGGAGGAGGCGAGGCAAGGTATTGCTCAAGGAAACTTCCTAGGTTTAGCATGTCTTTAAATAAATAACTATGAAATTAAATTTACTCCTAATTTTATACTCTCTTTTTCTGATGTTATCTTGACAGTACCCAGTGGATTCGAAAAACGGGAGTCTTTGCGTATGTGAGAGGACCTCAGGATAGTTTAAATATAGAGCCACAAAGAAATTGCCCAGATTCTGAGGGCAGACTGGGATTTCAGACCCCCAAAACCCCAAAATAAAGACATTCTGCATCTTTTTTAGTGTTGTATAAATGAAATTCTGTGCTCTTGTATGCGTAATTACATTAGAATGTTTTAACCTGCAGCCTTTATCTCTTCAGGAAGAAATAAACGGTCAGCATATGTATATGCTGCATTTTTTCTATTCAATTTTTAATGAAAGTTAAAATGATTAGGTGAAACTTCTCATTTGAAAACTAAAGTAAGAAATATTACTCCTTTTTATTTTATTTTTATTTTAAAGCATTTTTCTTTTAAATATATTCTAATGATGGGTAATTGCATTTTTATTCAAGAGGAGGAATATAAAAGACTGAGTGAAGCTTTAGCAGAGGATGGTACCTATAATGCAGTGGGATTTCGTTACGGCAGTGATTATTATGACCCTTCAGAACCCACTGAGGAGGAGGAGCATCAGCCTGCAAAACAAAGAGGTAAGGAGTAAAAATAGCAAGGGTTAATCGAGAGAAAAAACTTGCAACTGAAGGTTGAAAATGTGTGTTTCATTAAAATGTATGTAAAAAATCTCAAAGCTTTTCAGCAAAATCTTTACAGAAATGTGCTGCTGCATTTTTGCAAAATTTACTCTTCATGTGCTTAAATGTTCTCCTGCTACAGCACAGTAATTGCTACAGTAGTCAGGATGGGAAGTTTAATTCTGCTCTCCTGTAATTCTTAATTAATTACAAACAAACAGGATAGTAAGTAACCAGAACATAGATTGGTTTTTAAGTTTAGATTTTGACATTTTACAAATTATAAGCCAGTCTTTCTTCAACATAGTGTGTCCCTCTCTGTGATTTTAAAAAGTGCGGAGTTCATGTTTTCATGTTCCATCTTTAATTATGATAACTTTGCATTTTTATCATGAAGTCTTAAGGAAGCTTTCAAGTGTTACTGAGCTATGTCTTAGTATAAGTTAGGATTGTTTAATTAGCAATCTGGTTGTTTAACTACATATTGGTAGATTCCTTTGGTATGAAATGTGCTTGTTTTACCAAGGTGTGTGCTATAATGCAGGATCATTTTAGGTACAGAAGGAGTTTCAGTGGTTTTTGCTGGTTTGTGTGAGACGTTGTGTCAGGACAGTGTCTGTGCTGCTTGAATTCTACCAAGGGTTTCTCCTGCACTTCAGTACAGTAATTCAGTGCTGGTGCTGAATTGTCTTACCTTTTCTGTGTTTTATTTAATTTGTTTTGTTACCATTTATCTAGTAGATTACATAACCAAATAGTTTCTAAGTTCTCTTCACATGCAGTTTTTGAGTGTTTCTTCTCATAAGGGTGTTTTTCATGGTGTGTGGATCTGTGTATGTATGGGGATAAGCCTGCTGAAAAATTGGGGTTGATAGAGAACATGTTGGTATTTTGGCTCCTCTTTCTCCAGTCCATAGATACTTAAAAAGTGAATGCCCCCTCTCTGTTGGTCACTAAAAAAAAAACCTGCTGAACCTTGTAGTCTGACCATATTGTATGAGGCCTGTGCAAAACTGCATGAAAACAAATCATAATTTTCTATATTGATCAAGTGTGTAAGGAGTAAGTTTCATGTGGTAAGAGAGCTGTCAGGAGTTCAAGTGGTGTCTGGATTGCTGGATGTTGTTTTCTTTCTTAGAATGATGAGGTATCTAGAATAATGTATTTTTGGTCTTAATGGCCAAATATTTTTAGGATTAATGTTTACACGTGGTGACTTTGTCATTGGCAAAGAGAAATAGAGCTACCCAGTCTTTCAACAAGTTAATATTTAGTTAATTAATATCTGATGCAACGTGGAAGAGTCATGCATTACAAAATCTTGTGGTGCTATGTGAGAATTCTCAGTGTTGCTGATGAGAAGTGGAGATCCTTAGAGCAAGTCATTGGAACATTGTCTCAGTGGTGAACTTTCTTACACAACTCTCTGTCCTCTTGAAAAGTTTTAATAATGTTGTATCCATAATTGGGATAAATATAAATGTAATAAATACATGGATAAATATAAATGCTAAAATACAACGGGGCATTTTCTAGTAACACTTCATAGTACTTAAAGGAAAAAGTACTTGGGACAAAAGTGAGATAGAAGCATCGGTATTGTGTTTTACTGTAGGTGGAATTTACAGACTTTTAATAGATTGCTAAATGGTAACAATTCCCAAAAATACAGGACTATAAATTCTTAAGATTATTTTTTTATGAATCATAATAGAGTAACATTGAATATTGGAAGATGCAGATAACACTAATGCGAATTGCAGGCTGCAGTTCTGTGAACACTTGAAGCGTTAGCCGAAGCTACTCCAAAAGAAATAGTGCTATTCAGCTTTATCTGCTGCTTCTTCCTCCTTTCCTTCATGCTAAAATTTCTGTGTGACTTTACAGAGTTAAACTATTTGAGTTAATTTAAAAAAAATAATAAACCAAATAAAACACCAACCCACCATACAGCAACAAAAAAGTTAACTCTCTTGCATGGGTAAGAGCTTGTCTGTAGAAACTGCTGTGACATCTCACGCATGATTAGGCCGTGCTGCTGTCTGTGTCCATAGCTCCCATACTCAGGTTTTCATGCAGTTTCTGCTTCTAATTTGTTAGGATAAAAGCACAAGATGTTTTCTCTTAAAGCTAATAGAATAGATAATGCTGAAGCTACTTTTAAAAGTAAACTTTCCACTTAAATTATAAAAGTTTGGAAATACAAATGTTTTCAGAGGAACATTTCTGGTATACTAGCTAACAGAATGTAATACAAATTGTCCTTTGTAAAAGATTAACTATTTTAGATTAGTAGATGATGTGATAGATCTGTTGAATACTTGGATGTTAAACTTGGCATAAAAGGAACCATACCAACTTTAGACTGAACTCACAGGTGAACAGCAACATTTATCTTAATCAATTATTAAGGCAACTATTGGTTTATCTCTGTAGTTGATGAAAGTGGATTTTAGCCTCCTGTTGCATTCCCATACAACCTTCATTAGGGTCAGAAAGCTGATGAAAGTACTTAGGTTTATTTTCATAGGCTGAAATGTTTGATTACCAGGGAACTGAATTTGGATATACCAGCTGTATGGGTCTTAACAGCTTTAGAGATATTTGATATCTGTAATATTTTAATCATTGTTAGGAAAGGATTCACCCAGTGCATTGAAAATCGCTCCCCTTAATTTTGCATGAGTTTTGTTGTTTAAAAAAAAAAAAGTAATATTCATGAAAATAAATGTTTTCTATTTGATTTGGCACTTTTTTGTCTTCAGCACTGTCATCAGGGCTGAGGCTTATAGCGTTTTATTCTTCCTAGTATCTCTATTAAGACATAATTTATGCAGTCACAAATAAACTACATGTAACAGCAGGGAGAGAAACTGTATTTAAATGTCTTTAGTACAAATGCTGGTTATACTTTCATTTGAGAAATTCCTTGATTAAACATCCTTTTACACATACTTAATAATTTTTTATTAAAATTAGGGTTCTTGATGTGTTTTGTCCTATAGTATTTTACTCTATTGTTTCTTGTAGAATCAGTTCAGACAGAAAATGTAGAAGAAAATGAAGAACCTTTTGTGGCCCCTCCGGGACTTAATGTACCTTCTGATGTGGAACTGGTATGTGTGTATATTTAATGCAACCTACATTTCTGTCAATTTTCAAGGAGTTTATGGTGCTTTACTGACTTTTTTTTTTTTAAATTAGCTTTAGTGTGGTACATTTTAAATATTCTAAAACAGCAGCTTAATTTCAATATTCTTGCCTGAATTCTTGAGTGCGATCAACTTTCTTCACTGAAATTCACACTGACATTATTGCAGTGCTTATCCGAGCGCAGTTAGTATCGCTTGGGATTGTTTTAGATAACGCAGAAAAAAGGCAGTTGTTCTTGGAATGGATACTTACTGAGATGTTGAGGTTGATGTTCCTAAAAGGCCATTAAACCAAATGATTGTTTCTATTCAAGATTTTTTTTTAAGGATTCTTTTTAATTGAACCCAAATCTGAAGAGTGTAGGAAGTGATCAAATACAAAAGCTGTCTTTAAGACTAGCCTATTCAAAGAGAAAAGGAATGGTTTATTTCTAGCAAATTCTGAAATGACTTGAAAGTGTTAGCATATAGAAGTTTTTTACTTCATTGACCTTACCAGAATTTGCTACACAGTAGACAGTAAACTTAATTGCAACTTGCCTTTTTTTCATTAAGGGAAGTGAACATCTTCTGCTTGGGTACAATTGTAACCATGAAGATTTTCAATTTATTTCAATTTTATAAAAGATACTGGGAAAATCAGTTAATATTCTTTCACCTATACTATGGTCATGAAAGTGTTAATTTATATTTGGGATGCCTTCTCAGCTTGATAACATTGGCCAGTAAAGATTCATAGTGCTCTGTTAGAATGTAATAGTGAACACAGGGTATTTGTGTAAGAGTGTTTTTCTACTTCATTAGGTTTCAATTGAATTTTTTTTTTATCCTGTTCTGTTTTCTATATGAAATAAGAGCTATTTAGCAAATCTAACGTGCAGCTTTATTTGTTGTAATTTCACTTCCTCCTCTTTACATTACATTTCCTCCTACGTTTCATTAGTGAAGTGCTTACAAACTTACATCTGAGTTCAGGAAGATTTTTATCTGTTACTGCCTTTAAATTATGAGCTATGCTTTAGTCTTAGAATAAAAATGTTGAGTTCTCAGTGAGAAGCTGCTTTTTTGGCATTTGGTTGCTGTTTCCAAAAAGTAACTGCTGGTGAGAGAATGTTTACTGGTTTAGATAGCTACTTTGTTTGAATTTTGTTCTGAAGTTGCCAAATGCAGTGTGGGGCTTCCTGAAGAAATTTCTTGCTCAGCTATTAAACTCTAAACAAAAAGTAAATGTGGGCATGTTTCATTTTGATTTAAAAAAAAAAAAAAAAAAGCAAATCAAAATGTCTAGAGAGCAGCTCTACAAACAAAGTATACTTGAACTTGGATTTGGAATTGCGAGATTTATTTTTGTTCTGAGCCCTGATTTGTTGTTGTTCTAGTCAATTCATTAAGTTTTATCACTGAATGTATTTATTCTGGTTTTTTTTAACTCAATTGCTATGAAGGTTAGAAGCCAGGGAAATCATTGGAAGGATTTTACAGGCATGTTTAAAAAAACACTTATCTCTCTACCCTATTTCCATTTAAAAAAGCAAGAGAGAGAAATACATCATCAATTCCATTGCTATTATGTCGATCCACAAATGACTGAAAAAGGTCTACAGATATCTATGATTTGTGGTCTAGGTCTGTCCTGGGTTTACTGCTAATTAATATTCAAGTGAAAAGACATGGCACTTGTTGCTGGCTGTGACAGGGGGGATGACACTTGTAAACTGAATTATTTTGGGGGTGAAAACTGTAGTGCTTGGAATTATTTTGGGGGTGAAAACTGTAGTGCTTGGAAGTAAGATAACTTCTGAGAATCAGCTTGCTAACTTGGAGACTTCATTCACAATCTGTAAGTATAGTAAAGGCAGATACAAAATAGTTCCTGTAATGCAGAGCAATCCAAGGTGCAGATATTAAATGAAGACTAAATAGTTAGGCAGCACTACTGCAAAACCGATTCAGAGGCTGCAGGGAGCTCTTGAATGTTGAGTGTCTGGCAACTCCAGCTGCAGCAATAATGTCATTCTGGAACTTAAAATAGAAGAGTTGCATCGATGCAGGTCTTTTCAGTGCTGTTGATATCAGGGTTATGGGTGAAGATGAGTGTTCTAAAACATCTAAAACAGTTTAGATGTTTACTGTTTTACTAAATATAATAGCAAACTAGACTATGGCTATGATATCTCCATCTCTATTTGCCATTTAATGTTTTTCACTTTGTAAAATTTCTAAAGTTTTGTAAATCAGTGGTGTTAGTAATCTTAGAAGTCAATTAAAATCATATATTAATATTTATAGTGCCTGTTTTCCAGAGCTTATAGTGGTATCACTTTAAAATTCAAGACCAGATAGTAATTTCAGATAAAATCTTTTTTGAGCTTCCTTGCTGATTTGCAGCTTTGTTTATAAATCTCCTGGCTTTAAGTGTGTTTTGTATTCTTGGGTAAGACCCGCAGAAATAGAGAAACTTGATGTATGATTACATAGTGAAACTGGCTATGCACAAGATGTTATCATTTTGTTGAGAACTTCATGGCCTTTAATTAAAATAATCCTCATAGTGTTTTAGAGGGATAAGTGAAACTTGAAACAACTAATTATTTCCATATTGAACGTGTTGTTCTAGTAAAGGATCCAATTGGCTGAAAATAATTTCTAAAAATGTTCTGTTTGATCACATTCAGACTCCGTTTCCCTAAATAGAGCAGTGCTGTCTCGTGTGCTTCCAGCTTCTGGAAAAGATTTTCTGAGATTGGCAACATAATTCTGTATCTGGACCAATAGAAATGCAAAGCTAAAACAAATTCTTAATGTGACATTTCAATCTTTATAGGCACAGAGAGTATGTGTTTCCACAGCTTATTGAGCATAAGACAAAACAGAGCTATCTGAGTATGAAATTAACGACAGTGAATGGTGAAGTTCATTCATTCTTGTTCTTTTCACTGTTTGGGTTTAGTATGGCAGTGCTCCTTACGTGGAATTTCAGGAGTGGAAATGAATGCTGCTTAACTTCAGCAGTAAAAGAAAAAAGGAAATTAATAAAGTGTTCAATGACTCTTTAGGGGAATGTGACAGAACATAGGAATTGCAATTCTTATGTTGGTCTTGTTCCTTCCCAGCAAATGCATAGTAACAAGGTTAGGGAACAATGTTTGCACATTCGGTGGTAATAGAATAAAGAACGGCTACTGGGAGGAAGGCGGTGCATGTTGAGCACCTCAGGGTATTGTAAGGCAGGCTCACAGTTGATACTGCTGTGTCAAGAAACATACCTGTTCTTGAGCTGGCAGAAGTGTGTAAATGGCTATGAAAGGCTTAAAAGATTTTTTTTTTTTTTTTTTTTTTTTTGCTACATCAAACTGAACCAGGAGTTGGTCCTCTTCATTTTGGTTTGCAGTGGCAAAAAAAAATAGTTGTGCTGATGGGAAAGGATCTTGCAAAAGGATATGAATGATCAGTGATCATCCAGGGAAGACTTGAATTTCTTTCTTTTTAGTGCTAGTATGATTTTGCTAGCTGAAAGTGATGGTAAAACTGAGTTGCTAGAGAAAGCTGAGAAGAGGGGCAGGGAACTACTGCTCCTGTTGATTGCCACTGGAGTTCTAACACGCTTTACAACTGTTTAAGAAAATACAAATATATGTTGTTTTACTCCCACAGCCACCAACAGCAAAAATGCATGCCATTATAGAACGAACGGCAAACTTTGTCTGCAAGCAGGGAGCACAGTTTGAGATTATGCTAAAAGCCAAGCAAGCGCGCAACTCCCAGTTTGACTTCTTGCGATTTGATCACTACCTCAACCCCTACTACAAATTCATTCAGAAGGCTATGAAAGAGGGACGATATGCTGCTCCTTCTGAAAATAAAGCAGACGAGAAAAAACGTAAGTTGTTGCTTGTCAAATGGACAACTATGGGATGTGAATCATTGAAACATCTACTGTCTGGTTTTGATAAAATACCCACATCTTTGTGGTGCATTGCAATGGCAAAACTGTTATCCTGCAAATGAGATCGATGTGATGATTCAAAATTTGGCTTAAATCAGAGGGGATTCTTAAAAGAAAATATTGTTTTGGGAAACTTTCAGATATGAGAGCTGCTATGATCTGGGAGCTTTTAGAAGCATTCACATAGCTCTAGTCCAACAGAAACTTGGTCCGTGCACTTCGGGTTTAGTTTTATCAATGGGTTAGCAATAGCTTCTTCTATCTATGGTTTTGTGAATATGCAGGTTTATGAAAGCGGTAGTTCCTTAAGAACACATGCTTGTCCTGTACCCTCTTTCTCTCCCTATACAAATCAATAGCAAACCCAAATAAAATTCAGACATTTCTTTTATTTAGATTCAAGAGTCAAATCTGAGGAAGAAGATGATGATGATGACGACGATGATGGAAATTATCTGCATCCAAGTCTCTTTGCATCTAAAAAATGCAGTAGACTTGAAGAGCTCATGAAGGTACTTGACCCTGTGAAAATTACAAACTGCTTTCTACTGTCGAAAACATCTCATTCATGGGCACAAAAATTCTAATATGCAGGTGTTATGATCTTTTGTTAACAAAGATTTTTATTTTCCTTTTCCCCAGACTGTGTCTTAGTAATTCAAGTATACATTGGTAAACTTTTGAGTTACCTTTTTTCTAGTACACAAATTGTTATTTTTTCCATTTGTAAGGAATTAGATTTCTATTTTTGATGCCCTCTAGTATTAAGGGCATCACTCAAGGATTTATCTCACAGAACTTGCATTGAAGCTGAAAAAGATTAAGATATTTAATGCCTTCTGTATATAAGCTGAGAGGAAGTGTTTCTTCTTAGATTTTAGTAGGTAAAATGTTGACATGAAGTAATAGTTTCAGCAAATAATATTTCAGCAGAATTAGTACTGCTCATTAAATGTTAATTTTGCTGGATGTGTTAGTTATTTTTATTGTCTAAGTTTGATCACTGATGGAATAATGGGAATGCCAGATGGTTGTACACATTTGAGGCTTTCAGAGGAGTAGCAGTGTTGCTGTCTGATATTTCGACAAGTCAGGTTCTGTGTCTTGTGGCAGTAAATGAGTAATACCTGCCCCCCCCCCCCCCCCCCCCNNGTAAATGAGGAATACCCCCCCCCCCCCCCCCCCCCGTTTTGGGTTTGGGTTTTTTTTCATATTGTGGATTTCTCTTCACATTAAATTAAGTATTTTTTCTTTTGTTTTCCACAAATTTTCAAAGAAGAAGGTGATTCTGAGGTAGTGAGAGCTACAAAACCAGGAATTTCAGTGTTTGGACAATATTATTGATATCTACTGATTTAGATAAATTTGCTTTCCGAATTGATGCTCTTGTGCTTTAAATACATACTTCAAATTTTAATCTTTTTTTCTATTCTCAAAATTTTTTTAGCCTTTGAAGGTAGTAGACCCTGATCATCCCCTTGCAGCACTGGTGCGCAAAGCACAATCAGATAATAACTCATCCATGCCACAGTCAACAGATGGGGCAGCTGTACAGACATCGCAAGCAGAATATTCTTCTGATTGTAAGTGCTTTGGGATTAGGCAGCTGGTGACGTGGCTTGATGAAGTGTATGTGGATGCTGGTGGGAAGAAAATAACATTAGCTTCATACTCGATCGTTAGTAACTGATATTTATTCTTTTTCAATCTTGTAAACCTTTGGAGGTGCATTCTTCCCCTGAGTATCTGTTGAATTGTTAGCTGCTTAGAAAAAGCAGAAATGGGGTGGGGAGGGGGGTGGGCAGGCATGAGGCCAAGGCTCCACTCTGAGTATCGTTGGCACAGTACCCTTAATGTTTTGTTTTTTTTATAACTTCCGTCAGTTTCTACTAATGAATGCTTTCACTGTTGAACGTAAAACTGCCCTATGAAGCAATTCATGGGTTTCCCATTAAAAAAAGAGTATTATATTAAGCAAAATGCAGATAATAAATCTGCTTTGAACAGTTTTACTGGAATGTCTAAGAAAAATCTGCAAAGGTAAAATTGTGCAAGATCCCACTGAAGCGATAAAACCAGGTTTTAGTATAGTATTCTGTTCTGTAGTTTTACAGTAAATAAATAAGTCTTTTATTATACTGTCAATTCCTATAACTTTTTTATTATTTTACCTTTGATTTTCTGCAATGGTGCGGTGTTCTAGTTAGAAAATAAAATCCAGGAACATGCAAGATTTAAAGTTAAGAATTGATCTTTTAAATTATACTTCTCATTGCAATATTTGAGAGGAAGTAGAAACTTTTAAAGTTCCATAGCTACAGGAGGCCATTCTTAATTCTACTTTATTCTTTTTCCTGAAAAGAACAACAAAGCCAATGATACATTTAAATTATAAGCGAGCAGTGTGGAAAATTGCATACCCAAATGCTTTTTTCCTATGACTGATGCTGAAATACCAAGACTTCCTCCTATATCCAAATTAGTATTATATCTTTAATCTTAGATTTTTTTGAACCATTTCTGATAAATGTAAATACTGTCCTGTATATAACCTTTTTCAAGAATCAACTTTGCTATGATATTTTTAGCAATGTTGTCTTAACTTCTTTACATGTGTCTGGTTTCCATTATCTTTGAGGCTGCTTAAATCAGGCCTTATATAAAGCCTCTACAAATTTTGTAAATTCTGATGCTCAAAAAGGTGAAGCCAAACTTAACTGGATTTATGTGCCTTTAATTGTTTTCAGAATTCTGAAAGTCCTTAGTTCCTTAAATATAGAAATATAACTTGTTCTTTCATTTATAGGACTTACATTTTGATAATACTGAGATATAAGAAAACTTATATTGCAGCCTTCACTACAGTAGCGTTTTATGATATAAATTTGTAGGTAATGAGTAGCGTTACGTCAAAGTGGTGGTGATGATGGACTTCTTGGGTTTTTGGTAATGTTGCAAATAAGTATCACCATAATGACCATAAGCTGATTTTGCTGCATTATAGGTTCAGAACCCCCTAGATGATTACAGGCATTGTCAGAGTGTATTATATGGAGAGAAATATGTATGGAAGTAATTTTTATTTAAAACTATACCTTCAGAGAATCTTAATAAAACTGAAATGAGATTTACATGAACAAATCTAAAATTACCAGTTATTTCAAGAACAACTAAAGTCAGAATAAGTATCTCTGTAGGATAATGCTCGTCAGTTTTCTGATTACTTTCCTGTCAGATTTGGATCTGAATGTGTGTGATGCAAACTGGGAGATTATAATTTAGTAGCAATACAAGTGAAGTCTGCAACTTCTCACCCTGCTTTTAAAACTGAAGAGATCTTTATTCTGCTCTCCTTATAGCTAACTTTTTCTTTGAAGAAAGTAAATACTGCCACACAGTAATGCTTATGAAACTTTTAAGAGGATAATTCATTATAATTTAATGCATTGCTTAAAGTTTAAATCCAGAAATATAAACTCTTACTGTAAATCCTTTGAAATATTTTACTTGAATACTTCCTGTTTATACGTCTTTCTGCAGAAAATCTTTAGATTTACAGGAAGTATTGCCATTTAAAATTGTTAAGTTAATTAAAGCATTATAAAATTTTGTCCTTAAAGATAGCAAGCAAGCCATAAGCCTTTGTTCTCTGAAGAAATAAATATTTAGTCAGAGAAGCCACTAGCATGGAAAACTTGCTTAAATAAGTTGTTCATTGTATTGTGTTAAATTGCAAAACCCATCTACTTTTGTCAGTTCCAGTAAGGATGTGCCTAAATATAGCAATATGTGGTTTAGTAGATATATATATAGAGTGATATTAGCAGTTTGATTTCTCAATGCTAATTTTGAATATATGCATGTTTCTTTTATAATGCATATCTAGTTTTAACTTAGTTAAACAGCCAGAGGTGAATTAGATTAGGAAGAATGATTTTATATTAGGTCATTTTTAATAGCCTTCTCTGGTTCACTGCTTTATTCATACCTATTTGGCTTCCAGCTGACCTTCAGTATGTTCTGGTTTTCCCTCTTAATCTACATATTTCATATTCATCCTAAGTGCATTAATATGAGCATTGTTTTTTTCTTTGAGTTTGGTTTCCTCCCTCCTCCCTCCGCTGCCCCGCAAAAAATCAGATAGCATTTCTAAGTGTTTTGTGTGAATCTGAATTCTCAGTGTCTGTGCTGATGCAATAATGTTGGGTGTTTTTCTTCTAATTAGAGCATTGTTTTTAAATGTCTCTTTATAGCAACTGTGGCAGCCATGTATTATAGTTACTATATGCTACCTGATGGAACCTATTGCCTCGCGCCTCCACCTCCAGGAATAGATGTTGCCACCTACTACAATGCATTGCCTGCAGGGGTGACTGTATCAAGCACTACAGGGGTAGCATCAGTACCCCCACCCCCTGGCACTACACCTCCACCTCCCCCAGACACAACTGAGAGCAGCAGTGGGTTAACATCTACCACAACGTCTACAAGGTACCACATACAGATTTGCCTGTTGGGTGGAGGGGTCTCTTTGCTGCACTTCAAGATGCAATATTTAGTGAGGGTTTTGTTACTGGAGTAATAGTTGCCACTATTTTTACAGCTTTGATTACCTCCTCTTTAGTCTTTGATATTGTAGGGGATTATTTTTACTCAGCTACTATGAAGTTTTTGCATGATGGAAAATCAAGTTGTTTTAACTGCATAATGAACCCAGAGAACAAGCCTCTTTATAGTGTTTTTTTCTTTAAAAAAAGAGTCTGAAAGATATTTATGTTCTATTTATAAAAGCGATGTCATTTTGATGTTTTCAGCACAATTGCTCCAGTGGTTGCCATTATACCTCCACCCCCAGATATCCAACCTGTTATTGATAAGCTGGCTGAGTATGTTGCTAGGAATGGCATAAAATTTGAAACCAGTGTTCGTGCCAAGAATGATCTAAGGTAAGAGAAAATGTTACTTTAACTTCTGTTGTAAAAATCGAGGTTTTCATTTTAAAATACATTATCAGGAACGCGGGTCTCAAAAAGAGATGTACTATCTTGGATTTTTTTTGTAATTGAAATTTAGGGACCTACTTAATGCCAAAGCATTATTGCCTCAAAACAACCAACCTAACAAAAACATCTCTAGAAAGTGTGCTCAGAATGTGTATCCTCTGGAATTTTACACAGAAGTTACAACTTTTCCAAACATCAAATAGTGTCCAAATTGCTAGAGTAAATTAAATGGGAAAGGATGGGTGGTATTTACTGTGTTCATATCCATTTTCTCATACTCAGTTTTCTTTTAACAGATTTGAGTTCCTGCAACCGTGGCACCAGTATAATGCTTACTATGAATTTAAAAAACAGTTTTTCCTTCAGAAAGAGAGCAGTGACAACAGTCAGGTAAATGTGTGTTTGTACATACATGTATTAAAAATGCATTGTAAGTGAGAAAAGGACTTGCTTATCTCTTGTGCTACCATGAGACATTTTAAAATGGGACTCTCTGAATTATGGAGCAATTCTTGAGCAAAGGATGTAAATGCTTTCTTTTCTTTTCTTGCTTTTTAGTTTTTGCTAAAACTAGCATTTAATAAGCTAAAAATAGCATTTAAATAAGGATATGTGAGGTGGTGTTATAATTTAGTTCTTGCTTTTTGGTATAAGCAGCCACTTAGTGTGGTTGCAATATAAAATTGCAACCTGAAAATCTTTCGACTCCCTATACAAGGGAATACATGCTTTGTGGAGTTTTAGAGCTTTGTAGGTTTGGAATTAGTGTTCTGTTATCCGAAAGGTTAGGTACAGCTTTTTAATAACCGTATCTTGTATGCCTCGTGGCTCTTTGTAGAGCAGTAGCTAAACTACTTGACTGATGTGCTTTTTTTCTGAGGGAGCTTTTGTTAAACAAGAGTCCTGTTAAGATTGACTGAAATAATACTGGAACTTCAGTATCTCACATCAGTTTCCTACTTGCTGTACTTCTTCTAGTCCATGTTATTAGAAGATGATACCCAGATGCGGCATCCTTGTTTTTAACTATTCTCATGTTAGCTAATTTCATTAGATTATTCTCTTACTGAAAAGAAAATTGCAAATAATATCAGAAATACGTTCTCTGATGTTAACTTTTCATCGGAAAGAGCTATTTTTTTTTTAGGCCCTATGTCATTTGTCATCTCAAGGCTTAGATTGGGGAGCCTTAAACTGAAGAAGGTAGGCCTGTGGGTAAACTCCTCAAAATCGCTTTATGGAAAATGAAGAAATTCAATACTAGTTGCTGTTTGAAACACTTGTGTCTAATATTTTGCTGTAATAGTAAAAAATGTTTTGAAAACACTGCTTTTAAAGATAAGCTGTGGTAAATATGATCTTATTCAGCTGATAAATCACATACAAAATTGTCCTGTACCACAATACTGACTATTATTCTAGAATTTCTTATTTGCAAACCACTGGGTTGAATTCATAATACTTACATAATTAATAAAGACTCGTTAACATTTATTTTGGGGGGAAATTGTACACTAATCAAAGTGTAATAATAAGGGATTCATTTTAAGTGTTCAAATGAGTATAGCTAAGAAGCAAGCAGAAACTGGTTTAAGTCCCTTGAGGTCATATGTAGCAATGCATATTTTCCTACTGCATGGTTTTGTAGATAATGCCATTCTCTTTAATTTTGTAGAATAATGATTCCAATATTATCTTTATGCTTTAGTAATGTACGTATAGGCAACTAATGCAATTGATTGTTCTCCTTTTGGCCATTAAAGTTAATAAGAAATTGTACTACTGCTTCAGTAAATACAGGAGGAAGTCCTTGATTTCCTTGTGTTTTTCCCCTTCGAGGATTTTCAGAAATTAGTTCTGTTGGTCAGGGAATGGCTGCAGGGAGGAATGAAAGGATCTCTTCACTACCTGGTATTTCAACATTAAGTATACTTAACGGCAGCCAGTGGAAAGCAACCGACCTATTTATTGAGAGAGGCTCATTTAAATGTTAAATTAGTTAATGTCATCACCTGACACCATGTAAATATATTTATTGTTCAACAATACCATCTTCAGATTTCTATACTCGGAGTTTAGAAGTTGTCTTGAGTGATTCAGTCATTTAATAGTAGAGCCAGAAATTCTTCGCTCTTTTGAAGGTCTTAGCACATCTGTACTTTACCAGTCTGTATGTACCATAGTACATGGACTGTATCATGCCACAAAAAACCACTGATAGGCCCAATGTTCTTCAGCAAAATGTTGGAACAGATCAAACATGTAAATCCTTGTAAAACTTACCTTGTAAAGAAGGTATCACGCAATTGTACATTAGGAAAAAATGTCATAACCTTGCATTTTGTTGCTGTGAATTAACTTTAATGGACTGTCCTGGACCCTGGAGATCAAGACCTAAAAGAATATACTCTGGGGAAAAAAGTATACACTTTTAGGGTCTAATTTTAAAAACATGATTTTTAAAACAATTGTTGTCAAAAGTGTACCAGGTGAGGAACGTTTTCTTTCCTGTAGAGTAGCAGCATGTTCTTACTGTAGGTCTGTAGTTTTTGCAGCCTGGGGGTTTACATGAAGCAGTGCAGTGTTTATAAGGAGGAGACTTTTGGTCATGAGTGCTTACTGATGTAAAATTAGCTGTTATGTGATTAGCTGGCAATGTGGTTTTTGAAATGGCTGGCAAAATGGCAGTTCTACAGGCACTGCATTAATTCTTTCATGAACTACCCAGTTAGTAATCTTGCACATTTCTTTTGAAAAGGGAGTATCTTCCTCTGAAGATGTTCCAGCAGATACTGCCGGTGATACACCAAGTGAGACTCAATTTGCAGACGAACATGCACCTGAAGATGCATCTGAGCCAAGTGCAAAGGGAGTTACAGGAACTAAAAAGGATGTTCCTCCTGCTAAAACTGTCAGCGATGGTAAATTGGTGAAAGGTATGTTAACATGGTTTGTTGGGCATGAAAATATTTGGTGGCTTTTACTTAAGAAAAGAAAAAAATTAGGTGGGAGGAGAGCCAGGGGAAAGTAGAGAAAAGTGTTTCTTCATGCGGAAAATATTTTCATTGAAAGCATTAAGAAAGGACTGAAACAGGTAATTTGATTGCTTTCATATTTATTTCTTATCAGACTATCAGATATTTATGGTCTGACAGAACAAATTGTTTTATTTCATTTTTGTGCAAAGCTGAAGGCTTTCATCAGTGACCCCAGTAGAATCTTATTTTTGTCATTTTAAACTTGACAGTTACAAGCTGTGTGCAAGAAAGAAGTTACTCATTCTGAATAAAAGCAGTTGTCTTACTTGAAACCATACATATGGAGGAAGTACGCTAGGCTTATTACTCAGTTGGTCAGTCTTCCCTTGTTGGAAGTTAGCTATGCTGGAAAAAAAGACCCTTTTCATGTGGAAGTGGAATGTTTTTTCTCTTGCAGTTGTAGCAGCAGAAGGACAAAATGGGAGGATCTCTTGGAAGCCAGTCAGACAAAATCAGCTAGCACACCATTAGTGTCCTCAGTTGGAAAAGCAGTTATTTATGCCTGGGGACTGATTTCCTGGCTTATGGAGAAGAGATATCTTAAAATTTCTTCTTTTCAAGAAAAACAAGAAACTTCAGTCTTTTAACCAGAATTGCAAGCCACTGAAAAAAACAAAACAGGAAAAACATTCTTTACCTGTGTTCTCACGGATGGATACTGTCTTCCTGCCACTCTAGTGGCTTTCTTAATTGCTGATAAGTTTATCTTCTCCCTGTAGTCCCTTGGAATTCTTCTGTCTTCTTGCTCCTCACTCCAGTTTCTTTCCTTCCATGGCCTGCAGACTCCAAATGTTTTGCTGTGGTTGGCTGTCTGTACTCTGCAGTTTCTGCTGTGGGCAGGTTGAGAAGATTCCCTAGGGAAGGAGCAATTGTCCTTGTCTTCAAAGATGCCTTATTAAGAGAATGTAGTACAAAACAAAAAAAAAACCCAATAGAGTCACAGTGTACCAGGCTGGAAAGGACCTCAAAAAGCTGAACTTCTGCTTTTCTTACTGCATCTCTGCCTGTCCTGGCAATGCCCTTGTCATTTGCAATGTGGATTTGTCCACTTTTCCATCTCTGCTTGTCTGTTGGTTTTATGCAGACTCAGAAGTTTGTAGTTAAGGCAAGTGGTCTCTTGCTTTGCCAACCTCCCTTACCTTAAAAGGGTAAAAACTGGTTTTGTGCTTCTAGGAGAGTGTTCTTGAAAAACTCCCAGCACTCACTAGCTCCTTTATCCTCCATGGAAGCTTCTCACGGAATCGCTCCCAGCTGAGCTGAAGTTTGCTTTTCTAAAATCTAAGGCCTTTGTCTTTTGTACTAACCCTCAGTGTGCTCAGTAGGGTCCCAAACTCCACAGTATTGTCAGCCAAGGCTATCGCTAACCGAGGTGTTACAGAGCAGGATTTTATGGTCTGTGAGTAACGGGTCCAGCAGTGCCTCGTTCCTGGTTGGCACATCTCACGCTTCTAGGAGGAAGCAGCTCTCTGCACATTCCAGGAACTTGATGGATGGCGTGTGTACTGTTCTTCCAGCAAATATCTGGGTAGTTGAAGTGACCTATAGGAACCAGGTTCTGTTGACTTGAAGCAAAATACTGCTTTGTTGGCCTCTCTGTCTTGGTTTGGAGGTTGGTAGCAGATGCCTGTAAGATCGCACAAATGATTGTGTTGTCCTTTCCTCCAAAATAATTAGCATAATGTAAGGATGGTGCAAGTTTCTTCTTTTCATGGTGTAGTCTGCATGAGAAATGAATAGTATAAAGTCAGGAAACGCAGCTTGCTTTCTACTGTACTCTAATGATGTGTAAAATATAACCCCTTCATTCACAGCATCGTTTGCTCCAATAAGCTTTGCAATCAAGGCCAAAGAAAACGACCTTCTTCCTTTGGAGAAAAACCGTGTTAAATTAGATGATGACAGTGACGAGGAGGAAGAAGAGGGCAAGGAAGGCCAAGAGAATGCTAATAGTGCTTCAAACCATAGTCCAGCTGTTACCACTCCTTGTACTGCTGCTGAAGAGAAAAAACCCCAACTTACACAGGAGGAGCTGGAAGCTAAACAAGGTATCCCGTGTTACACTGAAAAAAAAAAATGAAATATTGTCTTTCAGGCAAACTACAAAAATGTCATGTGAAAAAGTATGGCATTTTAGGTATTTTGAATCTTTACTATGTCATGTTAATAGGTATCAGAATTCTTTTCACACAGTTTCCTGCTTATTGTTAAGAATGAAATCTTCCTTGGTTGCTCACCCAAAATCAAACTTGTAACACACTGGAGTTGAGTATTTTGCCCTAATGCATGATCTTTCTGAATTATTTTTTTTCCCATTATAACCTCTGAGTAAAACACGAAACTTCCAGATTGCATTAGCAGAGCCCAGAAAAAGACATGTCTGTTTCTCATTTTCTTCAGAGAACAAGGAAATATTTCAGGCTATTTTTCAGTTATAGACTGATATCACCTTGTTGATGTTTTTTTCCTCTTATAATGCAATGCCATTAAGTCTTTGAGTCTTTGTGTGGGTTTTTCCCTTTATTGTGTTTATGTATGTAAGGGCAGAAGTGCATGCTGTGTGAATTTGAATGAAACGATCTTTTAAAGGGATCAAATTTCCCCCATTCCTCCCCAAGGTTGTTTCACAGCAGGGATTGCTTAATAAGGTGGAGATGCTGTGAGTGTTTACTAGCTTAAAATTACTATTACAACTGTGAACATGCCATAGGAATTTAATTTTTAATTTTCAAAAATTTTTTTTTTTTTTGCTCCTAAGTAGCAGTTCCTTTCTAAACTTCAGTAGCACAGAGTATGCTGTGGTATTTTATACATATATATATATATATATAAAGCAAATAGGAAATACTTTGTATGATAATAAAAATGAAGCATAAAACATGTTTGGGAAAAGTTGCATGTTGGAAAAACTGCAATTGGGGAAAAAAAAGTCCTCTTGTACTTACACAGAACATGACAGTGGGAATGTAATATCAAAAAGGTTAGACAAAACATCTTCTAGGGGCATGGTTAAGTAAATTGGCTTATTCTCTTTCTGTAATCACTTAACAGTTGTTGCTTGTAACAATGGCAAAACAGTTTCTGAAAATTTCTGGAGCAGCCCTTTGTGTAAACATTTTAAGATGTATGTAAGCAGGGCTGGAAAATATAAGGTAAAGATTGGATTTGTGGAAAGCACAAAATGGAGAGTTTGCGTGGCTTTAACACATGCTAGAAAAAGCTGAATCTACAGTGCTACTTTTTTGATAGTTTTTGTAAATAGAAAAAGACAGGTATCCTGAATCTTCAGGATTGTATTTTCATGTCATTTTCTTTAAGCTTAAAAATGTTTACTTCGAATTTACTGCTCTTCATCAAATGATGTATCTATGAATTAAGATGCTTGGATTTTCATAATTTTAAGCTGATATTTTTGTCCCTATTTGGTAATACATCCATTCAAAGGCATAAGTTTCATAATGGGCTGTTTGCTTGTTTGTGTTGGGGAGCATGTCTTTGTTTCAAGGAAACGTAAGTTCACGGAGATCAACTCACTCTAAACTATATGCTTAATTGTCTTTTGTAGCAAAGCAGAAACTGGAGGATAGATTAGCAGCTGCAGCAAGGGAGAAGCTTGCACAGGCCTCCAAAGAATCAAAAGAAAAGCAGCTACAAGCAGAGCGCAAGAGGAAAGCGGCGCTGTTCTTGCAGACCCTGAAAAACCCTCTGGCAGAGGCAGAAACTGAGAAAATTGAAGAGAGTTCCTTCAATAACGAGGTAATCAGGAAATAAATTTCTCTTTACCATAAAGTTAGCAGAAGACATAGCTATAGAGTATAAATCTGACAGTATATTATGAAGTTGACTGAAGATATGGAAGCTCTTATAAATGGGGAGAAATTTGAATGTTTAATACTGTTATTCTTTTTCAGTTATCTTACATATGTCTGTCGTTAAAGAACTGGTAGAGAAATATGATGTGTAATTCAGAGGTCAGTTAGCCAGTTACAGAACGGAACATGAGCTTGCAAGCTTAAAGTCTGTACTAGGGTCCCTGACTAGGGAGACCTAGAATGCTTACCTTTCAAGAGTTTTTGGGTATCTGCTGTGATATTTACTTATTTAACATGTATTTTGATGTGAGTATACACCTTGAAGTTCAGAAACGATTCACATGCAACTGAGCTTACTTTAAGATTTGGTTTGCACCTGTTGTGCTGTGTTTTGTTGTTTGGTTATTATTAATTTAACTGGCATGGAACTAAAATGAATAGTTAGTGGACTGATCTCTGTGATTTAAGGTTTCTATCTGGGACATCCTTAAGAAAGTGAATACATAGGTGGGAGAAAACTAGGCTAAATAATGGTTGCTCTTCATCATCTTTGTGTTAGCTTTTAAGGAGTTTACATTAAACACCCAACTTAGAATGCTAAGATATTCTCTCTCTTTCAAGCCCAAGTTTAGTATGGGAGTTATAAAATATTATGGTTTATTGTAAGGATATTATTTTTAAAATAAAAATATATTTACAGATAGATAGTGGCACAAAATTCAACCTAATATATGTATGCATGTTATTCACATGCACTATTCACTGGGCATAATGAATAGTCAGAATAAAAAATTCACAGTGAAATAGTTGACAGGGCTAATTATTCTGCCAGCTGTCTTCCAGAGAACTGGAAGTAGGTGCTCTGCCTGTGCCTACCTGATTGTGAAATGATGTAATCATAGAATGGTTTGAGTTGGAAGAGACCTTAAAGATCATAGAGTTCCAACCCCTTGCCAAGGGCAGGGACACCTCCCACTAGGCCAGGTTGCTCCAAGCCCCATCCAGCCTGGTTTTCAACACTTTCAGGAGTGGGACATCCACAGCTTCTCTGGGCAACCTGTTCCAAATCCATTGGGTTTGTTCAGCAGAATCTCTTATTTTGGAGAGTAGTAGCAAGTATCTTTCTGTAGCTTATCAATGTAGAGTGTTAGTATTCCTGCATTTCTTTCAAAGAATAATTTTTGATAGTTGTGTTAGAAATTTGAACCCTCTGCTTCTTTCTGGAAAACTACTAGGAAATAGCCCTGTGGCTGAGGCAGACGCTTTCCGTCTCTCTTCTCCTTTGTAATTCTCTCGTCCATTTGAAGCTGTTGTTGTTTGGATAGTGAACCACAGTAGTTAATACTAGGATAATACCAGTTTGAGGGCTTTCAGCAGCCCTCTTTTGAGTAGGTCATGATGATATTGCACTCTAGGCCAAAGCTAAGAGTAACCTGGATATTGATGATGACTTAGTATTAGATTTTAGGAACACAATAAAATTGCTAATAACTTCCCTTGCCGTTTGTCTCTTGGGACTGTTGTTTCCAAAGGAAATTAACAGCTAATTTCTCATGGTCATATGTTGGGTTACTAGAACTTACCAGAAAGAGGAAAAGAGGAGTTATGCAGAGGTGACTGCTGATCAGTGAGTTGGCATTATTTTCTGCAGTGAGCAGAACCATTACTAGTCATTCTGTTCATAAGTAGTTATAATAAAATAATTTTGGGGGGCAGAACCTTGAGAAATTAGCTTTATAAAACTTTTTGACTGTGCAAGGTTAAAGAGGAATCTTGGATCAAAAGAAAACCGGCATTAATCATAGCCACACATTTGCATTTTTTTCCTACTAATAAACAGAAAATGCTGTTTCAAATAGCTAAGAAATCATGTGTTCTTAATAAAACCTTTCTGATTTCAATAAAATAACTACGATTTTAAAAGCCTAAATGAGGTATTTGAATTTATTATATAGGAAAATCCTTCAAGTATTGATTTTTTTTTTTTTTTTTTTTAATTTCATGCATTGTAGAGCACTGTCCCAAAGCTTTTCTCTCCAGCTGCAGGTTTTGGCAGCAGACCTGTGCTCTGCTGAAGAGTCACTTTCCCATTTACATTGTATATTTTCCATTTCAGTTCCTAATTGCTTAACTTCAACCACAGACGAAATTGGCTATTTTTCTATTTGGTTTCTGTTCTTTTTTTTCCCCTTGTTCCAGCGATTTCACTGAGCCACTCTCCTTTTGTGCCAGCACAGTGCTTGTCCTAGCTTAAGAAGTGATAATTTTACTTCCAGGAGCGTCACTCATTTTTATTTAGCGTGAGCATCATTTTATCGGAAGCGCATCCCAATCCAGTGTGATCTGATCCTTGTTGGTTAAAAGACTGAGAAGTCTGCGTTTCCGGCACCTGTACAGGCACCTCCAGCAAGCCCAGACAATCTCTTTTCTTAATGGAAGAAAAACTATCAAAATCCATTTTCAAAAAAGTCACCTTGGTCTTACATCTTCACTGCAGCTGTGAGGAAAAAGTAGGACTGGGTTTTGGTGCAGACTATGTAGTTTTGTGAACCTTAACCTAAATAGTGCCAGAAATCTGTGCAGCTTGGAGTATTGTTGCAGAATCCTTCACAAGCCAGATATAAGTTCCTGTGTTTGTCTATGTATGCCATAGTCAGACCTTCTGTGCACATTGTAAGTACAGTGTTGGGAAGCAGAACCTCAGTTTCCTGATTTTTGGAATGGTATTGCTTCCTGAAAAGCCACTAAATCACTCACCGTTGGACTAATCAAACAAAACTTCATCTCTGGATACTGATAGAAAATTTCAGGTGTTGATTATGACAGGCTGGTTACAAGAACAAATGGCATGGCTTTCCATTGCTTCCCGCAGAAAGAATTCCAGTATCTAATAAGTAATTAATTGCCTGGTTCCTGATTTATTTTTTTTCCCAAATAAATCATGGATCACTCCTCAAAACACTTTTGAGAGACCAGACAATTGTAAGAGACATAACCTGTAGTATAAGTATCCAAATCAGCATAGAATGGCAGACAGTGAATTGAGTGTAGTTGCATCCCAAAAGGCATCCTGTTTGGGATTCTCATTGCTGCTGCTAACAAATTCCCCCTGACTGGTGCAAGTGTTTAGTGCTTTTTTCCAGTTACATATTGAAGAGTAAATGTAAAGAGACAGTAACAATGCAAAACTCCCCAGACTTGCAGTTCTGCTCTCCTCAAGGGGATTTCTCAAGGACATAGAGATTTTGAAACTAAGGTTCTTTTGATATTTTTCTTTAAGAGAATGCCTGAAATAACCAATAACTCTTCAGTAGCAGCCAACTTGTGATCCCTAATCCCACTTCTCAGTAAATTTATTTGCTAAAACCTTCTTTTTTCTTTCCCCACATATGTACAGTTTCAAAGAAGACATCTCTTTTTCCACACAAAAAAAATCCATTTAAGAATTTTAAAGCAACTACTTTCACTGCTTCTTACCAATAGAAATAGTTTGGAGATGCTTTCTTTATAATAGCGTTTATTTAGCATTTCACATACATATTTAAATATTACTCATGCAACCCTGCTTTTTGAAATAAAATTGACTTTTGTATTGAGAATGCTAGTACTGCATTAATGAACAATCTGAAATGCTCTAATTTCATTGGAAATAATATTCTTCCTAAGGATTATTTCCATATTGACACACACATGCTTATATAGATACATACCTACAGATTTTTGCATATAAAAGTTTGTTTTAAAACGTGAATGTATGTTTTTCAAACTATTGTCTTTCAATTTCCCATATTTGAAAAAACTTCCATCTCCATTCGTGTGTACTCTGCCTTTTGCTCTACTTGCCTGGTTTGCCTGTTTGTAACAGCCCATTTGATTCAAGACATTTTATTGGGAAAAGATAAGTGAAATCATGCTGTGGATTTGTTAAGCTCTGTTGTGCATATGCTGACAAATCCAGTAAGCTGCATCAGGATATCTAAATCAGTTTATGAAGAAATACATAGCACAGAGGGGTTTTTTTAAGATTTGGAGATGCATTTAAAAACACTGATTGCAAAAGTAATGAAAAGTAATTACAGCAGCTGTAACTTTAAAAATATATATTAAAAAGTTATGGAAAAGAGACATGTAAAAGTAGTTTTGTGGTTTGGTCAATGGAACTAATTGGGGAAATTTCAGAAAACAGAAAAAAGATATTTAAGTCTGTCAAAAATGTCACTTAATGAATTTCATCTCCCTTCCTGGCGGAAGGAGAATCCAGGAAACACAGATTGGTATGCAATCATAGAGTTAATGTACTGGAATGATTGTTGTAGCTTAAAATGTGTCTCAAAAAAATGGAGTAATAACTGAGATGTACAATAATAAAGCATGAAGAGGAGTTGAGGATGTCTATGAGATGCATAATTCCCATGAGACTGCCCCTTCCTAATAACTGCATAAAACCTGGTAATGCTATTTGTGTCTACACATTGTACATTTGTGCTGAAAACTTTCTTATCACACTGTGTAAAAATGCATTAAATGAGCAAAGCTTTTTTGACCACTGTCACATTTTTCTGATTCCTAGTGTTTCTTGAAAGAAATGGTGGTGCTCAATATACGTTATACCTTGGAACAAAATTGATTCCACTAACTGTATGTAAAGGACAGGCAATACTATAGAACATAGTGCTTGTAAGAGATTTTTCTTTTTGCTTCAGCTGAATCGGATAGTTAGATCTGCTTTTTCCAAAGCTGAATTACTTCTTTTATATGGTTTCTTGTTTTTCCTTAAAGAGAAATCAAGCAAGAGGAACAAAAGGCTGAAAAAATGAGCTTGATCAATGAAGCAGCACAGCTTTTCACAAATGGCTCCTCACCTTTCTTGCATGCATTGCACTACCCTTACACATAGTATTTCCTCCAGCCAGTACTTGGAAAGCACATAGAATAGAAGAAAATCTAGTTGTGTATGTGCCTGTATATATTTGCCAAAATCTAAATTAAGTAGATTAGACATTGGGAGAGCTCACATTAAGATGGTATGTTTGTTTTGTTTTACTTTTTGTTTGTTTGTTTTATAGTAAAGCAAATATGCTGTCTATTGGCATGAGTTGAATTCTAAATATAAATGTCAGTCATCCTTGGTAGTAGGCTTCAGCACAGTACACTTGGTATAGCAGGCTTGTAACATTTTTGCCACCTTTTTCAGGGGTTAAGATGCTGTTTGTCTGCAAATGTGCCAGTTCAAAACTTTTGATTTTCCCCAACCCTGTTTGTCTGAGCAGTGTTGCTCTTGGGTTGCATCTGGGAGCAAAAGGTTGATAAAGAGAAGGGAAAAGAATCTGCTGTGGAGCTGTGGCTTCTGTCTGTGTGCAGACAAGCCTCACAGAAGAAAATTGCATGATTCAGTGGCTTACTGGTGAAGACTTGCTTAATGTTTTTGTTAACAGTGGTTGATAATAGGTAGCAGGTTATAGGAGTCTTGCAGAAGGAAAATCTAAGCTGCCAAATCATTGCTTCCTGCAAAAAGTTTTGGTAAATATAATTTGTGTAAGTCCTGCTGTCCCTATCAAAGAAAGGCCTGCAAACCTTCATTCTTTGTTCAAGAAATTGGTCCTAGGTCACCATTGAAGTAATTTAATTGATCAAGTGTGTCCCAGAATCTACTGGTGCTGGAAGGCACAGTGTATTTGACCCTTTCAAAGAAGTGACTTGATGTAGTGACTTGCAGCTGTCCTACAAGTGTAGTACCGTCCTGGGTTTGTCTCCAGGGCGTGATTTAACTAATACCATGACTGATGGGTTTCCAATACAGATTATTCTGCTAATCTCTTGTGTCTTATCCTATGTCAGATATGCTTGAGGGCAGCGATAGTACTTCAGTACGCATCTAAAAGACAGTTGTTTTTACCCAAACTGTTACCTGTATAAATATATATATATATATATATATATATATCTTAGTTCTTGATTTAAACAAGGAGAGAAATTGTAATGCTGCAAAACCAGACAAGCACGTGATTTGAAAGCAAGTCTATTTTAATGTCTTGTCCCAAATGTCACCTGCTGTTGTGCCTCTGAATATAGATTCTATAGCACAAAGCAAAACTCATCTTTTGATCTTCTGTGTTTTGAAGCACTGTTTTATTGTTTGGGGTTTTTTTAGATGGTTTGTCCTTACTTTTGTCCTGTATGTAACAATTCTTTTTTTTTTGTCCTATGGAAAGTAGTCTGTTTACGAGTGAAATAAAAGTTTGTCAGGTTTAAAAATAAGATGCTTTTCAAGTTTAGCCAATCATAACAGGGTTATCAGCAAGTGTAGATAGTGTACAGCTGTCATGCTGCTGTAGTTGATCCTTCCTTTTTTAGCAATGGACTGTAGATATTGCTGCGTGCCTCTTTGGAATAATAATGTATACTGTAATTTTATACTTGCATATTTTTTTAATGTTAACTTATGAGCAAAATGTAATTGTCTAATGAAAACCATCCAATGAGGATCTAAAGAAAAGAAAGCATTAGAACATTTCAGGGCCATTCATTTATGTCTTTGGGGTTTTTTTTTTTCCAGAATATATAGATATTTATATCTTCTGTTTATCATGGAAGGGCTAATGTTTGTTTGTAAATTTCCCTTACCTTGCTTTTTCAAAAGAACAGATTAAAACATAAAACAAAATGTCACATACTCATGTAGCATTTGGGAGGTGGATATCTTGTTGGCATTTGGAACTTTTTTAATTGTAAGAACCTTACAATCAAAAACTATATGGGAGATGTAATTCCTCATACTGTAAATACTCTGATTAATATATAATAGGGGGAACTACCATCGTAATTAAGATATGTGAGGGATGTAAGAATGTTCTGTGCCTTGATTTTTATTCTTCAAAGTACTCAAGACACAAAGGTGTTGATGCCTGCAGCAAACAGATTCACAGACACTAATTTCTTTGCAGCTGACCCTTCAAAACTAAAAATGCAAAATTCTGTCTGGTTTTGAAGAACTTGCCATGGTCAGTGTATTGGTAACATCTATATTTCAGTGCAGCAGCTAAAAGCAGATGAAACTGTTGAGTTTCATGAGTATTGAGTATTCATTTTGTTCTAAAGGAACTTAAGCGATAGGAAATGTTTTTATCACCTCTACTTAATAGTTTTTGGGCCAATTTGTTGAGGCTGGGACTGACAAACTCTTCTAAAAGCAGTAACTGCTCACTTTAATGCACAGAGCAATCATGCACTCCCATTGCTGGTAGACAGTTGTTAATTCTCAGTCAGGGAATGTTTCACTATAAGCTTTGGAGAACCTGCAGTAAAAAAGTGGTAGAAGAGTGTTTTCAGATTTTAATGAAGTAACACAATTGTTTGTTAAATCTTCACAGTTCTGACATTCTTCACTCTTTCAAATTTTGATGTAACACAGGATTCAAATTACTGCAAAATTCATCTGTTCAGAATGGAAGAAATATTAACCAGTTTTAAAAGTATTAGTAACGTTATCAATAATGTTCTTTACCAGTTGATAATGTTTGTACCAGGAACGCCAGTGTTGTGTTCTGTTCTGTTGTAGTAAGCACCTTTTGGTTCACTTCTAATGTTGGCTCTGTGTATTGATTAAGTAATGTAATCCCAGAATAACTAATGTGTTTTCTGGTCTTATGAATACTGCAAATATGCAAATGTCTTGTAATGAACTGAAGTGCTCGTTTCTGTTCTCATATAGCTATAACTCATACAGAGCTATTTCCTTACCCATTCCTGCTAAGCAAGAGTTGTTGAATCATCTGTGTTTTCCAAAAAGCTATCTCTGAAGCATTTTTATACCAAATGCTTTTGCCATAGGAAACATTATTTTAGTAGAATTTACTTCAGTCATGCAAATATGCTGAAGAAGAACTCTGCCAGTGAAATTATCTGACACTAGCATTTGGTAAGGGCCAAAAAAAATGTGCTGTTACCCAACATGGACAAATAAGTGAGATTCAGTGAATCTCTCTGAATGTTTGCAGTGTGACTTCCTAGGAGAGTTCTCAAAAAATTTAGATCTCTTGTCCCTTGAGATGCATAATAAAATTCATCAGGTAATCAGCTTGTTGCTGTACTCTCCCAAACTGTGTTCCACTGAGCTGCAGGTTTGCAGAGCTGGTCAGTAAAACAGCTTCCTTCTGCCTTTTGGAAATGCTTAATAATCTCCCTGTATCTTGCTTTGATATTTTATTTTTTAAAATATTTTTTTTTTCCTATAATCTTGCCTCCAATCTTAATTCCTATTTCCATAGTTTGCCTGGATCAGCTTTTACTAGTAAAAGCACAAACCATTGACAGCTTCTTTTTGACAGTCACTAAGGTAGTTTCTTTTTTTCCAAATATTTTTATTCAGCAGCATGATTTGTCCACCTAGACATTTTCTTTGTGGCCTGGCAACTTAATGTCAGTAAGTTCTTTCACTGAGCTCTGTGTTCTGCTCTGATGATGTTTCAGGCCATTTTGCTGGTGATTTTCTTTTTCTTGAAGGCAAACAGAGTTGCCATTGAGGGAAGTGACACATTTGTTCCCTGTTGGTGTTGTGACCTGACGACTGTCACCTGAGCTCCTGGTTCTAGTGGGGTGTTGTGTAGGTTTGGACGGGCAGGTGACTTCTCCCTGTGTCTTAGTTTTCTTGCTCTCAGGACCTACTTATATTTCCCTGGGGGTAGTAAAAGTTCCTTCTGTGTGGCTTTTCAAGCATGATTCATTAGTAGCATGAAGCAGTGGCTCCTGAATCTACAGTGGGCAGCTCTGCTGTTCTCCGAGATGCCTGGACAGTGCTGTCACTCTGTAGTGACAGCATCCCGAAGGTCAAGGTGACCCCACAGTTTCAGCATCTGATGCTTTTGGTGGTTGCCTAGGAGTGCTTAGCATTGGAGGTTTTCTTGTTTTGATTGCTGAGAGAATCTCTCTGTGTGACCTGAAAGGAAATGTCATTTGTTTATTAACTTCTTTTTGGCAGTGGGATGGTAGCTTGGGTTTTATGTGGCCAAATGAACTTGGGCACTGAAAACTGTTGTTCTTTTCTTCTCTCTCTTGTTTTCCTCTTAACTCTACTTTGCCTACAGCTATTTTGTTTCAAGCTATTAGAGGTGTCTACTTCAAGGCAAGCAGATCTATTACATATTCAGTAGCATTCAAAGCGAAGACTAAGATACTGTATAAAGAGATGAATAACATTGTCTAAGGACAAAAGTCGGCTGCTCTGGTCTCTTGGGAAACTCTGCAGTTTGGAGAGGAGGTGTCTGCAATTACACATGGATTGTGAAGTTAGTGAAATTGGAAACAGGCCTCTGCTAAGCCAGTCACTCAAATGCCCATACTATAAAATGCCTGTAATCCTTGAAACAAACTACTTTAGTACTGCTTTGTTGCTATTTTGTAAATGTTGTGATAACAGTTATCATTTAAAGCTCAGAAAAGTGTCATGGCTCTCTAACTTGAAGCAAAGCTGAATTTCTGATTGTTCAAATAAATTATTGCCTTGACATACTCACAATGGGAGACTGGTATAAAGAAAGGAAAAGATCACCGGTTTCTAATTTGGTTATTTCAGGTTTTAATATATTACTTTTTATTCTGATCACGGTAAGCATTCTCGTATCACACGGTGAAAGTGTCAGATCAGGTGGAGCAGAAATTATGACAGAGGGAAACTGATTTCTCCAGTTGCCTTGAAATGGCAGCTGGGGGAATGACAGGCTTTGAAATGAGGAGCATATCTATAGTGCCTCATTTGAATTGTTCTAAACAAGGTATTGAGCAGAATTCTCTCAGGTACAAGCTGATAATTTGAAAACTTCTTGGAGTATGGTATGTTTTGCTTAACTGACTACAGTCAAAATTACTCACTGAGCATGAATTGTGCATGGACCTGTTCTATCTTTGAGATTAATAACTTTTGTGATCTTCCTAACCCCTTACATGCAAAACATAAATATTTCTGTACTTTGTGACATAAACATTGGCACTAATTCATTCTGCTGTTTTCCTTGAGGTTATAGTCTAAATTGCACAGTTGAAGTATGAAAGTGACTTTAAAACTTAACTTTGAATGTCAGTACTTCCTGATTGTATTTTCAATTTTATCCTTTTTCATCTCTTTACCCCTTTATTTAAAAATATATCTGATATATTTAGAACACATTTCTTCTAAAAGCTAAAGGGGAACACTTCAGAGCTATGTCCTAGTTAAGCTGACAGTCTTAGCATATCCCAACTTGCATATATATCTTTGGGGAACTGTATAGGCCTCCATTAAATACTACTAGATGCAAGTTTTTGATGGTCAGCCTTATTTATGCACACTTTACGTAATCCTGAGGCAGCATTGTGAGGTTTTAAAGCATTTGTGGGAGGTTAGATTGTTGTTGATTTAACAACTGCTTTCTTAAGATGGATGTATTTCTCATGCGCTTTCGTGAGTGAAAAAATATAAGGGGGTTGTTAGTTATGATTTTCTTTGCTGTTGTACTTGCTATCCAGCATTTCTGCAAACAATCCATATTGTATATTGGTAAGACTACTGAGCAGGATATCTTAAGTTTCTTTGCCACAATGTGCACCTGTGTGGCATGCAGAGGAGTAGATGTAGCTTTCTGTTTAGTATAAAGGACTAGAGATGCTCGTGTGTTGGACACACACAGAGGATTTTCTCAAATGAAAAATTTGCATGGAACTTTGAAAACTGAACATTGTTCTTTGTTTGCCTTTGATTTCAGAGTGTCAATAGTATACCGTGTCCTGTGACCACACTCAGAACTTTACCCACCTTAGAAGTTAAACAAGCAGAAAGGCCTTCAAGCAAAAGCAAAGATCCTCCTAGGGATGAAGAAAAAGAAAAGAAAAGAAAAAAACATAAGAAAAGATCTCGGACAAGATCTCGATCACCATTCAAGTATCATTCATCATCTAAGTCCAGATCTAGATCCCATTCAAAAGCAAAGCACTCACTTCCCACTGCCTATAGGACTGTCAGGCATTCAAGGTGGGTTTGGAAACCAAATATATTCTTTCGAGTTCTGTGTGGGGTAACACTGAAAACGTTTTTGCACTTCTTATTCCATTATGTAAGTGTCTTTGTACCCATAACAAAGCATATATTTACCTTGAAGACAGTGAATAACTATCATCAAATGTGGAAGATTTTTGAAAATATTTTTAATGAAATGGCAAATCATTAATTTCTAATTACATAGTGCAAAAATTGTACCAGTAAATGCTGCTTCACGCTAGTCAGTGAAGTACCCAGTGATAATATGTAGGAATGTGATTACAGCAGGAAGAGAATTTGCTAATAAGTCTGTGGCTTTTGCTGGAGTGAAGTAACCTGGCAATATTAAGACAAGAAATAGAGGTGGAGAACCAGGTTGTTGAACCGCAAAGTTCAGAAGGAAAGCAAGCAGTTGGGTAACGTGAAAAAATGTGATGGATGAATGGCAGGAGAGATATGACAGGAATCCAAGAAGGGTGAAAACAGAGTTGATGAGGAAGGGAGGCCATAGAAGAATGTCCCCCAATGCACTTAATTCTATATTTAATCGGTAATGAGATAAAATTCGCTATTAATGATCCAGCTATATGATGATATATATTGTGTTATATTAATACTGCTAATTCCATCTGAGACATTTGGGTCTAGGCACCTTTAAAGTTTACTGTCTGTAAAATTTGTCATACCTGAATGTCCTGCCACATAGCAGTTGTGGTCAATCGGAAGGACTTATTCTTGAGGTTGCATTCTCTGGATGCACTACAGAACAGTGTTTAAGTACCTTGTCGTTCAAACAAATTGTCTGTACTACTATATTTTTGTGTGATGCATGTGAAGTCATATGTTCCTTTATCCTTTATGCTGCTTCCTGAAAAACAGCTTCTAGCCCTTTATGGTGGTGTGACAAAACATCTTATATTTTCCTTGTGCATTTTTTCATTTGTTTAACCAAGCGCCTAACTACACTAATATGAGTAAGTGTTAACACGTTGCAGCTTGTTATTTAATACTAGATTTTTCTGGTTAAATACAATACTTTGCCGAGGACATCTTTGCTGTTCAGAGATGCAAGGATTAATTGAACATAACTTGGGCTGAAACGATCAGTCTGACACACTGCTTATTTGACTGCCTTTGACAACAGCTGGTCATGCTGCTCTATGTTGTAAGGCACATTCCAGAATACTGTGTGCAATTCCTTTTCTGTGCTTACCAGCATGTAAAGGGAACGATGCTGAATGAAGCTTTCCCTGTTTAAGAGGCAAATGCAAGCCCTCTCAGGATTAAAGATATCTTGGGGAAAAGTCTCCTCAGGTAAATCACTCCTCTCTTCAGCTCCCTGTCAAGCGTATCTTCATGTGAACCTCCTGCTTCATCCAAGCTATGTTGCATATATTTATCCATTATTTTACTGATACATGGTAAAACCAAGGAGAAAGATCATAGTAATGCTAAAAAAAAAATATGTTGAATCATCTTCTGTGGTAGGAAAAGGACAAGAGCCATCTGAGAAGATCCTTACCTGTACTTGAGTATGCTACTCAATAGGATTAAGATAATCTTGCATGTTGCATGAGTTTGCATCGGGAAGTAACCAGATTAATGGGAATCTGTAAATTCAGTTTGATACATATTGAGATACGTCTTCAGTGACTTCAGGAAGATAAGATTTCAGTTCCTTTATAGAGGCTTGAATACTTCCACCAACTGGTCTTCGTTTGGTTCTGCTGGTGAAAGTCTCTCTCCCGTTCAGAAAACCATTATTTCTGGGCATTGATGACAGTATCATCAGTGCTGAGTGGGTGCCCGATCCCTTTGGGCTTTTTGCAGACTGTATGAAATGCTTGTATCAGGCAGGAGAGCTGTTAGAAATCTTAGTGTACCTTCCTATCTATAGCATTTCACAAAAACACGATTAAATCTAAGGCCCAAGGACCTCTTGGTAATTCATCTATAATGAGTACCTGTCTCCTGCATCTGATACTTACTATAGTGACTATATTGGCTTACTTTAATGTAGTCAGTGAAGACAAGCAAGTCTTATTTAGGATGGATCAAGTGTCTCTTCATCTGGAAGATGATGTAGTTCTGTCTAGCCTCAGCTGGAGTACTGTGTGCACTTTTATGCATCCTTTAGAATGAATTAGACCACTTGAAGGAAGTTTAGAGGGAATCACGAAAAACTTTCAGAATTAAAGGGAAAAAAAAAAACGAAGAGTTGGAATGACTGTTTAAGAAGACTGAAAGAAGATGAAATGGGTCTTCATGTACACCAAATAAGAGGAAACAGAACATTTTTCTTCTGTTCTCAGGGTTTGGACAATAAGTAATGGACTTAAATTGATAACAGAGAGGCTAGAAAGCTTTTTGTAGTGTCTTGGTGGCAAAGGTAGTTAATACAGCCTATGAACGCTCTGTTATGGGAAATTTCTGTATCAAAAATTATAGTTTGGAGAATATTGAATAGTCTTATTTCTTGTAGTCTTTTCTAGCCCTGCCTTTCTAATTTGGGTCCATATGGTCTCACATTGTACAAGAAATGTTGATGGTTGAAGGTTTGCTTGACTGAAGGTGTTTCTACACCTTGATATATTCACTGTATTTCTAAAATTAAAGCTCTTGCTCCTGATACCAGAAAATTTTTAGAGTAATCAAGAGTAGGAGCTGATTCATAACCCAGTCAGATACTCATATGTTTTGTCTCTCAAATGTGTAGGCAAAAATAATGCCTTGTCTCAGTAATTGCAAAAAAAAGTGCTGTTACCTAGCAAGAAGGTTCTACTTTCTTTTTTTTTTTTAACAAAAAAATGTTATTCATATACTTAGTGTTGGATTCAGAGAAGAATATTTTCATGCATTTTCTTGTCTCATTCAAGACATGGCACCTTTCATGTCAGTTTCCTGTTCAGGTTTCCCAGTGCTCCACGTAGAATAATATTTTATTCCTGGATCCCAAACCATTAGAGATGTTACAGCTTGAATTGTTATGCAAAGAGTCGTACTCCCCTGGGGTAACGTGTAAACTATTTGTAGAGGTTAATGTGTTCATCTAGTATTGAATGGATGGCACTTAGTCTTTATTGTGTGGACATTAATGCTAAATTATACTGGAACATTTTGAGCAACAGTTCTTGATTTGGATGTCTCAGTCTAATGTTATATATTAGAGATTTTCTTGCCTTACTTTATTCTGTTCCAAATGTATCTTCTAACCTACAAATCTCAATATAAAGCGATTATTGATGCTTTATTTTACCACAAGAGTAGACTGAAAAAAGCTGGAATTTACCCTTTTTGTAGTAATTATTGCTCCAGTTCCTGTTAAACAAATAATTTAGAATAACAAGCAAGGTCTTAATAAAGAAACTTTCATAACTTTCTTAGAGAGTAGCTTGTTAGGTTTACTGTATCTACACAGTGAAAATAAGTATTTTGAAGCTATTTAAACTATTATATTTAAATTAACAGTGACAGCCAAAATATGGTTATCTCGTAATTTTTCATTAGGTTGTATTGCACTCGGATTATAATGAATTCTGTTCCCTAAATTGTAGTAATGAACACTCAACACTTGGCCCTGTATTTGGGAAACAGTCTTAAAGCCTTGGACTTTGTAATGTTGCCATATAGACATTAGTTAAGCTTCTGTTTAAAAACACTTTACGTAGGTATTATTTAATGGTATAAGTAGTTTCAAAAAGTAAGATTAAAAATCAACTTTACCATATTTACAAGTTAATAGGTAGTGAGATGTGGGAAGTAAAGCATAGAAATTAGCTCTTTATTCAGTAAATTTTTCAAGCTCTTCCTTTTTGGTTTGTGCATCATGGTATTTTATTTTTTTTTCCAAAATGCATATTGTACTTAGAAATCCTACAGATGAACTTGGCAATATATTTCTCTGTATCCCATTTTATATCACTTGTTATGATTTATTTTTGTATTGTTAGAGGTCTAGATGCTCTGCTTCATTTAAAAATAGTCTTTGGTGTAAGATGCAGTTTCTGTACTGTTACACTTTTTAAAATTTTCTAACACATCTTCAGAGTATTAAAATTGAAAAATTCTGTTCAAGTAACACGAAGTTGATACAAAGCATGTTTTGAATATTCATTTTTCTGGGTAGCACAACCAAACCTGTTTTACAGAAACAAGTTTAAAAAAATTGTAGCTACATAAGGAACCCAGATATATTGGCTTAATTGTGGCATGTGGTGTGCTAACAGCAGTTCTCTGTGTAAATGTGTGTTATTTTCTACAACAAAATTTCTATACCGAAATTAGTCCCATAAAGCTCCTGATATCATACAGTTTTAATTCTATACCAGTATGATGGATTAAAGTTAAATAAAAGTCATGGAAACAGTAAATCCTGTCCAAAAGTGCTGTGAGTGTTACAGAGTGGAGCTGTTAGTCCCAAAGAGAGAGTTATTACAAATAAGTACTTAATGTCAAAGATGGGTCACATTTATTAAATCTCTCTTGGAAAACAAACAGCCTTTGGTACATTTTAGTCATCTGCACTAAATGCTTCATCAGTGTCTTTTGTTTCTAATTGACTTCAAAGCACCATTAAATGTTTGATGTGAAATGTACCTGGCAGTGATGCTCTTTAAAGCACTGTAGGTTGTCAGTCACTGGAGTTTCCAGTTTCTGGTCCTGCTGAGAAGTAAGGCTTCATAGCTGGTTTACAGCAAGTGTAAATAATGACAATGTTCATCTGAGTTTGTTTTCTCCCAGTAGATCTTTGTAGTCCATGATCTAAGCTAATGATGATTTGTACGTGTGCGGTGGTTCCTGTGTGTATGTGAGAGGAGGGGAAGGGAGGCAAAGGCACTCGATACATATGGAGTGACTTAGTGATTTGGTTAGATGAAATTTGGATGTTCATTTTGAATTAGAGATGGAAAGTCTAAACTTCTCCTTGATATTGATAGTTTTTCTTTATACTTTGTAATATTAGAGTAGTACTAAGCCGCAAAATTTATCCAGTTAGTGAGTTATAAACAGTAATTAGTAGTGGTATACGCTATTAACAGGTTACTTTTCAATACATTTTGATAGAGTATACCTATATATGTGTTCGTGTGAGACTTTTTGCCTCAATGTTAGGCTTGAGAGTAGCTATTCTTTGTAAAAAAAGGTTTTATTTCTCCTTCAGAACTGATTTTCGTATTGTTGAGGCAGTGTCTGTTCATGGAGTTTTGATTCCTAATTTGTAATGAGACATGCCAAGCTTCGTAACCCTTTGAACTTTGGGACCCTGCTGAACACAAGTGATACTGACTTTAAAGGAATAGAGTGCCTTTTGAAATAGCAGTCTAATGAAAGTAATAATCGATGTGTTGCAGTAAATCTGTTAAGCTGTTTTTAATTGTTTGAAGCTAATGGCCAAAGTTCTTAACGTTTGGTGATTGGAAGAATGTTGTAGAACCACGAACATCAGTGCATAAAAATGAAGCTAATTCCTTTTTTCTTTCTGATTGTTTGGACTTTTTTTAGGCTGGTCCATGTAGGTATGTTTCACTAAGGTTCAGCTTTTGGTTAAGGGACTGAGCCTTTTCAGGATTCTAGTTAATACCAAAACTAGCACATTTTATTCTGAATGTGAAGTGTGTGCCTCCGTATCACAGACTCACAGCATCCACAGGGACACTGAGCCTGGAGCCGAGTCTGAGCAGCTCATCAATGGCAGCAGCAACAGAGCGGGAAAATTATCAGGCAACTTGGACAACGAAAAGATTTGACTGCTGGAGCTCTTTTGAGGGAAATCCTGGTAAAATGTCAAGGTGTCTGACTGACCCCAAACTTTATAATCTGTTGGTTTTTTTCCTTTTTTAATCCTTCTGAATGGCCTGGTAAAGATCAGATTTCTAAGTGACAAAGCAGTTAATTTGCAACACTTAACTGCCATTGTGATTACTTTTTTTCATTTTCAGTTGATCTCTTTTGTTGTAGGTGTAAGAGAAATGGCTCAGGAGTGTGTGAATATATGGTGTGAGTCTGCAGAAGATCAGTGATTTCATAAATGATTTACTTAATTTTCAGTGACTAAAAAACATTTTCAAGAACATGAATGTTTTGTATACATGGAATGACTTACCTGTAGTAAATAAGAAAGGATTTAAAATAACTAAGCAAACAGAAGTAAAATTATTGGAACTATATATTTTAGTGAGAACAAAACTAGCTGTTACTATCAGGAATTTTGGGCAGATTTGGGGTGTGCTTTTTTCTTTTTTTTTTTTCCCCAAGCTGGATCCATGAATTGCCCCCTTCTCCATCTTGCCCCCTCCCTTCCACATCTTAGGACTTTTCTCATTTCATTTATTTTGTTATTATGAAATACCCTGGTTTTGCTTGCACATCCACTTAATTCCAAATCATAGAGAAAAAGAGTTAAGCTCTTAAGTTTGATCTCTGATCTTAACTGGGCATGCTTTCTTTTTTTCCTCCTGATCTCTTTCTCACTTTTCTAGGAAAAATATCTCAAGTTGAAGTGCTAGTGCCAAACAACACCAATCGTGGGTTGTTGGTCACTTGCACAGGTGAAAATGTTGGCTGTGCTAGGATTATTCAGCAGCATCAGGGACAAAATTTCCTGGACTTGTCAGTGTTGGAGACACGCTGAAAACAAAACCTTGTCTTTATCTCCGTGTTGCAGCAGTTCTAAAAACATACCACTAATTTGAAAAGACGAGGTCAGGCCTGACAGTGCCAGGCTTCGAGCCAAATTGGACTTCTGCATACCAATGTTAGTAAACTCTATTGTCACAAAAGGTGACTGGACTAAAGTAAAAGTTTCCTGCCTGCTAATACTGAAGATGACATTATCACAGAATACCAAAAAATAATTGCTTTCCCCTTTACCTGCTGTTGGAAGTGAAAAGCAATGCATAATTACATCCTAAATGTCTTGGATAGGTAAGAGATTATTATGCAGCTGACAAGTCTTGGAGACAAAATACCCCATGTTGGTATAAAATAGGCATTGGAAAGGTGTCATATTTACATTTGGTGACAGCACAATTCCACTGAAAGAAAAGTAATGAAATAAGCAACAAAAAGCAAACTTTTTGATGTTTTTTCCTGCTCAGGTCACGATCAAGGTCACCTCGGAGAAGGGCTCACACACCAGAAAGGCGGAGAGACGAAAGAAGTGTTCCAACAGCTTATCGCATTAGTAATAGTCCTGGGAATAGTAGGAAACGCCCACGTTCCAAGTAAGTATACCCTGTCCTGGGGAAGGTAGTGTCAAACATCACCTCAGGTGGTGTGTTCTGCCTAGTTGTGTTCCAGAGCTTTATTTTAATAGACAAAACTTCTGTGGAGAAAAAAATAATAATAGAAGTACTCACTCTTCTTCCCCCATTCTTGCATATGTTTGAACACTGAATGTGCAACCAAATCAGTCAACATGCTACTATCTGCTAGCTGTGAGTTAAGATTTTATGTGGACTTTTGTATTTTCTTCTTGTAGAGACATTCTCTCATGCTCTGCTTATGCACGTATTGTGCAGGTATTAAGTTACTTCTACTGGTATTGTTTGACATTCATAGCTGCAGAGATAAGGGAAAACTCCAGTTTAGCGAATGGTTTAGCAGTTATTTTACTGGCAGAGTGAAATGTGAAATATGAATTGAGGTGCTTTTTTTTAAGCACATTGTATATAGTCTTTCTGAGCCTCTTATAATCAAAACAGCATACAACCAGTATTTCAGCTCACCAGTTGCAGAAGAACATCTGCAAAGCACGTGCCCAGAAGCTTTGAAATACTTTGTCTCTCTAATGTTTTGTGGCATCTTGTGTCTTCAACACACAAGGAAGTGAAAATTTTTCTTGCTTGTATGTGTACAACTAAAGTGTACACAAACCCCAACATGTTGTAGTTGCTAAACTGAGTATACAGAATTCTCTCTTCATTGGTGAAGATTTAGTCTTTACCCTGTTATACCTGTATTTCTTGTGAGAGATCACTTTCAACTTTATTTAAAAATTTCTGTTGTTTCTTAAGATAACTTTCCATCTCTTGAGTGTCTCCAATTAATTGATGTGTGGTGTATATATAATTGAGAACTTCATCAATATACTTCAACTGATTGAGTTTTTCGTGTTCATCAACTCGAAATAGTAGAATTCTGTAGAATTCAGCATGCAAATTTGGTTAAGCAGAAAAGATATGGAAGCTTAAAATGTTTTGTTTTGTTTTTTTCTTTCATATAAACACAAGAATTTTTTCACAGCCCTGTGCTATCTTTAATGCAGTTGGTATATCTGCTGGTTGACCATATAGCATTTTAAGCCATAAATTTTTAGAGTGGTGCCACTTCCAAGTAGTAAATTACAATGACAATTGTGAAACAAACTATAGATTCCTCTTTAAACAATACTGTTTATATAGGTGGAAATTGTAAACTTTCGTTTGGCCTCAAACAGGGAAACGGAACAAGGTACTCTTTATCCGGGCCTGTCTAATGTAAATTAGTATTTTAATCTGACTGCAGTGAATTACTTGCCACAGCGAATATGCATGGTTCCTTTATGCTAGCTTTTATACCCAGAAAAATATTTAAAAATAAGCTTAGTTTTGGCAAATAAATTGTTCTGAAAACAGAACAGTAGTAGACACACTCATTCAGCTCTTAGGATGTTTGTTCATCAAAATCTGAGGTGAAAAAAAAACAAAAAAGCTTACTGTAAAATGTTTTTCTTGCATGATGAATGTTTGCTGAAATTTTAAAGAGTTAAGTAGGAAATATGTTCACAGCTTGATTACATTGTGAAGTTTTAAGAAACTGAGCAATTATGGTACATAATTAGCTAGTCAAGGAATCACTGACTTTGTAGCTGATGTCTTTTGTGTACTCATGAAAGTGTTAGAGACCAGTAGAGCTGTGGGGTTTTTCTCCTGACATTTAATGATTACTTATGCAAGAAAAGTGTAAGGAGGTTTTTCAACTTTCACTCTTGAAGGTTAAATTCTATGTAAAAGTCAGATATTTGTATGATAAATTCTAAGCATCAAAGGTATACAGGATTTATATGGGAATGCAATATGTTACAGCATAGCTGCTTTTAAACTGTCATATTCCTAAGAAAATCATAATAAAGGAACCAACAATGTGATACATAGAATATGGCTCTAAGTTTTCTAGAAGCTTCAACAACATTCTTCTGAATAGACTTCTAGCTGTTCATGCTAGAGAGAGATGTTTGAGAAGGAACATACCTCTAGCAAATTTATTCCTCAAATCTCCATTGTCAACCTTCAAGCTATCAAATAATGGTCAGTAATTCCTGTGTACCTGGGAAGCAGCATTCCATGTAAGAACCTCAGATACTAGTAGTTGCCTAATGTAATATGCTATAAACAGCTTCTGAGAAAGTATTTTGCACAACTGTACACAACAAGTGCAGTATTGGGTAAGAATCTAATGCTTGCTGACTGCATGGAAGGTATCTTGTGGAGAGGGCTATGGAAGCTTTTAGAAGTGTGAAAAGTAACTTTAACTGAGCTAGTGTAATTTTGCTTTGAATATCCTTTAATAAAATACTTTCTTTTGTAGAAGTCCCCATGAAAAGAAGAAGAAGAGGCGGTCTAGATCACGTACCAAGTCCAAAGCTAGGTCTCCCTCACCATCCATGTCACCAGGCAAACCATCCACACACAAAAATTCTGTACATTCAACTAGTATCTCTCCTGTGGAGAGCAGGGAATCCAGCCAGGAACGCTCCAGGTAATGTCTTGTTGCTGTAAGACTGCATTGCTTATGTCTCTTGACTGTGAGTGTGTCCTAACTTGAATGCTGAGGAGCTCTGTGTGTCAGTAATGTGTGCTTAATAAAAGTAGAAGACACTGGGAGGGCAGCACTATGTGTAAAGAAAATATGGGATCTCTGTTACCTACTGGAGTAAACATCTTGACATACTCTTATAGTAAAACTGGTGCAGAAAATTCTGCAGCCTCAACTCTCAATAAATGGAATAACTCTTTGAACTAGAATGTTAATAGAGTGGTTTGAATTGTAATGTGCGTGTAAGATCTGTAATTAAATTATTTCTACAGAGTATAGAACAGTCCTGTTAAAAATTCCTGGTCTGTTGATCAGATTTCTTTGCATCAGTTGTATGAGTGACTCTTCTGATTGTGGTTTATGACAGCTTCTAGTTGAATGAGGGAACTGTTGACTAACATAGGAAAGACTTGTACGATAAACCTCAAAATCGTGATGGTGAGTGAAATGCATTTTGAAAAGATTGACTACGAGTTTCTAATTCTAATTTTACTTTTTTAGGGGAGTTTCTCAGGAAAAAGATGGACAAATCTCTTCAGCAATTGTGTCTTCAGTGCAGAGTAAAATCACTCAGGTACAAATAAACAGATTCAGAGTATGTTGCCTAATTAAGGGTGCCCGTCATATAAGTTTCTTCTTGCACTACCTTGTACAATTCTGAGCTTTGCATATGATGCAGAGTCATGTTCCTTGTCATTCTTAATCTGTTTGCTTACGAGAAAACCAATTTGGTAGCTTCTCTAGATACTGTCCTTTCAAGTTTAATCAAGCCTCTAAAGACCAAGCTAAATTCATTATGCTGCAGTACATGCACTGTTAAGATATGGAAGTCCACATTATGCTACAATACCCCAGTTACTGATAGCAGGTGTTACTGAGAGTCCATTGTACCGTGTAGTACTCTTGACAAGTTTCAGGGAAGAAAAAAGGAAGGAGAAACACCTTGGCAAAGGCTAAGTTTATAGCATGGGCATTGCAGAACAAATATGTCCCCTTGCAGCCTGGAGTAAGTGTATAGTTTGCATTGAGCAGTGTCTTCAGCTCACTTATCTTACCCTAGTTGGTGTTTATGTCTCTGAACTATTGTTATTGTGATTTTGTTGATATATTCTAGTTTGCTGCAAATCATGGCATATCAGGTATGTGCCTCTCTGCTGTGCAGTAATTGAAATGCATTCAGCGTCTCTAATGCAGTTTTACGATACCCAACTTCCATCAAAATAATTCCATTCCTTCTTTAAAACCTACTGCATGGCATCACTCTTTAAAATTTTTAATTTCATTCATCCTCTTAGAGTCTTCATGCATATTTAACTTTCTTTCAATTGAATATGCCAAGTTTAGAGGAGAAAAGCTCTTAATTATGCTTTGGAAAAATTACAGTATAAAATCAGAATTACTTTTTATATTCTCAATTTTTTCAGTGAATAGATTATTCTTTCAATATTGCTCAAAGTTTTAGTCCCACGAGGGAAATAGCGGTAGTTCAGATTAATACTGGTAGACAAGTACTTTATGTACCATATTTGATCAGTTGTTAATGAGAAACCCAAAACAAAAATATTGAAGAAAATAGAAATTAGCAGGCATAGGCACTATACTTTTTTCTTTCTTCAACCTTCAATGGTTAGCAGTTGTGTGAAGGTTTTACAGTTTTTGTGAAGGTTCAGGCATAGTTTCTTTCCATTTAAGTTGATGTGATTTCAGTGTATAGAAACTGCTCTAAATGTTTATGCGGGGCACCTTGAGGTATTGTAGTAAAAACAGGCTTCAACTTTCTCCTAATCATTTCACTCTTTTAGCACAGGGACTTTTAGTATCTGGTGATTATCAATCTGAGTGGTCTGTGTGACTGGATCGTAAGCTCACCCTGTCCTGCAGGTTTTTGCAATCAAATGCTTGAGCTCTGTTCAAAGCCTGCACATCTCTGATCATTTTTCCTTTATTTTCTACAGGATCTTATGGCCAAAGTGAGAGCAATGCTTGCAGCTTCCAAAAACATACAAACTAGTGCCTCCTGAGACCTGTTGAACTGATCATCAAGAAATTGTGTGAAAAAGAACAATACTAAAAAAAACTGCCTCATCTCAAATGTACAGCTGAGCTTAGCTCACTTGGTTCACAACTCGTCTAATATTACCAGAACTCGAGGAGCTAAAACCTATCTTTCTGTACAGAAGCGTCTCCTTGAAATTTCATTAAACTTTTTCAGCCAGAATATCTTTGGAAAGTTTTTGGTTTTTGTAAATTGATTTTTTGACTAATTCTTCAGTAACATTTTATGATCAGCAGTCTATATGTGTATATTTGTAAATACCATGTTTCTGTGAAAGAAGTATTACACAATAATAAAGAAGGAAACATCTTTCATTAGCTAAAGTTTTTGTGGTGTTTTTGTTTGCAGTTGTTGTGTTAATTGTTTGTAGTTGACTTTTGTTACAAATCAATTTCCTTTTTCTTTGGTACTTTCTATTTTTTAAAATTACAGTTGTATAGCCTGTTTGACCACATTCAGCTGAGAAAATACTTTTTATCTTCCTTCATGCACAGAATGATCTAAGAAAAGTGCTTCTTTGCCTGGATGTTAGTAGTGGAGAGTTTTTGGACAAAGGGCATGATTTCATGTGCATCATTTAGAAAGATCTCTGAGCCTCCAGTTGAGGAGTTGACTCTTTGAAGTCAATAACTCATGGTCAGTGGCCCCTTTGTCTTACTGTGCCTTATTCTCTCTAGTTAGCTGCAGAAAAAAGAATATATATTTGCGGTCATTCAGCAGGCATACTTTGCAGAAACCCAGCATTCTTCTGATTGAATGTCTTTCATACAGTTGAGAAAGGTGCTTTCTAACTTAATGTTTTACTGTTATGTACTAACTAACACCTTTTTGAAAGCTTGTGCCCTCAGTATAAATGCATATTTGTTTATTATGCATTCTTTGGTGTACATCAAGATTATTGATTTTTTAAATTTAAATATTCTTAAAATTATTACACAAAGGCGTGTATGAATTTTTCCTTAAGCCTGCTTTAACTTTGAAGTTTTGTAATAGTTGGTGTATTCAAAAGGTGCCTTTATTGACCACTTTCAGATTCCATAAAGAGTGTAATCAGGGCTTTTAATGATCCCAGAAAAACTCTGTTCTATAATCAGAAAGATTGTGGTTATAGTGACTCATGTCCTAATTTTCTCAAATTTTATGGACAATAGGTGGAGGTTGGAGATGAATTAGAGGAATTAATATGGTAAAGCTTACGCTTACTCACAGACTAGTTGGTAAATGAGATGCATAGAACTACCCGGAGCAGTAACTCCAATGCAAAAACTTTCTGCTCAAAGCAAGGGGAGGAGAAACAACATGTTGATAAAATTCAAGCGTTGAGTAACGTGATGGACAATGTGGTAGTTGGTTTGCCACTTGCTGGTCCTCACTTGGAATGACAGAATAGTATTGAAACCATAGGAAACAATAATCAATCAGGTTTATTTTCCACTTTTTGTCCCATAATAATTAGCAGAGTTTATACTCCTACAAACAGTATAAAATGCTGTGTCTGATCAGAGAAATGTCTTTGTGCACATAAATTGTGATGAAACAGCCATTTCAATGGTAATGTAGAATCACGTTATCTACCATTTTTGTTCTAGTCAAAACATTACAGATAATTATTTGAAATAATTAGGTAAATAACTTTCAACCAGTGTGAAAGAGAGAACATATCTGTGTAGATAAAGGTACTAGTAGAGGCAGATTAAAAAAGGACGTAAAGTAAATTTTGTAGGCAGCTATTTTAGATTGTGCAGTGTCAAATTTACAGCAGGTTTATTTTTCCTTCCTAAATGGAGCTAAGTCTCACCATGGTTAAGTAATTGGCAGTTTAGATGCCAGTTGTTTGTCATATAATAGGAAAAAAGCCCAATTCTGATAAAGTAGACAGGGCAGCTTGTTTTTTTCTTGCTTTGCAGATTTATTCGCTTTGGGAAGGTTGTTGCTTTAATGACTTCTTAAAATATTTTCTCTCCCTGTGAGCAAGTATTTTTCTTTTATTTTTTTACTTATTCCCTTTTGTGGTAAGAAGTGAGATGGAGTGTTAAGCTCCAGGAAAATTTAGATTAAACTGCATTTTTATACACTCTTTATTGTTTACTGAGGTTTGTTTGCATTTAGCAGTCTCTCATGGGTAGTTGTATTCTCCAGAATTTAAATAGTAGTAGTGTCTTTATTGTGTTATTTTTTCTCTTTCTAATGAAAATGGACATTTTCACCATATTAAAGGGGTTTGAACTCCTTTAGCAAAATGATTTCTTTGTAAGTATTTACGTTGGTAAATTGATGCTGCTTTTTTGGTCTGTCTTCATAGGCACTAGCTGCATTGCAACTGCTCGTTACATGGGGCTTGTGATGCAACCAGTACAATTTCTGGTGTCTGGTGTATCAGGAGGATGCGTAACCAATAGCAGGAAAGTGTCTTAAGAATTTCAGACAGGAAAACTTTCAAATTTCTATTTTCCAGGCACGGATTTTCAGAGCCACGGCTGGAAGAGACCTTTGTGTGGACCCGGTTACAGGACCCTTGGACCCCAGGCAGCAGGTCTGGATTTGCAGAAGAGGGGAACCGGCTGCATCTCACACCCCACCTCCATCCACAAAAACTCTCCGTCCTCAACTCCTCCTTGCCATGTGGCCATGCACCAAGGGGCCTAAAGAGACCTTGTGTCACCTGGCTCTATCACCAGAGTCTTGTGCCTGAGGGGAGATACATGGATTCGTAATAATCGGTATTGAAGGTGCTCTAATTTGAAGTAATTAGTTGTGTTTAACAGCTTCCTGCATGGCTCTTAAGTCAGCTGGTCGGTAACCTCTTAATAATAAAAAGCTAAAATCATTTGGCCATCTCAGTATATACTTTTTGCGTTTCTACAGGTGAAGGGACCTTGCTGCCCCCGAAGGGCAGCTTCTGTCCAGTGGAGTTAATGGTTTGACATTGAACAATTTGGCTCTGTCAGGAAGCTGACAGCCATTGAGATGTGGCTGCGATCTCTTGGTATTGATCATGATTTCACATCTATTGACACTTAACTCGTTGTATCATAGTATTTTGTTTGACACCAGTTACTTTGGAATGTTCACTTTCTCACTTCATGCAATAGAGACAATTGAAACCATATTCTCTTTTTCAATGGGGCAACAAATTACAACATTTAGAATTTGTTTTATTGGATTTAAGGCAATGTCTATTACCTTTTGTGAAGAAATTTTATTGTGAAATCCTATTTAATTAAATTTCTACTTAATTAAATTGCATTTATCATCTATTCTTCTCCCATTCCTACCCAGCAACTAAATACATGAAGAAGTAAAAGACCTGTGGATTGAGGTTAGTAAATGCTAAAGCATCTTCTTTTCTAATTTTTCTTTTGCCTCATGATCTGAAAGCATGAAATAAAGCGTTGCACTGATCTAACACCCTTATTTTCATCTCTTAAAATTAACTTGGCTATAACTTCATCAAAAAATTGTTTGAAATTCTCCTAAATGCAGCTCTTAAATGTTGAAAGCTCAGGTTTGGCTTTTTTTCTGTTTGATTTAAATATGAACATGCTCTGAATATTTTGTTTTGCTTTTAGAACGATGCTTTCAACACTGAAAGTGTGGTATGGTTAAGTATTACGGATAAAAGGCAAGGCTTTATTGGAGCTATTGGATGGAAACTAATACTTGCCTGTGCCCTAATTAGGTTTCAGTCTTTCTGGTGGCCAGCTGGTGTGGTATTCCTTTTGTTATTCCACTTGAACCATCGAAAGATTCTTGGTAATTCTTGATGCAAAGCATGTCTTTCATTTTTTTTGCCTTAATTTTCCCTGCTCTGGATTACACAGGAGGTGAGTATAGGTACAGAAACACCCTACTGGATTTTGTATAATCTTATAGCAAATCCTGACTGTTTATGACAAATCCACTTTTACCTTCCAGTGAACTTGAAAAGTCCATGGTATTAATTTAATATCTTCAATTTGAATAAAGATGATAATCTCTTGGCAACAATTAATCCTGAACGTGTAGCATGACAAACATTATAAAAAGCTCTGCCAGACCATTTTAAAAGTGCTGGTGATAGTCTGCTGTTTCTGGCTCGCTGCCATACATCCTCTCCTCGGGAGACGTGCGACGACTTGTTTATTCCGATAAGGACAAAATGGCTGCACATCTAGATGTGTGCTGGCAAACTCATTTTTCTCTTTATGCTGAGTGTGAAACTGTTAATCTCTAAATAGATGATACTTGATGGTGTTATCAATACAGCTGCCTGGTAAGGTAGAAAATTCCAGTATGTAAGACTGGAGAAGGGCAGATGCCAACTTTCCCAGACTACATAGGATGGTAGATGTGATACTTACTTCAGTGAAACTTGAGTAGTTTGGGGATTCAAGCTTTAGTTGTAAATTCTCGGGATGTATTCTTCCAGGGAAAAGTACCATATATGCTCTTATTTCCTCTATTAAAAAGTAGGAGGATTTGAGATTTCTTGTTAAAATACAACCCAAAGATATTTATCTGCATCTTTATGTACATAGCCTTGGTGATTGTAGGACTGTCTGTTAAATTATGGCTCTCACTTGTAGCCCCTTATTTTTTCTTCAGAGGAGCCAAAGCTTGAAAGAGCCCTAAACTTAGCTGTAATCAAGAAACAAGTCAGAGGGTTTGGCGTCACAAGGAAGGAAACAAAAGTAATTTGTAATCTCTGCTTCTCCTTTCTGAAGTTCCAATAGTCTAATTAATTTTCTAAGGAAAAATGGAAAAGAACAATTAATTTTGTAAGGACTAATGAAAAGATGAGTATTTTTCCCACCTTGGATTGAGTACACGTGAGAAGATATTTCAGCCTTAAGCTATTGAGACAATCAAAAGTACACTTTCCACAGGTCTTTGAGTGCCCTAGCTTATGGACAGTGAAGATTATAAATTGCCAACTACAACCATTAAAAGATTTTCTCAAAATCATGAGATGTTGCCTAAAAAAAAAAGCCTGTGTTACAGTGACATTATTTCAGTTTTACAAGCTGTCTATGCTGCAAGAGAAGTTAGAAAGCAACATGACCTTGACCTCACCTAGAAACCTTCTCCCTGTGAATACTCAACACAGAGTGAAAAGGCAACTACTCCAGAGGTGTATTTCTAGTGGGAAATATTCCTGATTCCCTTGGATTCTTATGGTAAATATGTAGAATTTAAGTGTGATGGTATAATAATGACAGACAGAGGAATAAAGGTTCTTTAGATGCCCCAATCTATTGTTTTATACTCTCAGAACAAAACACTTCATGTATTTGCATAATAAGAAGCCACCAGTTTACTCAGTTGAATCATGAATTGTGAAAGCCTTTGAGTTTGTAAGTTAATAGTTTTCTCAGAATTGCCATTGCAAAGAGAGAATAGATGATCATTATTCTTTTGTGCGGGTCCCTTATCTGTTTGGGTTCATGCTGTCCCTGTGAGTTGTGCTGCAATTTATCAGTGGGAAGATATTTCCAGCTCATTTGTGTTCTCTGTCAGGGCCCTCAATGCAGTAATAGACCTTAATGGCCCCGACCAGCCTCACATGGGACCTTCACCCACAGCCTCTGATGGGAGACTCCCTTTCGGCTCAGTGCCCAGGCTCCCTGCTGCGCTGGGCATAGGCATCTCCATCTCCAGGTCCATCACAGCCATGCCTGACTGCAGCCTGTTGATGGGTCCCGGACCCTGACCCACAGACTGACTTCCCACATGGACCTCAGAGCTTTGTCACCACATGCCTATCTGGCAGTCTGGACTTTGGACTGATCCCAGCTGCTGTGCCTGGGCCTGACCTGCTCGCTTGGGGCCCCTGGGGCTGTGGCTGGGTGGGTGAGGTCCCTGCCCTGCCACCTGCGTGTGCACCCTGAGCTCCTGGCTCCCATCCTTCAGGGAGCAGTTTGCCCTCACTGCTCCTTGACTCTCATTACTCAAGTCTAACTCACTGTTGTCATTGACTGGAGAGGTTGTGGAGTCTCCATCCCTGAAGATGGTCAAAACCGGACTTCACACAGACCTGGGCACCCTGCTCCAGCTCACCTGGCTTTGACCCTGAGGGCTTGGATGCAATGATTTCCAACCTATTCAGGGGTGGAAACAACTGGTTTTGCCTCCACTCTGCATATTCCAGGTGAAGGTATCCCCTTTGTCTGTGGAATAGCTTCACAGAGGCACATTAAATCCAAAGGTGAATGCCCTTTGTCTTAACACAATGCACCATAGAAATCGTCTCAAAGACTGAAAAAAGCCAGTATACCAAAGGAGCTTTTATTGAACTCCTTCCCCTTCACAAAAGATACATTTAAAAATATAATATTCTCTGAGTTCTGGGAAGCCTCATAGCTGAACACTGACAGCTTCATGATCCAATTAAAACGCTCCCTGAACCACACATCCCATTGCCAAAAACTTTCTATGGTTTAAATCCTTGTACATCACATAACGGTTTGTCTTCAGTTGCATCTTCTGTTTGTGCTTGTTGAATAGGTGTGAGCTTGTCTGATGGTTTTTAATCAGAAAATGGCAGGAGTTTGACAGCCTTAAGCTGTCATTGCGCTCAAAAATGTTATGAGTCATGAATCTATTAATCCTGCAGAAGGAGCATGTTAAATTCCCACTGTTCATAATCTCCCGTTGGAACCAATATTGGCTAATGACTTTAATGGTATCACACTTAGCAAAAATTAAACACATCTTTCATCCTTTCCTAAAGCTATTTCTATTTTAAGGCATTGTAGATAAGGAGACAAAGTGGACAAAGAGTGATATTATATGTTGAATTTGAGAGAATACTGTAAAAATGAGTGAGCTATGCTGGCAAATCAGATGGCATTTGTCCAGTGATTTGTAACTAGCAAAGAAACATTCTCTCAGTTCTGACAACCTAATGATTTTGGTGACTGTGATAGGTTTTTGAGCATGGGTACAATAAGTGGTGTTGAAAAGCTGTTGTTCTCACACTGTGACAGTGAAAATTTGCTGGATGTTAAGGCCAGTGCAACTTTGCCAATGAATGGACTCTTGTATCTCTAGAGGCAGAAGCAATTCTGTGTTTCCTTCCCAGTGTAATGACTACTTTACATGGAGCTGGGGGTAACAGGCTGCTCACTTTACAGAAATGATTGAGCTGCTGGCCTTCAAAGTCATTGAACTTGCTTCCTCTTTTTGACAGTCCTCCAAGCCCAAAGCAGAAGTTATGATTTAGGAAAGCTAGGAATACACTTTCTGTGACATCTTAGTTAGGTAGGTCATTTTTTGTAGAGGGTTGAATGCCATTTTGTAAGTTGGGGTTTGGTTTAATTGTCTGTATCTCTATTTGAAGCAATAAGCCATTTACTCTTTCTCTAGATAAGTGGGTGACATCTCACAGAGAGACAGAAATAGAAGCAGCTATTGAGGATGTGCCTGGGTGAGAGACCTCTGCTCTGTACCGTCTGTTTGTGATGAGGCAGGGGAGTGCTGAGATTCCCCAGCTGCTCAGTTTAGAGACTCAGGGTCCTGCTGCGTGTGGTGTGCTGAGGCTGCACCGTCAGGCACCCTGAAATGTCACTGGACGTTAGGTTATGTATTTTGCTGACTTCTCAGTATTATCTTGTGATAATGCAGAAGAGCACAAACATGATGGTCTTATTCAAGCCACAAGCAAGCACAAGATACCAACTATTCTATAAAGAAGGAATAATCTTAGCCCTTATGCTTTAAGAACAGTAAATACTACTATTTATCCATAAATAATGATTATATTGCAGGAAATCTCTTTTCATCAGTGGCCTGTGTTCATGGGAAGAGATAATTGATATTTAGAATACCTTCTATTAAAATAGTGTAGAGTTAAACACGGCAAGAATGGATTGAGATGAGTGTAACAGATTGCATGTGGGGTCTTGCTGAGGCAAATACAGCTTAGATCCCACAGCTGACATCGTTTGGGAAGTCCAACCATAGGAAAAATTGAATTGAGTAGGATGATGTCCAGTTTCAACTACAATTCAAGCTTATTCCACTGCTGGGTGCTTTTTTCTTTTTTTTTTTTTAATATTGTAAAATCAAGGTCAGTATCTAATAATAGAAGATGTAGTTCTGTATTTCATTGTGTTTGGCTCAGACTTACTCATATTCTTTCTCATTTGGGAGTGAAGAAGGGCAACAGTACTGTGATTTAACATGCTCACAGACTTGAGAATGGAGCTGTGGAAAAACCGAGTCGTAAGAAATTAAAGACTTGGCTGAGACATCATCCAAACAACAGCAGGTGATTCACAATGGATTGAAATGTCAAAGCATGTCTTTATTTATGTATGCTGTACGTCTGGTACTAGAGTGTAGGTGCGTGGGTGAGAGCCCACCTGGGGAGCTATGGTTCCATTGCCAGTGGTTTGTAGATATGGCTGAAGGTAATGCACTTGGCTGCTATTTTTCATGCTTCGAAATTATCCCTTCCCATTTCACCTTGCTGGAGACCTGGAAAACCTGAAGTCTGAAAATAATGGTAAGTTTGGGCAGCCATCAATTGGTTTGATCCTCTCAGGGAAATACTTTCTTGGCGCCTTAAAAGGCCAGTGGCCAAATGTGTCCATGCAGTCTCTAATATGTTGTTCTGTTTGTGAGTAGATCTCTGCTGGATGAAAGCAGCTAGTCCCCAGACGCTTATAAGCACTTTTTCCTTATTGTAAGTGCTTTCTGCTTGGCTAGTGACTCACTTATGACTGGTCCAACTTCATCCTGGGCCTCTTGAGAGGCCTTATCTCATGCCAAAAGTCCCAGTGTTCTCTTAGGAAGGAAGTAAGCGGGTGCAACCCATAAGTAGTACCCTGTGCTGAGTTTTTGCGTTTCTAATAACGAATATCTCAAAGCTCAGTTCTCACTCTGAACTTGACAGCCCATTCAAAACTCTTTTTTTCAGGGTCTCTCATCGTCTTAGCACTGGAACTTTCAAGACCAAAGTTTTACAGATTTTAGCCCTTTGCTGGTAATGAGTTGTGCACCTTAATAGAAGCTCCAGCAAAGCAGGATCTATCTGCAATTTCTTTAAAGTCACTGAGGAGTCACTGATTTCATTCAGGCATTGTCAGCAGAACAAAAGCAGCTTCTCAACAGTCTTCTATAAATGAACTGTTACCTTAAGAAATAGCTTCCCATTACTTGTTCTTACATAGTTACTTTTTCTATCCGTATCACATAGTTTGAGTTCAACTAAAATCTTGTTCACTGTGTTATAAAAAGCTTTCAATACCATTTCTGTTGCCTAGACAGAAATTAGTAGTGGGGAGGTTTCACAGAACCTCCCAGAAAAGGCATGATCACTGCATTGGACTGCTTGTAAAAAGCCTTCCAAATCCTCCTGTTGTTCATACCACGGAGGCCAGGACTGTGAATGATCTGCCAGTAAATAAAAATGACACGTCAATCACAATTGCTTTTCTCCACCTTCTTAGAGAGGGGTATTTCAGTATTCAGCTGAGCTCTCGGAAAAGCATTCCAGAGGATCCCTCCTTGTGCCAAGTTTTGCTGTGTTATGCAGGTAGGTGGCTGTTGGCTGGTACGCAGCTGTAATTCAAGTTACGTAGGTGGGTTTCTTAGGCATGGCTTCAGACAGTGTCAGGAAAAGAGGGAAGTATTCCATGTTTAGCAGCCAAAGCAGTATGAAAATGTTAGCTAAGAAGTGCTAGTTGGGGATGGGGCCACTGGCCACACTGCCACAGGGCTGGGGAGGAATGACACGATGTGGTGCTGTCCCACCAGCAAGGGACACTGAATGAGATCTTGCCTTCTGCTCCCTATATTCCTTGAGCACGTCTGCTGGTTCACTCTGGCCCTAAGCTCTAATGTGACTGATGGGACAAATAACTGCAGGACTGGTTTGAGAAAGCAGTGCCGACAACCAAAAGATTCAGGAGACTTTAATTCCTTTTGGAGGGAGGGAGAGGTAAGAGTTGAATCTTAAAATACTTAAGCCTGGTTCGACTGCGAGACTGTAACCACAGCTATGTGGAAACCTGTTTTTATGAAGAAAATGAAACACTGTCATTGTGATATAAAAATGGACCTTTCAGAAAAGTCAGTGGCCTGTAAATGGAGAGGAAATCAGCCCCATGAACAACAAATAAAACTGCATGGTTTTTATTCTGCCAACTGTTGATGTCATGAAATTAGAAGGAAAAATGATGTAAACAGTGCTGTATTGAAACACTGAATCACCGAATCTAACTTTTCTTTTAATTGGACTGTCTGGAGGGATGAGCCTTTGCAGTATCTGAAAATATCCATGAAAACTCAAAAGGGAGAAAAAGAATATATTAAAGCAGCTAATTTGTAGCATAGTGCTAGCGTGCCCTCCCTATCAACAGAAATTGTAACAGGCTAATTCCTCGCTGTAAAATGTTCTTTGTTGTTTGTACATCTGAAGCTGATGGTGTGCTGAGCTGGGTGGGAAACGGGGAGAGGGGCTGGTGCTACCGGAGAAAATAATCATCTCATTCCCTTGGAGCAGCACTGAAAGTTGTTCTGCGAAAATGCTTGCCCTCACCAAAGGGAGGGGAAAAGCTTCCTGCTTGCCACAGGAAAAGCAGAGGAATTTGCCTTTTCTATTTAATATTCTAAATTATATTGCTTAGAGCTTTGCTAACAAAATCCAATGAGAAAGAGAAGCTCTACATTTCAGTATCTTACCTTTACCGACTTCTGTTCAGAGCAAAAATGCAGGATGTTTGTTGGGGGAGACCCCCGGCCAATGGAGTTGCTGCTGCCCGAGGGCTGGAGGGTCCTGTGAGGAGTTCCCCTGGCTGGTCCTGCTGGTGGCTGCAGCAAGAGGACTTCAGCCATCTGTGTCCTACAGCCTCCGTCCTGCTGCCCCACTGATGGAGGAGGACCATGAAGGTCTGGGGAGTCAGCATGTCCTTGCAGGGGCAGGTGTGTGCTTTTTGGGGACACAAGCAACAACAGGGGTGCCTGAATTACAGGTAAAGGCACGAAGAAGGGATGTTTGAAGGTGTTCTGTCACCCCTCTGTTGGCTGCTACAAAATTCAGAAGTGTTTCAGTTTTTGAGTTAAAGCAAAACAAACCAAAAAAAGGTAAAAAAGCAATCCCTCCACAGCCAAAACATAAACTTATCCCTGGCAGCACACAGCTCTGCTGTCCCCAAATGCTGCTGGTCAAAGAGATCTACAGGAAATGCCTTTAAGAATCTGCATTGTACCTTCAGTTTTAGTTTATATTCATCACAGTTTTTATCTGTGCACACTGTAGCCTTGCATTGTGACTGTTATTAGCTGCTGGCTTTAATTGCAAGAATTTGTACAAAAATGTTGCTATTTGACTAATTAAAGCCTGGGCAAGTGCACAACATCAGGCCTTGGGCTCTTCTGCTAATTGCACTGAGCTTTCTACCTGTTAATTTATTGGGATAAACATTATCAAAAGGCTTTGCTAATTAACAACTCTTCACGAATTGTGCCTGTCACCTGTCACCATCCTCTCCGACTGCCTGTTTCCAGATTGGGAGGCTGAAGCGTTATCCCCTGTACCAGCCCATGAACCTGCCAAGGGCATCTGAAAGAGGAAAAAATGAAGCTAAGAATTTTGACTCCCTGGAAGTAGGGCAGAACTGCGTGTGGTTACAGCACCGGGCTGGCACTTGCTGGGCGCGTGTTTAGATCTTGTCTCTCCAACCGTCTCCTTACGTGATCTCAGAGAGATCACCACTTCTACATGAGAAAAATTGAGGTAATTTTACTTCTTTGCTTTGTTCAGTGGTGCGTAACCCTGGGCTTAAGTGTGTTGTTTCTGAGACCTTTGAGCATAGCTCAGAGGTGACAAGAAAGAAAAGCTTAAACGGAGCCCGAGAGGGAGAGCTAAGTATGATGTTGCTGTTGTAATGTATGGTTGAAGACTCCTCCTCTCAACTCTAAGCCCCATATTTTTGTCATACTGGGCAACGTGGCTAAATCTGGAGACCACGCTGTGATGCAGGTAGTAACCCTATACTGAGGTGTCTGCACCCCTGTTCTGCCAGCACCGTATTTGGAAAGAAATGCTTTTTAGTAGTGTAGTGATGGACTGGGATTTCTTAGTGCCAGAGATGCTACGTGAGACTTCTCTAACTGCATTTTTCCCATTTTTTAAAACGTGGAGCTTAATTTTTAGCTGCATCATGGCATTAAAATCGGCTGTGGAGTTAAATTAAAATAGATTAAATTCATGACTATTAGAATCTTAACGGTAAATGCACATAATCTACCATAAAATTTTCTTTGGTTTTGCATCATAAATACCTTCCCATAGGTAAGGCAATAGTTTCTACTCTTATTTAAGAAAACAAGCTCGGCAATGATGTATGAAGAAACTTTTCTTGCTCGGTTCCTTCTGACGTGTGTGCTTTTTCTTCTTTCCAGCAGCAAGAAGACTTCCTTGACTGATGGGTTCATTCAGGACACCTCAGAGGTAGGTAGGGAAGATAACTATTGACTTAACAGATGATGGTGGTTGATGTGAACCAAAAAGATGAATGCATAGCTAAAAATGACATCTCAGATCTTGAAACATGGAGTTTTCCGAGCTGTAAATAGTCTCTATTTAATAGGAAAAAAAAAGTGAAGCCTAACCTTAGTAATAATTCTTTCTTCAGCAGCAATCAGTCTGTGCTGGGATATTTTTATAATCCTAGCTATTGATCTGCTGAAGAGCTGTTGTGTTTGAAATAATTATTTCAAAGAAAAATTGAAGAAAAAGCAAGATCATCCTTGCGCAAGAGGTTTTTTTCATCACTTAAATATATTCATTGTAGAAATATCTCCCTCAAAAGACCTGAAGATCACTCCCAGCATCCAGGGCTGCTTTTTTTTTCTGCTCCATCTGCCAGAAGTTTTGCAGCTGGCACAATTCATTAATTCTGTTCAATCTGTGTTCTCTTAAACCAGCAATGAATTTGATAATCAGTGTGCTGGGTTTTGAACATATGGTTTTCTTTTTACTCTGAGCTACTCTTTGAGTATTACCGTACAACGCAACAGCTTTTTCCAGTTCCTTCTCTGGAGAGATGGCGTGGAAACAGCAGCATATGGATGGTGTGATGGGATCTCCTTCTCCTTGGTAGGAAACAGGTTAGTGCTGATGGTGGAGCTCACTGGAATCTGGTGCTGCGTTTAGCTGTTATTACTGACATCATCACAAAATCTCTGCTTTTTCTCCAAGCTGCAAGTCCACCAGGTGAGACATCAGTAATGGTGGTGGATTTTTGCAGCCTCTTGAGTCATGAGAAGCCCATTAGCATTCAGAAAGCCGAGCTTGGGAGGTACTGGCCCCAAGAGGTGATACAAGGAGGTGGTGCTATGCTTGAGACGCTTGTTGAGCAATGAATTTGAGTGACCCAGCTCTGTTCTTGGCTGCTGGGTTTGGGTTTTGCTGGTCAAATAGCACTCAGAAGGGACTTGCCAAGATGGCATGGGTTGTCAGAGCAGACTGGGAAAGGGATTGAGAGGGAAGAATTTCTAATAGGACAGCTTGGGAGTCCAGGGAACACAGGCTGAGGTGTCAGGATGAGAAATGGATACAGGAGCAGTGGGAATGGGCAGAAATAGGGAAAATTGAGAAGTCCAAGCAGAGAAAAAAGTGTATGCCTGTATAAACTTGCAGAGATGCAAGTGTGGATAAACAGGACAATACAGGTATTTGTGTTCATCTCCATAGCACATTATACCATTTTTACAGCCTTCAAAGACATACTCTCCTTATTCTACTGAAAATTATTGTTTCATGACAAAGCTCCAGTCCCTCAAAAGCTCCTGATACATGATTCATGTAAGTACAGGATTCTGTGCTTTTTTTTTTTTTTTTTTTCCCTTGCAGATCTTCCTGGAGTACTCCAGGGAGATCCATTTATCAGGTGCAAAGCAAAGCTTTGTTTTTCCCTCTCCTCCTCGACAAAAAGCTATCACAAGGTGCCAGTGTTCAGAGCAGCACTACAGTCTGCCCGTGCGCAGGACCCCGGTGTACTGCCATATTCCTGTCAGGTTTTCCCAGGAGTGACAAACTGCTGCCACCTTCATCTGTGCACGTGTGTAATATCAACAGCCCATCTGTTGACCCTCGCAGTTTCTTTACAAGTGTCTCAGCAGAATCGAAGCAATGCACATGTGGTTTTTTTTCTTTCCGGGAGAAATGAAAGATGGGTGACTTAATGGAGAGATCCACCCACTCCTTTGACTACCCTGTACAAATATTTCTACAGCTGCTCGTGAATTCATGTCTGAGCTGGGAGCCGCTTGCCAGGACAGGAGCCCAATCCTGAAATCTTCAGCAAACCAGGGCTTCGCAGGGGGCAGCATGTCTGGGTGTGCTGTGGGGACTCCAAAAATGGAGCTGTGGGCGCACAGCGGTCCTTGCTGGCTCTTTGTTGTCCTTTCACCCTTCTCTGCCCCATTTCTCTCACCCACAACACTGCACTCCATCAGCTTTTTTCCTTTTTTCTGTGTTTTTTGGGTGTTTTTTTTTCTGTGTGCGCAAAGGTACATTGATCAATTCTTTATTTAAATCCTTTTTGATCAAAAGGCTCTACCAACCAGGCAGAACACAGAGTGCATCCTTTTTGTTGCTGGCTGTTGAACAGTATGTCATGTTTCCACTTTAAAATCCCAGGTATTTAGGTAAATGTACCCAAGGAAACCTTCATTTACACAAGGTTGCTGAATATTTGTTAAATTCATTTAAAATTATCTAGATTGGAGCATTTTCTGTTCTGCCTTTGCTGATACCCTCTAGAAATGGTGGGGAACTGGCTGATGGTTGAAGACAAGGACCTCTGAGACAGGTAAAACATGACCTTTATCTGCTGGGGCATGTCCTCTCTCCTCAACACGCTGTCAATCCCTGCAGAGGAGGAGAGGAAGCAGGGAGTGGAATATGGAAAGTTTTTGATCGTATCATTGACTTCTCCACTCCCCCTGTGTGCTGAAACACCTGTAAAAGTGTCTTACTTTCTGCTAAAAATAAATAAGAAAAGCAGTCTCTAACAGCCAATTATCTCAGACTGGGAGAAACAGTTGTGATTAAGGTTTTAAGGCAGTCTTCAAACAGGCGTCGGAAAATATGTCCAAACTGCAGAGGCTGGCAGCTGCAGGTAGGAGAGGATGAGGATGGCAGTCATTGACTGGAGAGGTGCATGGGGTAATAAAAGAGGTGTTAGCGGGTGGGAGATAAAAACGAAGGATATGGGAAGAGCAAAGCCTGTGAAGTAGCTGTTAATGGATGAGGAAAAGTGGAAGCGCTGCTTGAACCGAGATGTTTGGAGGAGTGGTCCAAGGCCACCAGCTTTTGAGCAGGAGAACTGACATGGGTGGCTGTGAGAGCAGGTTTGCTCTCTCTTGGAGGGGAAGAGCAGGAAACAGTGGCTGAAAATCTAAGCCAGGTCCCCTGGGCTTGAGATGCTCGGTGCAATTAAGTATGCATTTGGTCAGGGAAAGGCTGTTGATGGTCTTGGTGGTAAAGGTGTTCATCTGACTGGCAGAGCTCAGGACCCAAAACCTCTACCTCCTCCCTCACTGCCATCGCTCCCCACAGACAGTCTGCCAAAGCAGAATGGGTTGGGGTTTTGTCAAAAATGTCTCCGGTTGCCCTTGCTGTGCTGCAGCAGAACTGTCTTTGGTGTCTCCACACTGTGTCCTGAGATCTGAACCCAAACCTGGGTCTTTTCTTAGCTGCTCTGCAAGTTTTTCAAGCCCAAGGCAGAGGGGCTAAGATGGGCATCTCCTACCTGGGTCTGCCAGGACTCATCCCTGAGCATCCCCAAAGAATCCATCGTGGAGATGGTGGCTGCTGGTGCTGCTGCTCCCCTTCAGGACTGGGCACTCATCTTGGCCAAAGCCATGAGCTCAGGTGTGGTGAGAAGTAGACGCTGCAGATGTAGTTTCAAGAGGTAACAATGTGCCTTTCTGCCTGGCCATTTCTTAACAGTCCTCTCCACAAAATGCCCTGAAACCCCGAGTTCTGTCTGAATCCAAGAGCCAAGAACTCATTTTTAAGTCCTCCCTACTAACACCCATCCCCACAGGCGGGCCAAGCCCCAGAGCCAGGCGCTGGGCGAGGGCAGGGAGGGAGCAAACCTCCCGGCTCATTTTCTGTGGATATTTTGCAGCCAGAAGGGCCAGGGTTTCTTTTTGTATTATCGGATCTCAGATGTGTCAAAGGGACCTCGGCAAGGAACGGTGATGCTTGCAGGGGACTCCGCGGCTTGTGCCAGCAATCAGAGCTGAGTTAAGGGACTTGACGCAGAGAGGGGACAAGGACATGGAGTCGGTGTGCAATCTAAACCAATATCAAAGGCAGAGGGGGGGGACTTTGGTGGTGCTTAATGGACTGTCCTTTAGAAATGCAGTGTTTGCCTCTGGGGACGACACACTCACCCGGCCGAGCCTTGAAGTGGAGGGCTTGAAGTGAATTAGGCTGTATAATTTCAGGTTGCCTTTGATTCAAAGAAAGTTTTTGGAGATTCATTCTTTATTTATTGATGTGTTTTCTTTTGCTTCAGAGAAAGAAAAGGAAATTTCCTGCAAGATGAAAAAAAAAAACCAACCACAAAACCACTTTCCATCTTGCCTATAAAAAGTGCCTCAGGAATTTTATGAATTCCCTGTTACAAATTGCCAGCAAAGTTAATTGGAAGACTGGTCAAAAACCCAGATTATTCTTTTTGCTTCACATGAATTCTTTGCCTTTGCTTTGTCTAAGTGCACTCAGTGTCTGCAATATTGAATGTGTCTATGTGCAGAATAAAAATGGATTGCTTCTGGAAAGTTTAAAAGAAAAAAAAAAAGGCAACAAAACCCAACCCTGAATTGCTCAAAATAATTCTTGCATTATATCTTGTTGGCTTAAGGCTGGTGGTACCTCACAGGTACAAAAAAGACAATGCAGCCCCCCTTTCTCTAATAAAGCAAATTGGAGCAATAAGCAAAGACAAGCTTCTGGTGTGCCCCTGGCCCCGGCTGGGACTGAAGGCACCCGATGTTCTGGGCTTCCCGTTTGCCAAGGAGGGTGGCCATTCCCAGGCACTGGGGAATGTCCCACAACAACACTGGGGAGTCCTGGTGTCTTCCAGAGCCTCCCATGACTGTTTGTATCTGCATCTCCTCGCAGATGTGTGGTAACTTCATTAAACACCTCTGCTGGGAGACCTCTGGGTGTTTTTTTTTGGTCTGGCTCTTGCAGCGGTGGAAGAAGCAATGATCCATGCTGAGAACAAACAGGAGGTAACAGGTTTCAACATGCTTTACTGCACGGGAATTACCACGGCATGGCAGCTATTATCATTCATTTAGGGGCACGGAGGCTGACTCGATGGAAGTCAGCCACTAAGGTGAAATCTGCTCCATTATTTTCAATAAGAGACGGGCAGAGCGTAAACAGGTCCCTGTCTTCAACACGATCAGCAAAACAGCGCTGGATTAACTACTGTGTAATGCCCTGCTTTATTTACAACAGCCCGGAATGTGCAGTCATATAACAAATGTCCCCACGTTTAACAAGTGTCCCCACCTGCAGTGAGGCTGGTGGCCCCGAGCCGCTCGCAGCACGGCTGCAGGGACTGCAGCGAGGGCAGTAAATCGGCGTTATTCCTTGGGCTTCTTTCTTGGCTCAGCCCAAGGTTTGTGCAATTTATGTCATCCTTTGGCAAACAGCTTCCACACCAATAAACCAGAGTAAAAATAACTCCTTTCTCCTTCCTGCTGCCTGATTAAGGTTTTTAGGATCAGAATTCTCCCTTAACAGCTGTGTCATGTACCCACTATTGCATGGTCCAGACTTAGTCAAGCCCTTTCAGGGCTGTTTTTGTACCCATAAATACAATCGTATGCAGGTTGGCTTGGGGCTGGATGGTACAGTTATATCCCAGTCACATTCCTGAGTGGCAGCCAAGGTTCCCTGCCTGGTAAAGAAAATATATGGCGGTGAGTTTTATGACTTTACTGAGAGTATGGCAAAGGATGCAAGGTGGAAAGTCTTTCTTAGGGCACGTTCGTTTTCATGTGAGTGCACTGCATTTTAAAACAAAAAGGTTATCCATTTTCCTTATGTGATGGAAAGCATATAGGATGTGGGGTTTTTAGCATGAGGGACTCTCTTTCTCATCTGCTGCTGTGAAGTTCACTGGCGGGGCTGACAGCTCACTGACTTGGATCTGTGGTTCAGCATCCAGGCCCTGCTAACGTGCCCAGCTTGCCCCAGGGCACTCCTGGCTCCCCTCCATCCTGGGTGGGAGCCTGGCACCCCCACGGCAAAATGCATTTGGAGTGAGAGGGGAAAGAGCAGGAGGGCCCGTGGGGGCAGGAGGCGGAGGGCTGGGTGCCGCAGGATTCATGCTCAGCAGCTTTTTATCTTGCATGAGAGAGATAGCCAAGAGATGAGGAGTTAGAGGAGCCGAGCGGTGTCTGTGTGACTAAGTACATAGTACTGCTGTAGCCAAGTCACTTGTGTCACTGCCTTTTGCCTGAGCATGACTGGAGCCGTCAGCCAAGGAAGGGAAGGAGAGGAAACCTGGGTCTGGTGGTGACCCTTGAGATGCTGCCCTGCGCCGCTGTGCGTGGGGAGAGGTGGTGGGGGGTGGCACTGCTGTGGGACCTGGTGGGACTGGCCCAGCCATGCCATCACGGGCAGCTTCAAGGACCGTGGGAGCTCTACTGCCTGGTGGCCGAAAGCATCTTGGCAGAGGGTGAACAGACCTGGCTCCTGCACTGTCTCAGGAAGGGCAGATGCCACCCGCCTTCGCCCATATCAGGGCTGCAGGTCTGAGCAGAGCTGCCTGGAATGCTGCCGAGCTCTGTCACCATCACCCTCTCCCTCCAGTCCACCCACTAATTATTGATTTGGTTAACTAAACTTCGCTGTACACTCTCCCGTTTTTAAACATTTGCTGGATTCCTCTGCTTTTGGCCTGGTGGGGATGGAGAAATAGCAACACCCATCTCACCTCCCCTCTGCCGTTCCCTGGCTGGGGCAGCTCTGCTGCAGCTCGTGCTGCATGTGCTCTCTAGAAGGAAAACGGTCCAAAATCTCAATCACACACAGCATTGATGTGTCCTCTGTGGTGGATCTGCTCCTCTACCGCTGCCCTTGTGTTTCCCAGGCAGCTTGGCCTGAGATGGACCCACCACATTAGCTGAAGTGCCGTGTTTGACATCAGCATGGTTGGGTTGTGGCATAACTTCTGCCAGGTCTTTATCATTCGATTGCTGAAATTCACCTCCTTCATACCCAAGCGAGGTGCAAGAGCCCTGTAATCCTTTCCTCTCAGCACATTAGTGTAAAGCCTCATGAATCTCTATTAAATTTGAGAGAGAACATGAAGATGGTTTGCAGCTGCCTTGTTGATTTTATGTTTCCTCTCATTGTAGTGCCTTGCCGTGAAGCTGAGAATTAAATGGCTAATAAGGCATCTGCTCCAAGCAGGAGTCTCAAGATTGTGACAAAAACAGCTTACATCAGGGTTGGGATTATTGGTTATTCTTGCCATCATATAATCATGTTATTAAAATCTTGAGGGATACCTGATTAGAGGCGGTAACTGTCAAAGCCAGCAAAGCTGGTGGAGCACACTGGTAAGCAGTAGTTGAGATGTTTGTTGTTGGAGGTTTTTTCTCCACAGCATTGGTGGGTGCTGCAGCTCTGCTGGCGAGGTGACTGGAGCCATGGGGCTGGGTAGCACTTGCAGGCAGAGGAACTGCTGGGGTGTGGGCACCTGGCTGGCTGCTGCTCTCTGCATCGCTGTGGTTGAGAAGTTGAAATCCTCAAAGAAATGGGCACTGAAACACGAGAGTGATCCATTTTGGGGTGACAGCTGGAAAAAGCATTAAGATACATTCCAGCACCCATCCAGAAGAGCAGCACCCAAAGGGAAAGGAACCATCTCTGGAAGCACGAGCTAGGAAATGGTTGGGCCAAGGTCAGACTTATTCCCCATCAAACAATGAGTCAGCCCTGGGTCTTGGAAGTGACACTGGTTCTCTGTCACACCACGTGCTTGGGTAGGAGCATCCGGCAAGGACCCCAGAGCTCTGCACATACGTGAGCCCCTCTGCTCGGGAGGAGGAGGATGGGGCTCAGTGAGCTGAGCTGAGGGCAGAGAGATTCGTTGGCAAAAAGAGATGCTGGGGTTGTTCTGAGCCCCGAGTGCCTTGGCTGTGCATGGGGACACCAGCAGGAGTGGGGTGGGTCTGCCTCAGTGGGAACACTCAACGGGCATCTTGGAGAACAGAAGATGGACTCTCTCATTTTGACTTGGGTGCAGATAATTGATACTAATTTTTTTGGTCATTTAAAAAAAAATTTTAAAAATATATTGTCAGGCCTGTCATTTTCATGTTAGTATGAACTTGGAGTTTAAATTAATTCAATTAATTAAAGCTGTATCTTGATGGAATGGGTCTTATCCATTGTGACTTCATTGCTGTGATTAACAATGCCTTGAAGATAAAGGATTTTTTCAGATGTACTGGGCATTGCTGCTGTTTCCAGTTAGAAAGTGTTGCTCATTGCAGGGGTCACAAAGCCGCTGTGGCTGCTGCAGTGACGTGCCTAGGAAAAAGCAAATATTTTGCTTATTAATGAAATTGCATCCATTTTCATTAAAATAGCTCTGTCCCACTTTGTTAGGACATTTTCATAATTTTTTTTTCTTAATGGGAATTTGCTGTAGGCTGGTAACACATTTTTTAAGAGGAGGTGTAGGCACTAATGCACTGAACTGCCATTGTAGGCAAAATGAAGCTCGGCTCATCGCTTCCAGAAATGAGGCCACTTTGGCTTTCCGAGTTAAACAACATTGGCAGCGGAAAAACGATCATCCCATGTGTGAAACAAAGTCTGATTCTGTTCTGCAGTATTTTGTACAAAACCCTCTGTCTTCTGGGGACTTCTGAACTTTGATGTTCCTTGTGCTTTTCAACTATTTCTTCCTGATGTCCCAGAGCAGAGATGCCACTGCAGCTCCACACTGCCACGAAGGGCACACAAACCAAAGTATTTCATGATCATTCTAGTGATTGAACCTTCATTAAAGTTTGCCTTTACCATCTTCATCCTCTAAGTTTTTCAGTACAGTTCTAATTAACTTTTAAATGAAGACTAATCTCTAATAAGCAACTGTGGTTGTTAGGTCTTTGGCTGCATTGATATCAAATTTAAGCATATGTATATTTTTATTCTTTTCCTTTCCGCCTCCTCAGGCTTAACAAGCAGACTCACCCCAAGTGCAATGTCACCAATTTCAGGGATTAATTAGACCCACATTTTGTGGTATAGTTAAATACCACCTGAAGAACTCTGCAAGACATTTTCTGCTCTGCCCTAAACCTCTAGCGCTGTGTGAATGAGAAAGACACACGTTTGTACCACCAAAGATAGTTTTGACAGTTCCTGATGGATTGGTGTGATTTGGCACTTCCTGCTTTATGGGTTTTTTTTCCTGCAGATGAAATTCACTGTTAAAATTGGAATTTGCTGTGTTAGAAATCATCCCGAATGCATAAGCTTAGCTCCTGCTTTTGAATTGCTCAGATAAACACTGAGAGGAGGAGGCTGGTGGGGACTGGTTTTGGGGAGGAGACTTGCCTGTTTTCTGGGTCCTGCAGAAGGGGTCAATCCCTTCTGCTCTGTAGTTTCCTCCCCCTCCCCTGTAGTAGTTACCACAGATGCCTTTGGACTGGTTTGAGTACTGTCAGACCTTGGGTGGATTATACAGGTACATTGTGCTCCTATAAAACTCTCAGGATGGAAAGAATGGTACACTTGTCCTCTCTCAGCAAGTCAAACATTCCCGTCCCTGCTTGCTGTGTGATAAAACTCTTCCTCTGGGCTTTTCTTTCTTTTCCTTCCCCTCTCCTTGGAAAGGGAGAGCTGCTAAAGCTTGTGGGATGGTATTCAGCCCACTTCAGAGAATGGGCTCCAGGTGACTTTGTCTTGCCAGGCACTGTGGACATTGGCACCAGGCTGAGTTTTGAATGCAGGGCTGGTCCTCCCTTCAGCTTCACATGAGACAGTCCTGCTACTGACCCTCAAATGCTCTTTACGCAAATTACTTGCATTATTTGCAAAGTTAATTGCTGTTTACTGCTTATTTAAAAAACAATGTGTTCTTGGCCTTGAACTTATGCAGAGGTTTGACATAAAAGAATGTTTCAAAAAAAAGAGGGTCTCTGGGTATCTGTTGTCCTGCCTCACAGTTTTCAAAGTGGCTATGAAATATTTTCACAGTGACCTGACAGCAGTGCGCTCTGCAAATGCTGTGCAAGCTGCTCTTGATGGTTTCTTACTCTGGATCTCCCACAGATTTATACATGTGAACACGTATCTGTGTTTCCTGTGCTGCTGGTAACTCCACAAGAGCGTTGGTTCTTTGTCTCTTTTCCACCAAGAGTCTGAGCTGCAGCCACATCCCCTGAGACAGAGGTAGGTACTGCCAGTCCAAGATGGGAAGTCTCTTCGCTTCTATTTTAAACACCCAACTCTGCCTTCAACAAGATTGGTTACTCACCCCTTCCCCTTTGCTCCCATCACGTTAGTGTTAACCACCTTCCACGTCTTGTCCCTTTTGGTTTTAACATGCTCAGATTAACAATGTCTGTGTTCAGTGAGTAGGAAAGAATATCTATATTCCACTTGAATTTGCTAGTGGTGTTCAGGTCAATGGGAAGGAATTTTTCCAGTGATAAAGGGAAAGGCCATTTAAAAATAAAGCTGTGACAGCCCATGCTGCTAGCACATGAACAGAAAGGATGAGTTCATTTGGGGAGTGTTAAATCCCTTCCTAAAATACTTTGCTTGTTTCTAGTCACAGCAGGTACATGTCTGGCCCCAGCAGCTCTCAAAGAGCAGGGTGATGTTGGTGACCGAGATGAAGAGTGATGGAGATTTTGAGGGCTAGTTGGATTCTAAAGATCAGAAGAACCCAGATTCCAGTTCTGCCACTGAACCCTGGGCTGATACCTCAGTTTGGGGGAGTCTTTCCCCACTATGTAACCAAACTGAGTTTTGATCTTAATGATGCCCCATTTCAGCACCAAGAAGAAAATATCACAAGCCCAAGCTTCCTTGCTGCTTGTCTTTCTGTACACTTGTAGCCTTTTCTCTTTCCTCTTCCCCTCCCCACGCTCACTTTATAATTTTATGGTATGGGATGTTGAATTATGCAGTAGGAAATCGTGAGCTGGCTGGAGCAGGGGCAACGACTCCAGGACAAAGCTCCTACAGCAGGCTGAAATCCATGCAATGCTGCCCCTCAGCCTGATGAGGACATCCTGATGCCATCAGGTGAGGGGCAAACCGAGCATGGCATGAAATCCATGCTGGACCCGGCCAAGAACCAGCGACGGAGCTGGCTCCAGGTGAAATGCTCTGGGACTGCTGCAGGGTAACTGGGTGCCCAGCACCAGGGAAAACCAACCCCCAGCCTGACTGCGTCTCTGTGATCTGCCTTCAGGTGCCCTGGGAAAGCAAGGGGAGAAGGCAACACGATTCAACCCTCCTCCAGATTGCAGGGACAATTATAAACTGCAGCTGTTAGGAGCCTGTCTCTGCGCTGGAGGGCTCAGGAGAGCAGTGGAGTGCTGCAGTCTGCCTTCATGCTCAGGTACTGACCAACTTGCTTCTCCCCCTTGAATTAGCAATTTGTTTGCTCAGGCTCTGCAAGGTGGCGATTGCTGGAGCTCTGGGCTGTTGAGGCAGCTCGTAAAGGTCACAACAAAACTGTAGTTCAGTATCTAGTTTGCTTGTCACGACCTGTGCCGAAGGGGCTCTCCTGCAGTTTGGGACCCCCTTTGTCCCTGGGAGCGGCGTGGCCTTTCAACAGAGGCTGAGACACTTCTTTAGGAGCTACAAAACACCTCTCACCACCACCACCCACCCTACAAAGCCCATAGAAGAAAGGCATTAGAAGAGACTTAGCACAGTCATTTCCCACAGCTCGCGCTGGGAGCAGAGGTGTCACGGTACCCAGAGAATGTTCAGGATAATGGAGGGTCCATTCACTCAAGTGGTCACACAATTTAATGAGACTTGTACCTTAAGTACCTGAAAGCCTTATCAAATAAAACCCGTTCATAAAGGATTTGCAATTTATGTTAAAGTCTCTGAATTTAGCTCTTGAACTTTTGGGTGTCAGACTGATGTGCCCACTCTGAGGACGGCTCACCAACACGTTATATACCATCTTGTCTCTTGCTGCTTTACAATAGCATTCAACGGGATTTAAATTAGCTTCAGCACTTTAATCGTGTTGCTTTTATAACAGCAGCGAGATAACTCCCAGGTGTTGGTTATGCAGCCTCTGAGGGAAAGAGATTTCAGACGTGTTCAGCAAAATGCACTGTGTGAGCCATGGTTATAATTTCATTAACAGGATGCTATTCGGCTCCTACTAGGAGTCGCGACACCATGTCACCCTCTATAGATTAGCATTATAACGGGGATCAAGTGCCTTTCCTCGTGTTCACACCAGCTCTCCAACCTGCAGGAGGATGAGACAGTGGAACATATGATTTTCAGACCTCTTTGCCCAAGATTTGGCTCAGGCCTGAGCCTGTTCTGCACTGCCCTGCAGGGGCTGCAGTGCTGCCATCAGCCAGGGGCTGGGACATTACCTGGTGTCCTCTGCAGGAAGACCTGCCAGGGTCTGGCACCCTGTGCTCAGCGTAGGGTTACTCCCATGCTGATGAAACTCCAGCAGTGAGACCAGACTGGGGATGCTGGGGGTGTTTTCAGTGGGGTATCTGTGGGATGCTGCCTGGGAAGTGAGGAGCCAAGTACCAATGTGATGTACCTGTCACCCCTCACTGCCTAGTGCCCATGAGCTTTCCTGAAGGCGTCTGTCCCATGGCAGGATTTTTCTCTGCAATGCCTAAGGCACAGGCCTTGCAGGACAGACCCTTACTGTGTATGGGACCTGCTCTGGCTGGATTTGAGCTGCTCATGCAACCAAGAAGCCTGAATTTACTGTCTGGGCTCCTCCTGCATCCTGGAAGCCTTCAGGTCCCCTCCAGCCGCCTCCTCCCCAAGCATGGGGACTGGCTGCAGTGTCTGACTTTTGGGATGGGCAGGTGGATATCCTGGAGAAAAGGAAGCTGGGTGGGTATTCATGCAGTGAAAACCCTGGACGCTTGCTAAAGGAGACTCACAAGTATTGACATTTAACTCCCTGCCTGCTCTGCAGACAGAGAAATGCTGTCCCATCACGCTGGAGCTGTACAAGGCTGACATTTCCAAGAGTCCTGTTCTCCTCTTGCTCAAATTATTGCGTTATCCCTGGCTCTGAACCCTGGGCTGAGCACTCGCAGTGTGCATCCTGCAGGAAACACCAAGCTTTGCATTCACATCACTGCCTCTGCCTATGGGAAAGACGTGCAGAGTCTGTGCAGAAGGCAGAAGCTGGTACAGCCCAGCCAGGGTGTCCCCTTTCCGTGGCCACCAGACCAGCAGCTTCCCACAGTCCTGCCAGTGCCAGTGGCCAGATCCCAGCCCTGTCACCAGCCTGGGGAAGCTGAGGACAGGAGTGGGACGAACAGGGGTTGGTGTCTTTTTTAGCAGGACTGTACCAAAACTGGCACAATCCCATCAAGGGCAATTTCCACAGGTGCATTTAACTTCCCCATCCCAAAAGTAGTGGGCACTAACCACACAACTGCAGCGCAGCTGGGAGGTAGGAGCTCTCCTGTGACTTTTAGCAGTTTTGAGGTGGTGACAGCACCCTGATCGTGGCACAGGCTGTGCACACATTTACACACACAACCCCCGTCAGAGCCATGGGACCCTGGCAGGGGACAGGGATGCACACGTGTGGCAGCACACCCAGGGCACAAAGCTTTTTGTACCAATTTTCCTATTGCTTCTTCAAGTGTTCCAAGTTTAATCAAAGTTTCTCTGGGATTTCTCCTGGAACTCCACTGCTTCTCCATCGCCACAGTATCATTTTGAGTCCTTTCATGTGCAGGAGGCCCCAGGGCAGTTGGTTTTACTGAGGAGATTTCTCACCTTAACATTTATTCCCATGATTCATTTTCTTCATCTCCTCTTATGCATTTCAGCTTGAAACACAATATATAACTAAACCTGCCAGTGCCAGGATCCAACCCAGCAGGTTGACTCCAGCCCAGGATTCTTACTGGGGGCTGTTTCCCTGGGAAGGAGCTGGCCCCAACCCTGCACAGTGCTGGGCATGATGTGGTGGATGAAATCAGCTTTGCCTTTGGGATATCTGACTTCTTTTCACAGCTGCCTCTGCCACTGGCTGCTCTGCACCTGATGGATGGGACCATCAAAGCTGTTTGCCCCAGCTGCTGACCTTTCCAGGCTTCTGCTGCTTCGGAGGTATTTCTTTCCTCTCCAGGTATGAAAATGTTTGGAAAACCAAACTGTTAAAGCAGAGCTATAAAGCTTGACTCGACCCTTTTATTTCTTCAGGAAAAAATAATACATCGAAATACAAATGTGCCCAACATCTCAGAATTTGGTTGCTCTTGCCCTGCCTGTGGCAGTGAAAGTGCTGCTGCCCAGAGTGTGCTGGAGCTCCCAGGCAGCACCAGCCCCCAACTCCAGCAGGACCTTCCCCGTGGGATCCTGCCAGTGTGCTGGGATTTTGCTCTCCAGCCCCAGTCCCAGCAGATTGCCCAATGCAGAGCTGTCCCTGAATTTCTCCATCCATAAACCACAGCGACCATCCCCAACCCTCCCATCCATTACAGAGTCCTGATCTCTATATAGGGAGGATGTGCCAGAAAGGGTCAGGTTTTACCCCACGTGCAAGGGTAGCTACTAAACACAAGGCCAGCAGGACCCTTCTTCATATTTTTGAACAATAAAGCCATATAGTTTTGGTAGAAAACTCCAAATAGTTTACAACTTTTTTTTTTTTTTAAAAATGAACAGCTTAAAGCATGTTAAAAAGCAGGAGGAAAGAAATCGATGCCTGTTTACATCTATATGAAGTTTTCCACAATTTTGTTTAAGTACAGCATCAGTCTCCTAACACCCTGCAGGTGGGGGCTTGTGCCTGGCGGTAAGATTTTTCTTTAGATTCTGTAGCTTTGTATCGCTGGGGGATGAAGATTTGCAAGGTCTGGCATGTGTGATTGCTTCCTGTGGAAGAGCTGGGGCTGGGAAGCAGCTCAGGGCGAGTGATGGGGCTCAGCTGCTCCCGGCCGGGGCAGGGGGGGGGCGGGGGGAACAGCCCCTGAGAGTTCACATAAACAGCTCGGCAGCCTGGGTACCTGATGCTCCTGGGCCATCTCTCTCTGGATCCTGCAGAGTGGGAGAAGGGAGGGATGGAGCAAGCACGTCCTGGAGGTGTGGGAGAGCATCTCAGAAGGAAAATGGCTCAGAAGGGAAATGGTAAAACCAAACATGTGTATTGTATAATTTCTATAGGTGTGTTAAGTGTGCGGAGGGGGTGAGAGTGAGATAGGAAAGGGCAAACGTGATCTGGAGTGCAGTAAGTAGGGGACTGGAAAGTAGAGTGGTTCTGCTTTTCCAGAGTGGAATTTTTGTTTTTCTGGAAGTGTGGAGTCTTCCTCTAAAGAAAAGAATTATTGCTTTAAAATAAATAGATATCTTTTTGCAAATTAAGTTCCTTAGGCATCTAACCCTTTCAGATAAGAGAAAGCAGTTAACAACTGGCTTCCTAGCATTTTGGGTATTATTTTTTTCCTGTAAACATACTGGGTTTCAGTGATAGGTTTCTTGTACTTGTTGCCACTTGGTTCTTTCTGGGTTTTAGTTGCTGGCTGCTCTAGTGGTAAAAGGCCTGACCATGGCTCTTTCCTTTAAGCACTCCAGGGTAGTGGAGCCCCTTCCCCCTCCTGGTCCTTCAAACACAATGGATTTTGATTGTAACCAGGGTATAAATGTGCTCTGGGTTGGGCAATGAGACCTTGGTTCTGTCAAAGCAAGGGAGGGCCTGTGATATGGGTGCAAAGAAGCTGTAGAAACCCACAGGATTCACCACCACCTCCTTCTTCAGTTCTGATAAACTAGCAAAATCCTATTGAGCTTTTCTTCTGCTGCCGGGTGCCTGGGGCCCTGCTGCTGTGGGGTCACTCTGGGCTGTGTCACATTTCCTCCCTTCAACCACTCTGGAGCAGCCAGTGCTGTAACCCATTTACCAGCCTGGAGTAATTGCTGTTTCTTTGATTGCCTTGAGGTGGGAAAGCTCTGGTGGGCTGCTGGGGTGCCTGGGGCTGGGCTGAGTGCTGTGGGCTCTGGGAGAGCCAGGCTGGAAGCACTGGAGTAAATAGGAAGGCTCTTTGGGCTATTCCCTGTGTGGAGCTAAACAAGGGCTGAGCAAAGCTTTTGCCATGTTTGTGTGCAATTTAGGTACATAAATCTTCTATAAAGAAGCAGGTCTCTTTCCCTCCTCTTGGTTACTGGTGTCAATAAAAACAGATTACTCTCTGCTGCCTTTGAAAGAATTTCCAGCTCTTACACAATGGCAAAATTTTTCTGTCCCCTTGATTGCAGCTGTAAAGATGATGGGAGCTGTGAGGAAACAGAAAATCTTGTTTGGTGGTGGGCGAAAACAGAAGAAATAATAGCAGTGCATAAGTGCTGTGGCTGTTGGTGCAGCACAGGACCTTGGGAGGGAGGGCTGAGTTCCCCTGGGACAGGGGATGCTCTATGCCCCTGGCTGGGCAGCCCCCACCCCCCATGGTGGAGATGAGGATGCTGATGGGGAACAGTGCCCTTATACATCCCAAAGTGGCTTTCTGGGTGAGATGGTGGAAGGTGCTGTAAATCTGTGGCGTTGTAAATCTGTGAGCAGGGAACTGCTGTTTGGCTCCCCACTCTCATAAAGCACAGGCAGCTGACTTGAAGCATCACTTGCTGAGTTTAAACACTGCCAGGCTTGCAACAGGCACTGCAGCAAGCTACTTTGGAGAGTCTCTCCTCTTCATGGCTTGCAGAAGACACTGGTGTGTCTCCAGCTCCACCCGGCCACTTTGTTTGGGAAGAGGCTCCAGATTTCCTCTGGCTCTATCCTCCCCCACGTGAAGAGCCCCAGCCTTGGGCATGTCCACAGCCACGAGCAAAAGCCCACGTGTGCTCAGCATCCCTTGCTGCTGTTCCAGCAGCATCTTCCCGTGCTGGCACTTGTTCCTCTGGGACACTGCTGCCTCCAAATCCTGCCTCCATCTTTTCATCCCACCCACATGTATTTTTTGGGGCCCAAGTATCCAGCGAGGGAGGTGACCTGGATTTGAGAGTTCTGAGGAGATACTGGAGTTCTAGAAACTGCTGAGCATCCCACAAAGGCTGGCAAAACCACAACGTGCTTTTCATTTGGGCTAAGATTGGGGACCAGTAACCTGCAAATCAGTGCATCTGGACACCCCACACTTGCTATCAGTGATTTAAGAGGGAAAGGGGAAATGGCTGACAAAGGCTAATAGATGGGCAAACTTTTTGGTGTTAGATATATCAATTTACCCACACAGCACTACCTAAAGAGGCCAGTGCTCCCACTGGTGTTCAGGACTTCGACTGTGATGTGACAACTGCATTGGTTCCTGTCTTAAACAGCACTTCAGGTTGGATGCATCCTCAGGGCTCCAGCAAGTCTCCTGCTTGCACTTCTGATGCACAATGGAAATATTCTTCCTTTTCAGTTGGCTGCAGTCAGTGATTTGAGTTTATGGCCCATTCAGAAGGTGAATGCCTTCTCCCAGCTCTCCTCTTTAACCTCTCTTCAGTCTCTCTGCTGATGCCACATTCAGCAACTCTCTTTCCACTAATCAGGCAATTGCTACTAAAATTATACATCTTTTACTGCAACCTTTAGAAATAAATAGTTCTGTTTTAACTGTAAAATCTTCATGGCTGTCCTGTAAGCATCAGAATGAAGGAAATGTGTTTTGTTTTGGCAAGATTTTTTTTTTTAAATCTGGGGAAACACACAAGGAATTATTTTAATTTCTCTGGCTATTGTGGACAGTGAGTTGTTTGGGATTATTTTTTTCTAGTTTCTACAAATAAAACTCTTTATCTGACAAATTTCTTGTTGCTACAATGCTATGCCTTTGTCCCTCTAAGGATTGGCTTGCCTTTCTTGGCACCAAAAGGGTCTTTTCTACCTTTAAAGTCTTTGCAGCCACCCCAGTGTTGCTCTTCACTTGAAGAAAATATCACAGAAAAACAGACAGGCAGGACATGGCTAAGTTTGAAAAGAGTTTTATGTGTTCTGAAGAATCTGTCCTTAGGCATGTGTCTGCAGCAGGAGATGTGACGGTGTGATAAATTTCAAATCAGACCTCCTCAGGTCTCTTATTTTCCAAATAGAGGCTGTTTGGGTTGTGGGTTTTTCTTTGAAGGCTAAGAAAATTTTATATTTTTTTTTTTTAACAGGAAGAACTTGTCAGAGGAATACAATAGCTTTCCCACATCTCATATCTGTGCGAAGAGCAAAGTATATGAAATACGGATGTTAGGAGATCTGCTTATTTAGTCAAGAACCCTTATCCTCCCACAGTACCGAAGATGTTCCTGATTCCACAAGAAATATATAAAGTGCAATAACACAAGTGCTAGGAAACACTGTTTTGCATCAATCTTACTCTGATTTCTACCTCTTAGGCCTTTCCCCTCTGTCTTTTCCTAAGTTAAGCACAGCATCCTTTTCCTGCCACCCATCTCTACTTGTCCCTTAACTCTAGCTGTCCTTGATGCCAGGCAGCCAGGAGGGCTCCTGGCTGGTGACCTCTGCTGTTATGCAGGATCATGGTGGGTTGACTCATCCCCGATGTCCTGTCCTGAGCAGGTCTCCCCAGGTGACAGGGCTGGGCATGTCCACGCCCTGGTCCCACCAGCCCTGTGCCAGCTCCCCTCTGAGCATCCTTCCAGGAGGGATGAGGCAAAGCTCTGGTGTGGCTGTTGTCTGAGTGACTACAAAGTGCTGCTAATTGAAGGAGCCACAAATGCATGCAAACTCCTGTGCTGAACTAGCATTCTCACACAAATTAAATTACAAGTAGGAATAAGCCTAATTGTACCAGACAGCAATTAGTATGGTTTTACCGTCAGGAGACAGCCGGCTCATGCTGGGCAGGGGAAAGTTGCTTCTATCCCCCAGGACAGGACTTCTGTGAACTGAGAGCTCCTGGGGGATGGTTCTGGGGGGGGGTGTTTGGGACTCTGTGTATTGCTCTGAGGCAGGAGGTGGGTATTTAAGAAGCTGTGATGCAGCACACACACTGTAGAGCCCTGGCACCCGTGTCTATGCATGCTCCTGATGGCTCCCCCATACTGGGCGCAGCTGAGGGGAGCATGATCAACCACTCGTGTTGATCAGGACCAGGGTATTTCTTGGAGGCTGGTGGATCTGGGACCCCCCAACCTTTGTTGTAGCAGCCTAGTTTCTTTCCACAGACACATTGCCCTGTTGACTGAACATCTTGTGCTCTGTATCTTTCTCAGGAAGTACCTGAGAAACATGATGCTGCTGTCAGATCTGAGTGACTGGGGGCTGCTGGTTGTGCCCAGTCCCACATGACATCTCCAAGATGAAGCATCACCTGCCTGTCCACCTTCCCTGTCCAGCTCCCAAACAATATAGCTGCCCATTCTTGGGACAAAACAGGGACAATAATGAGAAGAGCTGGACAGTATTGAGCTTCCTGTCCACTGACAGCTGTCTTCTGATGGTTCAGGTCTGAATCACTCAGCACTGAGGCTTTAGAAACCCCAAACTCAATTGACTGAGGATTTGCAAGAGCTAGACCCTAGTCTCCTCGTTCGAGCTTTAATAACACAGTGAATTAGTAGTAAAGTATTAGATGTTTTAAAAACAATAAAATATTTCTCTAGTGAAGCTTAAAAAAAGAAGGCATTTGATTGTGCTTTGATTAAGCACAGAGAGAGGCTGTATATAAAACATCCCTTTGGACATCTTGCTGCTATAACCACCATAATAAGAGTTCGGGTTATGTAACAGCTTGCAATCTATGTAATGCACTTTAGTCTGCAGTATGGACATAGAGCTGAGCTGTGCTGTGATTGCCAGGAGCTGTGGTAATCTGTTATTCTGAGGACACAAGGGGTAAATAAGAGCTTTTCTGTAAAGCAGGGAGACTTTTCAGTAAGACCTTTAATAGAGCAGTGAAATTTTTTGCCATATATACCTGGGCATCATTGCAAACAGGAAGATTTACTGGTAGCTTCAAGCCAGAAGGCTCATGAGCAATTTATTTCCAAAGCACTGTGTTACTGCATATGTTTGTTCTTGGTAAAGGAAAACTGTTCAGCATTTTCTTTTTTTTTCCTTTCTTTTTTTTTTTTTCCCTTCAGGTTTGATCTGTTCTGTCTGCTGCAGCTTCAGCTTCTAATGCAGCGTGACATAACTAGCTGCTTAGGATCCAGTGAGTAGAAAGGAGTCATTGAAGTTGAATCCTGAGAAATAATTAAGTTCCCAAAGTTGTTCCACAAATGACACTGCTGTTTATTTCACATTCCTCTGACATACAAAGGCATAATCCTCCCAATCTGAATGGGGTTTTTTGCCCTTCACCCTTCATCAATCCAGGGTAGAGTAGAGTAAGAGAAGGATGTTCCTCCTGGGTCACTGCCTTGTGTTTCCAGCAGTGAAACCTTCCTCTTCCAAGAGAAATCACTTAATTTGACCTTGGTGGAAGGAATTTGACCTTTTCCACAGGCAAGAATAACCCAAAACCACAAAAAAGAGTTTTGCCACCAATAACAGGTGTCACAGTAAGCATTTCCCTTGTTTAACTGACACTCTTCCTGCAGGATTCAAGCAGGGAGGACCAATCGAGTGGGTTAAACTTTCCTTTGGTGGCAGTTTTGCTGAGAAGGTCTAGAGGAGGCTGTGGAGAAAGAAGCCTTGTGAGTATTGATTTGTCTGGATTTGATGTGCTGGTATAACTTTGCTTGGGAGAGGCTGGCCTTGTGGGCAGCACATTTTCGAGATGAATTGTTTATACTAAGAAAAAACCCTGTACTTGCAACATGGGCTCCAAAATATCCTTGGGTTTTGCTGATGTTTCAAAACGGATTCCATGATTGCCAGCTGGGCTCCATAACCCACTGGGCCAGTGAAAACTTCTGTATCTGCAATTTGGTAAATGTTCGGCTCTGAATCAAGACACGTGGCTCAAACACTTCTTAAAGGTTCTTTTCTAAATGAAGAAAAGACTGAATTTGAATATTCAGGTTCCTAAATCCCCTTATAAAGGATAAGCATCTGGGATTCCATCCATATGAATGCAACAGTGGCCTTAGGCTAATGGTCCTTTCCTTATGAAGTTCCTCAAGGCAAGAAGATCAAGGTCAGATGCGGGCAAGTAGAAATAAAATATAAAATGAAATTAGGAAGAACCTCGGGAGACTGTTCTCCTTTTTCTGCGCCAAGGCAGCCAGCCATGTCTGAGCTGATCCTGAGAACCTCTGGTCTGATGGTGTGAATCCCACAGCCTTCCCAGGCAATGGGCTTAAATACTTCACTATTCTTACAGCTTTCCATAACGTCTGTCTTTTATCTTCTGTTTTTAATCTCCTTTCTGCTTGTCCCCTTCCTTGTGAATGGTTTCTTTCCTGCCTTTTCTTTTCTGGTAATATTTTCCCTTTAAAAGATGGGTATGATAAGTCTTAAGTCCTTTCCCATAAAACATCTGAATGCTTTTTGTTGCACTCTGTTGAACACCAAAAAATCCCCATCTTTCTGGAAGTGAGGTTCCTGGAACTAGAAAATAAAGGACACCAGGATTTATCCAGAGTTCAAACCCAGGACTTTCTGTACCTTAAATACCTGCTGCCCTCTAAGAGAAGCAGCCAGGCAGAGAGGAGAAGGGCAGGCTCTGTGGGGAGCAGGGAATAGTACCACAGTCAAACCCCATTTATTAGGGATTTCAGAGGAGGGAGGGGGAAGGAACTGGCAGGGGTTTGGAGTGGGCAGAGGAAGAAAGCCAGGAAGAGGAACAGCGTAGAGAGCAGAGCAAGGACCTGAGGTCAGGGCAAGCATCCCTGATGGTGCTGTTTGCAGGAGAGGGGTCTGCAGCCCCGCATGCAGGGGAGGTCTGGGAACCCCTCACCCATGACTCCCTGATGGAAAGCAGGGCTTTAGAGGCTTTCCTGACCTTGCCGACAGAACCTCCCAAATGCCTGAGCCAATCAATCTAGAAAGGTTGCCAATCAACGTGTCATATGTTGAAGGAAGCTATATGGCTGGATCTAATTGATGAGATGTTCTGCCATTACTAAAGTGCCTCTCTGCTTCTGTTGGGTCTGGTGTACATGTGCACTTAAGGGATTGCTGGCTTTTGATGTATGCCACATAATTTGCTGTCTTCTTGACTGACAGAAAGCACAAACACTTATTAAAACATTATAAAAGCAGGGCAAAAGTTTCATGATATTTCAAAGCCAAAGGACAATCTGTTGTGTTTACATAGTGTTAAAGTTAGTACTTTTTTTTTTCCACTGGAAAATTCCATCAAATGATAGTTTGTAACTTTTAAAGTTGGTTTGGTTTTTTTCTTTTCTTTTTTTTTTTTTTTTGTAGGTGGTGGTGGTTTTTTTGAGTAAAGTGACCATGCTCTACTTCTCGTTAATTAACCTCCAGACTTCTCTTCATTGCTTAAACAAGACAGTGCATGAAAGGACGTTGATGTTATTAAAAAACGCTGGGGATGCTGCTAGTGAAGAGATGATTACACTTTAGTTTGCTTTGGCAGGACAGTCTGGCCCGTCCTTCTTCCTGGCTCCTTATTAAGATTTGACTGAGGCTTTGCTGTATTGGGGAAACTTGCAGCAAAGCTAAGGCTGGAGAACTTGTACAGTTTTATAATTCATGGGTGTTAAAGTCTTAAACACTGTTCTGTGAGAAGTTTATGATGCAGTGGGGAGGCAGAAGTGGCTGGTGGTGTGCAACACGGTGTGCACTTGCTTCCGCTTGGTGGCAATGAGCTGAGTAATGAGATGCTGTAGCCATCAATGGCATTACTCTAGTGCCAGGGAACTGCAGGAGAAGACACAAAACAAGGCATGACTGCAAGCAAAGGAGATGAAGGAAACTACAAAATAACGTTGCTCAACTACTTGGAGCAGAATTGTGTTGGGGAAAAAAACACTGGGGAGAGAGGGGATGTCCTGATCTAATAGGGTACACTCACAGGCAAAGGCAAGATAGCATGGCTGATTTGGGTTTGTTTAGAAGGAGAAAAAAAACTCATGCAGAAGGGGCAGCATGAAAGAAAGTGGGAGTGGGAGTGTTTCAGAGTCTAGCAAAGAGAGGCTGGTTTCGTGACCAGCTGGAGGAGGGAACTGATTTCTTAGTGCTAAATGAGTAATAAAAGACAAAGTAGAGTTGCCTGTGAAAGCCTTTGAAATATAGACAAGCAGTTTATGTTTGATCTGATACAGAGACTTCAGCAGAAAGCCTCTCAGAGAAGAGCCTAGAGAGATGGTCAAAGCAATAGGCTTGGAAAAAGACCTCCGAAACAGCATTTGATACAGGTAACTGTAGGAACGTGATTGGCAGGGAGAAATGAAAGGGCTTTACAGCAGAGAAGTGAGCTGGGGAGAGCTGCAGTTGTGTGGGAAGCTGGGAAATGCTGCATTTTTCAGGTGTTATGTGGGAGAAATCTGCAAGATTTAGACCTTAGGGCAGGTTAGAGAGGTCTAAGCTGTTTTGTTCGTGGGCTCAAGAGGGATGAGCTCCTGGGGGAGATGGTTAGTGCTGTCTTGGCCTGTTGAGCTGGAACTGGCAGGCAGCTGTCCATGAGATTCTGGAGACCCTCCGTGCCAGTGTTTGATTATGCAGAGAACAGAAGTCCTGTGGCCAAAGGCACTGCAAGCATCTCGGCAGCATCCATCTACTCTGGCGCCCTGACTTGCAGGAAAATACTGGTTTCCCTATTCCTGATTTTGGCTTCCCTGCTTTCATATAATCTATTGAAGAAATGTCAGTGGGTTGTTTTTTCAGTTGAAGAACAAGGAGGAAGAAAAAAAAAAAAAGCTGTATACGCTGAAGTCATCTGTAAGTGCCCTGTTCTGCTTCATTTTTACCTGTGGAAAAGAAAACTTTCCAAATTTTCTGTAAGTAGTATTTAACATATATGCAACTATATCTACTACTGATAATGGAAAAATAATTTATTTTGTTTTGTTATCACTGGTCACCTGTCAGTCCTAAAAGTAGGCAAGCAAATAAGTAGCTTCTGGATGACATTAGTTGCAAGCAAGCAAATTGGATTCCCATTACTGATTTTTTCCCATGGCTACCAAAGCTTCTAGGAGAACAGCAGGATAATATCACAAATGTCCCCGTTCTCACACTTCACAGCATCAGCTGATTCACCGCTTGGACTCAGCAAGAAGCCCGTGCTATGTGGCTGTCCCTCGGGACAGCCCTCGGAGAGGCTGCTGCCAGAGAGGGGGTCACCCTGGGCCCCCACTCTGCTGCCATTGGCTGCCATTGCCATCTCCCTGGTTGATAGAGCAAGAAATTATCATTTCTCAACTTGCCAAAAACATGAGCATCTGCAGCAATATAAGAGGATAGAAGAAGTTGTGGAGTATCTACTGATAAGAACTGCTGCATATTTAATGCAAAGGATATTTTCAGGGTAGCTGTGTAATTGGGAAATTAAATCGTCTGAATGTTGTCATACATGCTAATTATACTAAAGACACCGAGAGGAAAAATCTTGCACATAGCATATATAGTTAGAAGATAATGACATTTTAAATTCATACTCACCATCTTGGTGCACAAAGGTGAAAATATTTTAAGTAAATGTGTTTTGGTTGGAATGCACATGGAAAGAAAGCAGATATCGTGTACTTGTTTACAGCTTATTTCCAAAGACCAACAATATCAGGCAGATCAGGGAAATGTGAACTTGCAAATCGGCTTCACTAGCATTTCTTGTTTCGCATAAAAGTTTTGTGCTAAAAGAGGTGTTTATTGTGATACCTATAGTCTACCTGCTGTGCCTGTCGATTTGGTTGTTCGTTCTTACAGATGACTGCAGTTATCTGTATTTTGTGGTTGAGCAAAGCAAATATTTTGGCTAAAAATGTATGTAAATGCTGTTTTAACTGAGTCATTCATTTGCAACAAATGAAGCATAAAGAATGCATTTTGGAAGCTACACTTAACAGAATTAAAATATCATGCCATTCCTTCCTTAAATAAGTTCTATTCAGAAATTCACCTGGGTAATGAATGGCAAGAAAACTCTATCAACAACCAAATAGTTCTTACCACTCGTGTGTGGAGTTAAGTTATGCCTTTTATGTGTTTTTTCCTTTTACTGACTGAAAAGGAAAGAGGAAAAAAATATTTACAGTTCAGTGTGTTCTAACTAGGTTCTTCACATAGCCTGACTCTGCTTTCTGTAGCTGTGAGGAGCTGGTGGCATCCATAAGATCAGCCTCGTTACACTGTGCACAACTTCCACCTTCCCAGGAAAAAATGTACTTTTTATTACATTTATTTGGTTAGAATGTTGTCAGCATGATTACACATATGCTTCAAGTTGAATATATATATATATCCTACAACAGTCTGAGGGTTTGATCTTCTCAGGGAATTCTTTGGGTCTTGATGATCAAGCAGTGTTTTGTTGGAGGAAGAGTTCTCCTCCAATAAAATCATACTATTAACATGACACGGTTGTAAACTCTTTTAGTGTCGTAACTTGTGCCATAGCCTTTGATTAACACATAAAAGACGAGATGGCAGATTTCTCTAAGTGCTTGCTAAAAAAGTTTATAAATATGTTGGGAATTACTTTGAATAGCTGTAGGGTATGGACAAAGCATCTGCTCATCCAATGTATATGGATACTGGCATTGCAGGTGCAAGACTGGCTCCAAGGTGCTGTCACAACACAGATGCTCATAACTAATACCCGGGCAGATGGTGAAACAGCACAGCTATGGGCAACTGCAGACGTCAGAGGCTGCAAAATTCAAGGGCATTTGGCCACCTAAAATCTTTGAGGGTTTTGGGGGTTGGTTGGTTGTGTTCTTGGAAAATCTTAGCCAGATCTGCAAAACACCTGCCCCACGTGTGGCTCTGCTCCAGTCTCAGTCAGAAGAAGGGGCACGGATCAGAGCCCTGGACCCAATGGGATGCAAGTGGGGATGCTGAGCCATGAGCTGAAGTACTTCACCAAGCAGGACCAAGGGTGCTACCCATCCCACCCAGCCACCACTAGCTAAAGCTTTGCTCCCTGAAGCTGAGTGCTTAGGGCACTGCGTCGCAGGAGAGACGGGATGTTCTCCTCACCCCTGGCCATACCTCTCCTTTTGCTGCACAGAGAGGAGACCAGGCAGCACTTGGGCATTTGAAGCTGCAGACAAAACTGTTCTGACCATCCAGGAGTTCAAAATTCCCCTCTGAAGGTGTGCAGTGTTAAAATCCCCTCTCCTGACATCCAGTTTCCATCTGCCATGGAGCAACTGGTGCTAAAGGAGATTCAACATCTCAAACTGAGCAGTACTGCTTGTGAGTCCTGGCTCTTGGCTACCCTAATGTTACAGTCCTCCCCAACAGGAACAGATACAAGACACTAATTTATTTATTTATTTATTTTGATACTGTTTGAGGCCACCTGCCCATCTGCTCCATCAAAAGCTGAGCCACCCCAGTCTCATGGTGGAACTCGTTCCTGGTGTGCTGGAGGCAGGAAGCTGTGCAAAGGAGAGCTGGTGGGAAGCTGAGCTTCTGCACAGTGCTCCTCTGTGGGAGGATGGAGCTGGCAGCTTGGGTTGAGTCTGCTGCAGCAAAACGTTCTGCAAACACCCAAAACTCAGCGATTACAGCCCATGTCTATGTGTAATACATGTACATGAGAAACAACTGTGGGAAAAATACTCTCTTGCAATAGGCAGGTTGTAATATATTCTAGACTTGGTAGAAATGGGTACGCTCTTACATTTAGTGCCACAGGAAAGAATTAAAGGATTGAAAAAGGATTAAACTATATTTGACATGGAGCAGCATCTTCCATTTGCCCTGCTATCAATCTGCTTAGGACACTCTGTCTAATGGAAACTGTGAAGATTTTGTCCCTGATGTGCTGCTGTGAGAAAGGATGACCTGGGAGGTGAAGATAAAATGGTAGGATGTGCTCTCAAATCTTGACCCTTTGAAGTTAAGAGCAAAACTCTTCCAGCTGGAGTGGGCTCAGCCTTTATCTTTGGTCCAACAGCTCACAAGCTGCCCCCAGTGAGCCTTTATCCTTTGTTGCCCTCATCTGCAAAATGGAATTAAAGATTGGGATGGAATGTGTAGCATCTTCCAGAAACTTGAGGAAGGCAGCTGAGGTAGCCTTGCTGCCATGGGATGATGCAGCCAGGGCAGGGGAGGTGGCATCATGGACATGGCATAGGCTCAAGTCCTAGAGTTGCAGGCTGCCCAGCATGGGGACCAGGCTAGCACGCAAACTGTGCCGCATAGAGGGACAGAGTTTCTTTGTGCTGAGCAATTGTAAGAGGCTCCCAAACCCCTTGAAACTCCTCCCAAGTGCTGGAGTATTTATCAGTTGTAACCCTAAATCCAGTTCGTTGCCTTTACTGAGATCAGTGAACTTGTGCTGGCAGTTCCTGCTGTGGGGAGTCCATCACCACAGAAGCAGCTCACCCTGAGGGCTGTGGGCTTGTCCTAAATGCTGGGCTTTTGAGTCACTGCTGCACCCTCCTCCCACCCCTGCGCGGCTGCACTGCCTCTGCCTTCCTTCTGAGGATCACTTTGCTCTGCCCACAGTCATGTCAACTGCCAAGAGAAATGACCCCTAATAAGAAGAGATTCTGGAACTGCTTAGCAGGAAATTACTATGTGTGATGTTGCTAAGCAATGCCAGGCTGGCCTGACTGCATGGGATAACACTCCTCTGCCAGAAAACCCAGGAAGGGTCGAGGGGTGCTGGGTGGCTGCTGCTTTCTGCTGGGAGTGGTGGTTTCTGGAATAGAGCAAATAACAATCCTCATCTCATCGGGTCTGGTGTGACAGTTATTGGAGGTGGGAAGGAGATCCTCCCCTGAGAGCAGCAGCATCTGTGGTGTGGACAGGATGAGATGAGGGCAGCAGGAGGTGCAAAGAGGAGTGAATCCTGCAAAAGGAAGAGGGATGTACAGAGAAGGAGAAACCAGCCCCTGGGACATGGGGTCTCTGTGGCAAGGTGGCTGGGGGCCTCTTTCCAAAGTGAAATTAAATGGTGAGCGGGAGATGCCAGCCCCATCTCTCAGCACCTGGGCATGGGGAACTCCTGCCTTTTTTGCATTTCCTTCCCTGCACCTGGGGAACCAGGCTGGGCTTGGCTGGGCTTGGAAAGAAATTGAACTTTGCTTTAGAAAGAAGCAAAGCTCTTGAGCAGTAGCTGTATTTGGTGAGGCTCTGAGCCCTGGAATCCAAGGGTTTTCCTTCTGATTTCTCTGGTGCTGGAGCAGTCACCTCAGTCCAGCTCTCCAGGACACGGGGTAGCACAAACTTGCCTGCAGGAAGCAGTGTCTCCCTCTCAATTCTATTTAACCAGTTTCTTCTGGACAAAGGTTTCTTCTCTCCTCCTCCACTGCTTTGCTCTAGTCCTGTTTGATATTAAATATCTCCAGAAGCAGCTACAGTTCATTGCTGAATTAATTTGTGCAGAAGGTGTCATATCAATGTCCATTACAATTTCTCCCCGGCAACATCTAGAAGCAATTTCTCATTTCTGCCAATTATTTCAATTTTTTTTTTTTTTTTTTTTTTTTCTTAAGAGAGAGTACACTAACAGTTTCCATTTTAAAACAACTTTAAAGGTAATTTCCAAAGCTGTTGAGTGTATTAACGTGCTAATAGGAAATGGGGAACACAGATACTAAGTGTGAAGCACCTTTTTATGCTGAATGGGCAGGAGCTGGAGATGTCAGGGTGTCCCTTGCCATCTGGCCTGTCAGAGCATGTGGCAGATTCACAGCTCCCATGGGAGGGCACACTGCAGAGGCCACAGGATCCCATTATGCTGTTGATGGGGACGAGCCAGGCATTTGCCTGGCTGAGCCTGGGTATCAGTCAGAGATGCACCAACTACTCAGCCTTTTCCACAACACTTAAAAACCCCTCGGAGAACAGAGGTGCTACTTAAAGAAATGTTGATGCAGAGAAAGAAGGCTGTTAGAAACCGGGGCCAGGCGCAGATACGAAGCTGAGAGGGGACACTACCTGCTCGGGCACTGAGCCCTCCCCTGCCCACCGCGGGGAGCGGTGCCGGTGCTCGGCGCTGCGCAGCTCCGCGGCCAGACCGCGCTGTGCCGCCCCCTCCCCGCCGGAGCCCTGACACCGCCTCCATCATTAGCATCCCTTCCTCCTCCTCCTCCTCCTCCTTCCCCGCCGCCGGCCGGGCGCAGAGGGGTGTATGGCAGGAGCGGCGGAGCTTCGGCAGCCCCAGGCAGCCACCACCACCGAGCCGCGCTTTGCTCCGCACCAGCTCCCGGAGCAACTTTCTCGCTCCGCGGGGTGCGGGAGCGAGACGACGTGACCGCGCACCCCCCTCGGCGGCGGAGCGTCCCCGGCGGAGCAGCGCGGAGTGGAGCCGGAGCATCCTCGGCGGAGCAGCGCGGAGCGGAGCCTCCTCGGCAGCGCGGACGCGGAGCAGCGCGGAAGCGGAGCGGACACCCCCCCCCCCCCCCCCCCCCCCGCCTCTCCCCGGCGGCGCCCGCAGCCCGGGGCGGGAGCGCGGATGCGGCGCGGAGCCCGGCGGCCCGGCGGAGCCCAGCGCGGGGCCGGGGCCGGGCCCTGCCGGGGCGGGCGGCGGGAGGCGCGGGGCGCGGGGGGATGCTGAGCCCCGCCGCCCGTCACCGCGCCCGCCGCCGGGAGATGCTACTCGTGGTCGCCCTGTGGCTGGCGTGGCAAGAAGCGCCCGCGGCGCCCACCCCCGCGGCGGAAGACATCACCCGAGGAGTTGTAAGTTATCCGCGACTCCCTCCCACCGCCCCCCGGTCCCCGTCTCTCTGGGTTCCCCCCACCCACCTCCGGGCATCGCCGGTCCCCGCGGCGCTGGGCGAGCTCCGGCAGCTGGAAATGCCCTCCCCGCTCCCCCGGCCCCCCGCTGCTCGGTGCCCGCTTTGGCAGCCGGTGCCCTCCAGCTTGCACCCTTTACACCTTGTGGCCCCATCAGCATCCTCGACGTGGTGTCTCCCGTTGCACCTGGTGGCTCCCCCCCCCCCTGCTCGAGGGTCCATGTCTGCCCGCCCCTGCATCCAGTGCCCCCCACCCTATNNGCCCCCCCCCCCCCCCTCCTTCCCTTGCAGCCCATGTACGGTGAGTCCCCTTGCAACCCATCGCATGCACCCAGTGCATGGTGCCCCCCGTGCACCCGCTATGCTGTGTCCTCCTGCACCCCATTGCAGTGGCACAACTTTTCCCCGAGCTGGCCATTCCCGCAGGGGGTGGGGTGATGGCCCCACCGTCGAAAAAGGGCTGGCTCCTCTTGAGGGCTCACACCAACTCCTGTCAGCAAGCGGGGTAAAATGGCACATTTGGAGTGGGAGCGATCCCTGGGGATTGGGGTGCACTCAGGGATGCTTTAGGGGCTGCTCTGTGATGGTAGTAGTTGGAGGGTTGACTTCATTGCAGTGGTCTGCACAGCGTGGGCATCCTTGTGGTCCTGCTTCTCTCCCTGCAGGTGTCTGCTCCGTTTGTGGGGAGATGAGAGGTTTTAGCAGGCAGCGAGGGCTTAGGTCATGTCCCTGCCCAGGTCACGGTGCCAGCAGGTCCATACAGGTCCACAACATCCCCTCTGAGAGGGGGAGAGATGGGGGCTTTTCTCTTGAAGGAGGAAAAGTTTCTTGTAGCTGATGCCAGCCGTAGCTCAGAGAGGAGAACCCTCAACGACTACATCAAACCCGGGTGTGGGAAAGCCGTCTGAGGCTGGGCATGGCTGAGCAGTCCTGGGGCTGGACCTGCCAGTTTGGAGAAATTCCCTGAAATTCAGCAAATTTCAAACCACCGCTGTTGCGCTGCTGCGAAGGAGGGAGGGTGGATTTGCAGCACGGCTTGGTTATCTAACGAGCGGGGCTCGCATGGAGCAGTGCGCCAGGATGCCGATGCCACCCAGCCTTGGCCACCAAATGCGTGCTCTGGCTCGCAGGTTCCCGCTCCAACACCTGCCAGGAAGGACAAAGCATGTCGTTCTCCATCGCTTCCCAGCAGAATAGAAAATGTGGGGAAAATAAGGCATATCTTTATCGTTATGGTGCATTTGCTTTCCTCTATAAGCAAATGTTAAAGCTGGCATTAATATTTCATGCAAACAGCACGTGAATTGGTGTATTCTGCCCCAATCAATTTGACTCAAACTTTGTCTTTGACCTGCTTTTGCCCTTGTTACAGTACATGCTGCACTCGGCTTTTACAGGTTAAATGTTAATGCTCAAGAGAGCTTATTAGTTACCGTTGACAGCTTTCAGGCACTAAGATACCTTTTTTTTGTGTGTGTGTCCTGGACTGGATTTGAGTGGTCGCTCAAAGCCGTGCTGAAGAGCTGTGGCAGTGTCACAAAGCAAGAGGTGCTGGGGATGGTGATAACTGTGCAGGAGTGAGCTGTGGGAGCAGGGGATTAGAGCACCCGACGTGAAGAGGCTGTTTAGGCTGGGGAGGACAGAGTAGATGATGTCAGGTGGGTGTCTCAATGATTTCTTGCTGGGGCAAATACACCTCTCTGGCTGGAGACGGCGCTGGTGGGGTTACAAAGGGGTTGACTGTAAAGCAGGTTTGTGCTCGTGCCCTCTGAGCCGCAGGGAGCAGAAAATGTCAGGTATTTTCAGAGGTGTTTGTCAGGGAAATACCACTCTGTGGGAAGCGAGAGCTTTAAGAAGAATTATTTGACATCCACTTTATGAAGCAACTAAGAAATTAAAGATCTGTGATGCATTTCAACCAAATATTTGAAAACTAGGAAGCATGAAACCATGGCAATCGAAAGCTCCGCTCACCTTTGGAAATTCTATCCAGCAATTCTCTGCAGTAAATAGAGCACAGTGTCAACAGAGCTTTTAGATCCCAAATAACCCCCCCCTTGCAGGCGAGAGGCTTTCAGCACCGAGCAGGACTGCACTGCCGGGCTGCATCCTCCGCTCCGGTCCTGCCATAGGTTTGTTTTAAATGAAACGGTGATGCTGGGCCAAATTAAAGTTCAGCAAAATGAGAGAGGGCTATAATTCAAAGGCAGTTCTTGTTAGAGTGCTGCCCAAAGCAATATAATATTGAATGATTCTCCAGATTTCATTACTAGTGAAATATCCTGCCCAGTTTATAAATCTAGCTTGATTATTAATGTTTTTATTGTTCTCCATTAGCTACTCTAACAAAGAGAGCATAAAACAGCAGATGGAACAGAGCTTGACTTGAGCATTTGCCTTGAATTTTAGTATGTTGCTTTTGAGATTTACTGCTTTGCATTTTGCATCGCTGCCTTTACAATAACCCCCGGCCCCTCCTCGCCCGGGTGCCCAGCATTCGCTAATCGCATCTTTTTATGGCTGTTGGGCTTGAGCATCCCAGGGGTGAGAGCAGCAAAAACTTCATATATGTTAGTAGTAACTGAGTAATCAAGGCTCTCACTTCACTGGGCTTTGAACCAGGTCCAAAGGTAGATCTACCTTCAAGTTTTATTTTTCAGAAGAGCTGGCGTGGTAGAGTCTGAACACCGAAGGTATTGACCTGGAGACCTGCTGCTTTGTAGGGGAGCTGGCTGTTGAACAGGCCAGGTCCTGCCTGCTGTGTGGTGTGACACTGGGTGCTGGGCAAAAGCTGACAGTTAGGGTTTGAAGAACTCGCAACAACTTATTGTCATTCAGACAATTTTTCTATCACCTGATGACCCCTCCCCACCTGGGAAGGAGAATCAGGAAAAAAAAAGGAAACTAGAGGGTTGAAACAGAAATAGATTTAATAGAATAATACTGGATAATTAACATTAATAATAATGATCAATAATAACATTGATCCTACTAACAATAGAGAACATACAAGAACTAAACCCAGCCCGTCCCATCAGCAGGAAGCTGTGCATCTCAGCAGGGGATGCCCAATGTGGGACACTGCGAGCGCTGCAGCTTCGGGAGGAAGGGAAGGGCTTTGGGCTCCAGCACCAGGGCAAGGAGTTATGAGGATCACAGCCATCATAGAAGAGAAAACTCCTCAGCAAATTTTTGAATTTATATTGAATGTGACTTTTCATGGCATGAAATAGCTCTGTTGGTAGTCTGAGTCAAGTGCCTGGGTCTTGTTCCTCCTCATCCCTGCACCTGGCGAGCTCAAAAACACTGAGAGCTTGAAGCTTGCATCCGATAGCTGCTGTAAAGCAAATATTTTCACAAATTGAGACACCAGGTCTTCTAAAAATGCAGTTTTCCCTACCATTAGAAGAAACCTTACTGAAAAATAAAATTACTGAAAGAGAAATGAATCCTGTGTTGTTCAAACCCGGACAATAAGCAAGCTTGTCCCTAAGGGAGATGCTTTGCCCTGGTGCTGGGTTGCAAGATGGGAGGTGGCGGTGGTGACATCACCAAGATCATCCTTTGTGGACATGTGCTCTGGTGTCAGTGGCCAAGGGGCGCAGGAGTGCCAGGAAACTTTTAGTCTGGTTGCAAGAGTGTGGGTGCAAAAGAGACTAGTGTGAGCTGCTTTTCCTTGACTGGGTGGTCAGGGGTGACGGGGAAGGTCTGTGTGTGCCCCCCAGGCGTTTCTCCAGCTGGGCTTTGCTGGGCATTCCTAGGGGTTTGCGTATAAGCGATGCCTCCCTTGGCCTCCTGCTCACAAAGCCCGTCTGTGTTGTTCCCAGAGAAGTTGCTCCCAGGGGATGGAGGCATTTGCATTCATGGAGACCACGGACCCCCGTCCCCCTCCGCCGCCGTCCCAAGCGGCTCTTTGTTCAGGGCAGGGCCCTCGCCTTTGTGGCAGCTTCTCATTTGAATGACAAGGATGCGCTTGTGGGGAGAGCTGGGGTGGCACAGAGCCCTGCGATGCTGTGGGGTAGGCTGCGGGGAACAGACAGAGGTTCCTCTGTGTCCCCACGTTGGGGAGCAGAGGGGTAGGATTCCTACAGATCTGTGCCCTGCGTCTTCCAGGTGCTGAATTTCAGAGCAGAAGGCAGCTCACGCCTGGGGAACGGGATCCTTCTTGCTGTTCCTGGGGGGCTCTCCCTGCTGGTGGGACCATGGGAGCATCCTCTGCTGGCCCTGCCACATGCCCACGTGTGGCTGCACGTGCCAGTCCAGTCGTGGTCCTGCCTGCTCCAGGATCAGCCAGGGGCTCTCCTAAATTGCTACGTTTAAGCACCTGGGGCCAAGCATGGTGTCCCTGAGATATAGGTTACCGCATAGTTCAAGGATTGGCATAATTAGCCCACATAAAGTAAAATCCTTGTGTGGAAATTGGCTATTCCCTCTAGCAAGAGAAACTACCAGACTTGTAACCTTCTGTTTCTGCTAATGGGGAAATTAAAAATTGATAATCCCAGTCGGAGCCTCATTCAGCCTTCTAAAAAGGCAAGTGTTTCAGGACAAAATGCTCAAATAGATTCCCTAAACAATAATGGATTCAGGCCAATGGCACTGGAGAGAGGAGCTGCCTCTCTGCCATTAAAGCACTTCATTCCCTTCCCAAACAGAGCAGGCCATCCCAGGTCCAAGAAAGTTAAGCTACCATGTTAAAAAAAAAAAAAAAGTTAAAAAGTGCTGCTGGTTACATTTTAAGGTACCTCTTGAAGCCAACGTTCAATGCAAACTAAATTGGTTTGACAAAAGGCTGGCTGGAAGCTTTCAAATAGTCGGGCTCCTGTGAAAGCATTTAATCTGGTATTAAAGCCCTGGCTGGGTTGAACTGCTATTTCCCTTTCAGATTTGAGCACCCCAGACCTCCAGATACAGTAGGCAATTTCTTCCTGCATTTGGCTGCTATTATGGGCCCAGCCGTGTGAATTACCCAGGGTACTTAAACTAAATTTCTCGCTTTAATGAGACTCTGCCTTCAGGAGTGAAAGCCTGCTGTCACGGGGGACTTCCCCATGGTTGGTGCTGGGGATGGAGTGGATGAGCTCCCACCTTGCCCTCGTTCTTTATCCTTGGGTGCTGTAGTGAAGCATTGCAGGGGTAGGAGAAGCTCCTGGCTCGTATGGCACCCCCAGGTGGACCCTCCGGTGGTGATGTGTGGTGGAGCTGTACCTCTGCACCCTCCCGTTGCATATAAAATCTCCTGGGGCTCTCTCAGGGGAGGTCGCTGCCTGCCTGCACTGACCTGACTCAGCCGGCGATGGTTCATTATTCTCCCTCATTAAATTAAGTCTGTGAAGAGGCGATGCGAAACGCAGCGCGTTCCCATCCCCTGCCTGGCATCGGATGGGCCTCTCCAGGGTTGGTTGGTGAGTGTGACTTACTGGTGGGACTGTGCACATCACCCCCACCGAGGACGCAGGGGTGACATGGGTGATGGCGTCACAGAAACAGGGGGGGGTTGATGTCTCTGACGCCCTGCTTTGCCCCTGCAGGTTCATTAGTGGCAGCGGCAGCTCGCTCTGACTCATCACCGGGGCCATGCGCTAATTTCTCATTATTTACTCATTGGCAAAAGTGCTGCAGGAAGGGGCTGTGAGGCTTCGGGAAAGGTCACACTGCTGCTGAGGGAACCTTTATTTCTGGATGCTGTGGGAGCAGGCGCTTACCCAGCGTGGGTGATGTGTCCTAGCTGGCCTCACTGGGGGGGTGACAACGTGGGAGGGAAAAGCCCTCACATCCTGGGTCCGAACCACCAGCTGATGGTAAACCTGAGCCACCACACCATCACTCTTTAAAGTGGCTTGTTCAGAGTAGAACTACACTTAGAAGCCAAGGATTTTCTTTCAAAATAACACAAGAATCCGACAGAAACAGCGTTCTCTAAATGCTTTCTTTAATCAAAATCACTTTAAATGGGTAGATTTGGGAGTTGCGGAAGCTCTTGCTGCTGTGCATGTGCAGCTGCGTGTGTCTTCTTCGTCCCAGATTTTTATGAGGATTGTCTCTGATTTCTGGGTCAGAGAATTAAGAGATTTGATGTTATATTAAAAAAACCCCACACCAAACCATGTATGCGAAGTTAAATCCGGTGCAAAACAAAGCAGATGTGTGGGGGCGAGGGGAAGAAGCTGCTGAAGGACAGGAGAGTTTTAGATAAGTGTAATGAGAACTGTCTTTGACAACAGGTCTGGTCAGAGGAATGTCCTGCCATGACCGGTGTAGAGTAAATGCTGATGTTCACAGAGGAGTCTGGTCTTCAGATGGGACTCTGGCAGCTTGATTAGCCTTGATGATTTAATAGAAAAGAACCCAATTTATTCTGATGCAAGAAATTCCTCAGATTAAACTTTGTTCACAGAAAGACATTCTTCCAAGAAATCTGAAGATGTTCTACAGCTCCTGGTGACAATGGTCAAATATGGTGATTTGGGAAGTGACGATGTATTCAGGATTTCTTTTATATTATTTTTTCAAGAGGAAGTTTCTGTCTGTTGACTGTCAGTGGTTAGGCAGAGTTCTTCACACTCGCTGACATATTATTTCATCCTGACAATATTGATCTTTTGAGTGAACAAAAGCAATTTTACCTGTGTCACAGGGTCCTTGCTTGAAGGTGTTGGATATGTTTGGATTATATCATCTTGTCATTTAACAAACCCCAACTGGCACCTCCTGTGGCTCAGCTCCTGGCTGCCGAAGATTACCCATCAGCCCAGGCGCTGCTGTTACGTCCTGGGTTTGCTCTGCAATCGGAGTGTGTCCTACGTAGACTGCTACACACCTCCTTCTTTAAGGACAAAAGGTTCCCTTTTCCAAAGTACAAGTGAGAGATAGGAGATCTGAACTGCTTCATCCACAGGTCTGTCTTCATTTGCAGAAGTTGCCTGTCCTGTATCATGGTGGAGGCATTTAGTCCTGTACATCTTCCCCAGGGCTTCCATCCCAAACCACCCGGCTCTGTATTTTTCCTGGTGGGAGATTACCAAGAGATCAAAAAGAAGCTTCATGGGCTATTGCCAGACTTTGGAGATCTCAATGTCCACAGCTTTTTGAGGTTGAGGAAGCAGATCCAAGAGCAATGTTGGGATCAAGTGAGTGGCTGACCCCTGGAGGGGACCTGAATGGGATAAAAAGGTAGAAAAGACCAGTGTGAAAGGATTCCCATGGGATCCCTTTTGAGAGGAAAGCCTGGAAACACCCTTCTGCAGAATTGTGCACTTGATTGGCAGCTGTAGACTTTCCAAAATACTGTGAGTTATAAGCTATACTGCTGCTTCTCAGGCTTTGACTGGCTACGTATCAGTCAACCCTTCATGAAGATTTGTTTTTCCCAGTGAGATATTGTCACATGCAGAAACATTACTGCTGACAGTGTGGCTGAAGTACATCTCAGGAGATGGATTTCCCTTGAAGTCAAAGCTGTGGCTCTGGGCGGCTCTGCTGGGTTCCTCCACAGCCACCCTGGAAAGTCATATTACTAAAAATTTGAAGATGAGCTTGGCTGAAGGGTGTAACACAAGAAAATGCTCCTTTTGTCCTCCTGTAACTTCTGTGAAGTTTGGTTGTAGGATCCCAGGGAAAGCACAAGGACCAAAAAGATACCATGACTGCTAGAGACAATGCCAGTGTGGCTCCAGATCTAATTACCTGTAAGGTCTGGAGTTGATGAATTCAGCCTTCGGGAAAGGGTGTCAGGTCTCATTTATCACTGAGCTAGAGAGAAACAGAGCAGTCTCTCCTGTTTTTCTTGAGCCCACCATGTGGGATCTCCTCCAGAGATGTTACATCCACTCAACATTAGCTGTCCTAGCTGGTGCTTGGCTGAGGCTGCGCCTTTGACGAGCCACGTGTTGGGGAGCATGGGGAGTTCCCACCAGCCCGTAGGCTTGTTCCCACCTTGTTACTTGTGTTTACTTTGTTGTTGCTGTTCCTTCTTCATTCCCATAGTGTCCCTCCGGCACATTTGGCAGCAGAAGAGCAGTGATGCTGCTCAAGAAGCGTCTTTGCTCCTTTGATAAATTCTCTGCATTAAATTGGCTTTTATTTTTCTTGTTTGTTCTCCATTTTGTTGCTGCTCAGCCAATTCCCTGTTGCTCTGTACCAAGCCATGCCGCCTCTACCTTTACATCCTTCGTGTCAGAGATGCATTTTTGTTCAAAAGTGAGAGGAAATTGGGTTCACAAAGGGAAATCCCTTATAGACGTGCTTGTGGAACGGCAACGTGTTTTATATAAAGGTGCAGCTAAAGGGTGGTTTGGGACTTTTGCCACATTTTGTTTATGCTGCAGAAATGTATCCTTCAGGTCTGATCAATGAGACTCTGAAATGAGGAATAATCTTGCATGGCCTCATTTGGCACTAAAGTGTACAGCAATCCAGCTCTTCCTCCCGGGCTGGATGCATGTCGTATTTCCTGACAGAATGACAGCACTATCAGACAATCTGTTGCTGTTTTGACATTTCTAATACACCTCGTGCTTTGCTCCACACTCACTCAGTGTCCAGCAAGATCAAGGTAATCCAGAGGAAATCAGCTGTCGTGCACCAGGGTCCCATACGGGCACTGAACGGGGCAGCAATGATTGGAGTAGTCTTCTATAACCTCATCCGGGTTTAAAAACTCACTCAAGAAGGTACTAAAATTCTCTATCTCTGCCTAAAACCAGAGCACCAAGTGCCTGATCTGACAGGTTCTGAGGCATGAGGTGTAGTTGTTGGCTGAGCAGCCACATTGCTCTCTGAAAGATCAACTTAGCCCCATGCACCAGGTTTCTAATAGTCATGGGCTTCCCTTTGTGAAGGGTATCCAGTCCCACCTGGAGCTGGGGTTTTCTGTGGGTTCCCCTCCTTTGAACATCGCTGCAGCTCTGTGGGATACAGCTCAAGGGGCTCCATATGAGAGGTGGTTGCTGGATCAGCGCTTGTCTTATGTATTTTTGGCAGCATTGTGTATTTTGGCTTTTAAGAGCTGCTTTGTTCCCTGTCAAACCGCAGCAGCACAGAGGGTCGCATAGTGGAGGAAGCAGCGCTTGATGTGTTTGCTCAGGGGGGTCGTATGAATGCGAATGCTGCTGCCTGGGTGCTGGTGGCAGTTTGTGTGTGCTCAGGCTGCACCTCGGCAGGGTCCTGGCAGCGCTGAGTCCTGTCACCACTTGTGACGCGGCTGGGAGCCAGAGGTGTTGGGCATCTGTGGGACCTAGGCCTGCCCTGGCCTCAGCTGTGGGACGCAGATCTCCCAGGTGATGCCTTGGAGTGACTTCTGCCTTCTGGAAACTTGAGGGTCTTCTGGCTGACCCCTGGCTTGGGGTAGGTGTGTGCCCTGTGGGTCTGCTCTGCAGACCCCACCTGCTGAGCTGGGCCAGCTCTTTTCATCCATGCTTCTGGTACCTGGGAGTTTTACTTTCCCATGTCCATCTCTTTCCAGCCTAGGTCCTTCCCTGAATCAGTTTGCGCCCTGGAGACAAAACCATTCTGCAGAGGAGTAGCTCTGAAGGTCCCTGCTCCCTGCCTAGGCTGTTCCCAGGGGTGGGGAGGTTGGAGACAGGTGATGGTGGGTGCTCCTCCACATCCACAGGGGAAAGCCCACACTCTTTCCTGCAGCCCCTTGGTGTTAGAAGAGCTAGTCCAGAAAATCATCTTTTTGAGCAAAAAGGGAGAGAAAATGTCTTGATGAGCCAGAACCGAGTTGTCCCCACTTCCAGCCTGTGCAGGGAGCTCTCCTGGGAGATGGACATCAACCGCTTCCCTTCTGTCCCTGAGTGGGTGGTGGGACGGGGCCTGGCTCTGCTCGGGGACACCCAGACGTCCCCATTGGTGTCGTGCCGGTGCCCTCTTGTGGAAACTGGGAAAATATCCGAGAAAATAGGTTGGTGCTAGGCTGGGTGTGGGGTTGGAAACCCACCCGTGGAAGCAGGGTGGGGTGCTAGGCTCTCCCCCCAGGGCCATACGGTGCCCAGCCCTCCAGGCTGCTGTGTGAGTGCCTTTTTTTATTGCTGTTATTAATAGGGGGTGAAGGGAATGGTATTACCTCAGCCTGGGAGGCAGGGGCTCCCAGAGTTCAAATCCTGCCCCTTGGTGCTGACCTTTGGATACTAAACCCCCCATTGTGTTTTAAGTGGATAAAGTTTGCAAAGTGTCTTCTGTGTCTTCTTGCTTGTATTCTGTAGTAATTTCCTTTCACCTCACAGCAAATACCTTTATCAACAACAAACTTTGGCTTTCTTCTTGAAGTTATAGAATTACAGAACAGTTTGGGTTGGAAAGGACCTCAAAAGGCCATCTAGCAAACACCTCCCCTGCCGTGAGTGGGGACATCTTCAACTAGATCAGGTTGGTCAGAGCCCCGTCCAATGTGACTTTGAATCTTTCCTGGGATGGGACATCTTCTGCCTCTCTGAGTAACCTTGGAAAGAGTTCCACCAACCTCGTGGTAAAAAATGTCCTTATATCTAGCCTAAATCTTCACTCTTTTAGTTTAAAACCATTACCCCGTGTTGTATTGCAAGAGGTCCTGCTAAAAAGTTTGTCCCCGCCTTTCCTGTAGCCCTCTTTAAGAACTGGAAGGCTGCAATAAGGTCTGCTTGGAGTCTTCTCTTCTCCAGGCTGAACATCTGTGGCACTGATCCCCCCAGGTATGTCCCGTAGCCACAGTGCAGGCACAGACCCACTGTCACCTGGCTGTGGTGGCTCTGCCACTCTCCTCGAGAAGGTGTGACACCACTTTGGCCACCTCCTGAAAATGTCAGCAGGTGAATGTGCCCACAGGACCACAGTGCCAGTGTGATGGCGCTCACCTTCACATCCCAGCACCACCCCTCCATCGCACTTGGGCAGCTCCAGCCGTAAAGGGCAATGGTTAATAGATGCCCTGGAGCAAACCTGTCATTGCCAAGCATCTTCTGACCCCACCAATGGCCTCACGTCCAGGCCCCTTTGTAGTAGCTGGCAGAAATTGTGCTATGCTGTGTTAGGAAATGCCAACCCAGCACCGTTGGGGCTGTTTTCCATTCTCTGTTCCAATTTCCCAGCCCTGTATAACCCTGGTGGGCCATGTGCCCATCTCCCACCTCTGCTGCAGGAACAGCTCAGGCAGTGGATCTAGCCCTGCTGCTTGGGAAGCTCCAGTCCCACAGCTTCCCTGAATTAAAGTTCTCCTTATCTTCTCCATGTTTCCCTCCTATCTTATTTATTAATACCCTCTTTCTGAAATAAACAGCCTCTGTTTTAAATTTCTAAAGAATGCTATTAAAACTAACCTGTCTTCTCGTGCATTTCCCAGGAGCTTGGCAGATCCTCTTTGTTCCATGCTTTCCTGGAAAGCAGTGTCTACAAAAGCCCAGCCGTGCTGGCAAAGGTCACTGGTGCCCGCCCAAGGCAGGGGCTGTGTGTTGGCAGAGGTGAAAGGGAGACAGAGTTACAGGAGCTTTGTGTCAAATTAATCCAGAGTCCTTGGTCTGACTTGCTGTCCCTCCTGCATCATGCCTGTCTGTGCAATCACAAATACTCATTTTTGCTTGTCTATTTAGAGGAATTGGCTCTCCGGGCAAGGACATCTCCTTTTTTTGTAGCTCTGGGATCATCTCTCAGCTTCTAGGATATCTAGACTCATACCGTGTCTGAACCCTGACAGTCCTGAATTCATTTCCTTTTGGTGAGGGACAATACTGTATTTCAGATGTCGTGTCCAGGGAATTCAGTCTTGGGAGCCAGACTTGTTCAAAGCCAGGTTTGAACAGGAACAAAGAGCTGAGCCCTTCCTCATGTGCTCAGAGAGGTTCAGCTCTTATTCAGAGCCAAGAGATACAACTGCAGAAATTTAATTAACATTGCAAACCCCTTTAAAGCAGGGTTTCTGGCAAAATTACCAGCTCCATGGGTAGGATGCCTGAGTGGCCTCTACAGGGATCTGTCTCTAAATAACAAATGCTTCTTTGCCTGGACAGTTGCTAGGACAATAGAGAAAACTGATATGGCCCGTTCCTCTGAACCCTAAAGAGAAAACTAATTGGCAGCCAACTCCCAGCACATCACTTTGGGATGCTCCAAAGAGCTGGAAGGTGCTGGGTGGCAGCTAGGAGCAAGGCAATGTGGCAGCTTGGACCACATGGGGAAGTGCACAGGGTCTGGTCATTGTCTGTGGGTGATGAACCAGGGCTGGTGTGGAGCCCTGAGCAGGTGTTGCTGCAGAGAAGGTCTGCAAATTGGCCATATATTGTTTATAGCAAAAAAAAAAAAAGTGACCACTTGCAGCTATGACTAAGCCTGGAGAAAGAATAATAATAAAGGCAGTGGCAGGTGGAGTAAACTACACACCCAGTTGGTTCCTCCACAAGGATGAGAGGGGCAGAAGAAATTGCTTTGTTGAGATAATCCCAATAGCTCCACTTTTCAAGTGCTTGCAGGTCTCCATCCACATCAGCCTGGAGGAGGAGCTGGTTCCTCGGGGGGCCACATGCTATGGGAATAGCATTGCTTTCTGCTGTGACCGTATCATCACAGTCTAGACGGGACGTGCTCAAGCCATCCAAAAAGGAGGTGACAAGAACCATCCCTTCTCTGGGGACTGTGCAAAAATAGGGGTGTTAAACTGAGCAGTCACTGCTGGTTCCCAGCAGGCCTCAACTTCAAGGGGCATGAAGGCCTCTTAGCTGGGAAAAAAAAAAAAAAGGCAATTCTGGTCCTTGTTAAGAACAATAAAGGAAATTAGTTGTTTCTACGGCATCAAAACAGCTGAAGGAAGCTGGTGGACTCCAATCTCCTTGGGCCTGGTTTGCTGGTGGGGTGGGAGGTAACCTCAGCAAGAGCAGCCATCGAAGCAGCTGCAAACAAATCCTTTAAGGACTCTCCTGACATAAATAAACATGGAAAATAAATGATGTCCCCGGCACTCTGCCCTCGACTGATGGGAAACAAGCTGCATTAACATAGTAGTTAAATAACCTGGAAGAGCTTCAAAAGAGACCTGCTCGCCAGCCCCAGGCGAAGGGGGAGCGCTGCCTGCGAGCGTGCAAAACAAGATTAGGAAATGTGTCAGAGCACAAAACGATGCGGTGAGAAAGTACTCGAAAATTGAATTATGAACGATGATGGTTTTCCTACAAGGAAGAGCAGAAAGCAGAGGAGGTATCTGTAGCTGGTGGTGGACGTGGAAGGTGAGGGCAAGGGTGCCAGGTTTGTACCCTGAACTTTGGAGCTGTGACCTGGGAAAGTGACCTGGGTTTTCCATCTGTCACATGAGTGCTAATTGTGCTTTCTGCTGAAATATGCTGAGAGTTAAGATGAGGGCACATAAAGGCTCCCAGGGGACTTGGTGATGTAAATCCCATCTCCATAGGTAGGGTTCCCAGGCAGAGGGGGCTGCCGGGGGGTGCCTGCTTCTGCCGTCGTGGGCGGCTGCCCTGGCTCTTTGTGGCACAGAAAACCTTGAACTTCACCCTTTAGCCCACCCTGCTGCTTCCTGCTTCCCACCGCTTCAGCCCATCTCCTGCTTCATCCTTTAATTAGACGGGATGGGGCGTTTCCCCAGTATTCAGTGCTCTCTGAAAGCTTCTCCCTTACGGCAGCCTCTGGATGGATCGGAGGGGTTACTACTTCTTTTATTCAGACTGTTGCATTTCTGGCTTCTCTAGAAAATTCCTTTTGTTCATTAAAGGACCTGTCTGTTAGGACCCAGATGGCTGCTTTTCTCTCAGCTTTAGAAATCGCCTGCTTAATTTCCCTGGTGCCCTGCCAGCCCCGCACTGGGGAGGGGGAAGGAAACTGTGAGGCAGCAGCAGCAGCATGGCTGAGAGGCTCTTGCAGGGCATCCCTGGCACCATCCCTGCCCACAGGGACAACTCTGGGAAGGATAGGGAGGACCAAAAGCTGCCATGATCTAGTGGGGTGGTGGCTGGAGGACCCTTTCCACCTGCCCAGGGTCTCCTAGTGGTCCTATTTCTCCCTTCTGCCCTACCAAAACAGCACCTGGGGTGCTCAGTCGAGGTGCTTACATCTCTGACAACCTTTTCCTATATCCAGTTTTGTGCTAGTGCTGTTGCCTTGTGTTTTGAATTTGACTCTTAATATTAACTCTTGATTTCAGTGCATTGTGCTTGTGATGCCCATGACCCATGCCTGTGGCAGGCATCAGGTGCCCAAGGCATCCCTGGGCGTCACTGCCCTTGTGTACCAGTGAAGGGCTGGGCACCCCAAAACCCCCCTGCACCATTGGAGTTCAGGACAAGAAAACCAGACAAGACTGAAAGCTGTGCAAGCATTTTAGGTGAGGAGGGGGAGTGCTGCAACCCTGGCTGGGTTTGGGGCGACAGGGGGTGGCCTTGCAGGAACCTGCCCTGCTCTGCTGTGGATTCAAGAGCAAGAAAGCCAGGCTGAGAATTACTTTCATGCTCAAGGGACGGTATGTTACTATCAGGAAACGCCTAAATATTTTTCATATAGTGACTTTTAACATGCAGCTTCATTCCAGAGAAAAATGTTGTTTGGGAGGAGGGCCGCCGTGTGAAAGCAGCACTCCATCAAGGCGGCTGACAGCAGTGCCCTGCCGCGCAGGCAGCGCCGTGTGGCTTTGCTCAGTCATGCATTTTGCAGCCCTTTCTATTCTCCTTCTAAAGCAGCTTTCGCAGGAGAGGCTCCTCCAGGAAGACAAACCCGCAAAAGTTGGTTTGGTGACTCAAGCGATGCAGCTGTGTTGATGTCTTAACTGCAGAAGGAGGCTCAGGACAACTCGTTATTCCCTTGCTGCAGGTAGCATCACGGATAAGTGGCCTCTTTGCTGAGGGGGTGGTAGTGGCTTTTGTGGAGTCAACCTCGTGCTCATTTTCACTGGCTCATTTCACAGCCCCAGCACTGTGTTTTCAGGTGTGTGTTGCTGTTTTATGCAGGAAGAGGAGTTTGGGTCTGAGATGGGTGAGGGGTGTGTGTACTGCAAATGCATCCAGGGATCCGATATGTTGCTGAGGTGCCGTGCACCGTCTCCCACTAGAGGAGGAGGTTCAGCAAGGGGCTGAAGCTGCTGAACCCCTCTGGTCCTCTCCGCTGTAGCTGCCTTTCTTGGAAGACCACCTCCCCTTCATGTTTCAGATGTAGTGCACAAAGTGCATCTTATCCTGAACATGTCTTAATGCAATCATGATAAGTTTAAAGCTCACCTTTGCCGGGCATTCCAATGCACAGGTTTGCTTATTGATTTTTCTGGCTTAACATCCCTTCATCACACCTGGGTTTGGATTAACCTCCTTCATCTCTTGCTTTACTCTTTCTGGCTGCTCCAGATATTCATGCCGTTTTCCCTAAGAGAGTAGAGGACTTACCCTAAAGGACCCCTGACACTAACATTTCATTGCCAGGCGATGGGTGCACCTAATTTAATTCCTTTCCCCTCATTCCAAGGCAGCTGCAGAGCTAAAGCCTCTCATGGGAGAACTTGGCCAGGCTCTGCACATGGCTGGGCCATCTCCTCACTGCCAGAGCTGCTAATTCGGGAGCTACAGGGGCTGCCAGTCTCATGGCAGCACTGGAAAATCATTGCCACTATGGTTAAGTTATGTATTAAATTATGTTAAGTGCTTGAGTATATGCCCTTATTGAAGTATTTGTATAAATCCATCTGCATGCCAGAGAATCATAGAATTATCTGGGCCGGAAGGGACCTTCAAAGGTCATCTAGTCTGACCCCCCGCAATCAGCAGGGACACCCCCAACTAGACCAGGTTGCCCAGGGCCTCGTTGAGCCTCACCTTGAATGTGCCAGGGAAGGGGCCTCAACCACCTCCCTGGGCAACCTGTTCCAGTGCTCCACCACCCTCATTGGAAAGAACTTATTCCTAATCTACAGTCTAAATCTGCTTTTCTTCAGTTTAACCCATTGCCCCTTGTCCTGTCATTGCGGGCCTTTGTAAACAGCTCTCTCCAGCCTTTCTGTAGCCCCCTCAGGTTCTGGAAGGTCGCTATTAGGTCTCTCTGGAACCTCCTCTTCTCCAGGCTGAACAACCCCAGCTCCCTCAGCCTGTCCTCGGAGCAGAGGGGCTCCAACCCCCTGATCATTTTTGTGGCCCTCCTCTGGATCCGCTCCATCAGGTCCATGTTCTTCTTCTATTGAGGGCTCTATACTTGTACACAGTACTCCAGGTGAGGTCTCACCAGAGCAGAGTGTTAGCTCTCATCTATGCCCATCTCACCTCTTTGCTCACAAAGGGAGAAGCGTGGCTTTCACCTGATGGCTTCTCAGGTCTTGTTTTTGCTGAGCACACCTTCACCTTCATAAAACTGTGCACTGTGGGCTGGCCCAGCAGTGTCCACGCAGTGAGGCAGCTGGGAGCTCAGCGCCATTGGGTTTGCTGGTAGGCAAAATTCAACCATTGCACAAACTAAATCTGCTTTCCTTCCTTCAAACATAAGGCTGGTGATGGGTGGCTTGCTTCTGCTCTCCTGCCATGTAGAACAAAAGTGGCTTTTCTGGGAGGATGCTTATGCCCAATACAATCGAGCACAATGTTCCCTAAAGCGCTCCAAATGGATGGATGACAGCGTTTGATGGGGTTTGTATCAACTTTTCATGGAAAGTCCTTTACCTGCTCAGGTCTTTGGCTTCCCACTCATTGTGACAGGCTTGCTATAGTCTTCCACCTTTAGTAAAAGGCTTTGAAATACTGTGATTTTATAGAAAAATGAGCACTGGTGGTTAATGCAAAAGAAATGCCAGAAGCCAGGCAGGTTTTCTTGGCACAGCTTGGTTTGTTGTGCCCATCAGCAGAGCTGGAGGCAATGAGACCAGTGGCCAAGCCTGCACTGGGCAAACCTGGCTGTTGCCACCCAAAGCGGGGAGCCGACCCCAGCTGTGGCAGCAAAAGCCCTGTCAGGTCTGCATTAACCAGCCGTCACCAGCGATGTGGTGTTCCCGATAGGTGAGTGGAGAAACAGCTAATGACTTCTGCCATTTGACAAATGTTTCCTGACACTGCCGGGCAGGTCATCGTTATTTCCCCCGGAGCCATTTGTCTTCTCATCCCCGGCGTGTTTGCATTCAAGCTGCATCCTGCCTTCCCTGGCTCTGCTCAGCAGCTGGTGCCTGGGAGACACTGCCTGTCCCGGGTACCGGGGGGGCAAGGGAGGACTTAATTTACCTCTGTGCACCCTGTGTTTGGCCCTGTTTAAAATCCCCTCTGAGTGCAGGCGGCTGAGTGAAGGTGTCCGTGGGAGTGATGCTGCTGCCTGTGCTCTCAAAGCAACCCGCTGTGTTGGAGAATCACCATCCATGGAGGTAGTTAAAAAATGGATAGACGTGGTGCTTAGAGACATAGAGACATCAGGTTGATGTTTGGACTTGATTGTTTTAAAGGTCCTATCAATCCAGACAATTCTACGAGAAGAGCCTAAGGGATGGTGGGGCACAAGAGGGAACACCTCTTGATGCATTCCCCTTGCTGCCATTGCTGGAAACCAACACCACATTTTCCAAGTTGCTCCACATGTCCAACACTCTGGGTGATGTTGGGCAGCTCCCGTAGGTGATGCAGCCGTTGTTTGAAGTCTCTGTGTGCTGTCCAGGGGGGTGTGCTCCCACTCCAGCCAGTGCTTCCTCCGCTCATCGCAGCCACTGCTGTGCTGAATAATTTACAGAAAAGCTGCCTGGCTCCCAGGAGCTGCTGCTGCCACCTGCCACGCTGTGCCTGCCCCGGGCTGGCTGGCTGGTACGGGTCTGTGATACAGGGCACACGCTGGGAAGCTTTCACCTGATGCTGATGGCAGGGCAGGAGGAGGCAGTGAGCCAGCAACCACGGCAGACTGGCACTAGGAAATCACAGTCACCCTGCGCCTGGGGGACGAGCCAGGGCTAGGACTTGCTGCTGCTCCTGGGAGAAGCTGAGATGCCCAGGTCAGAGCCAGCACTGCTGGCTTTTTGCCGGTGTGAATCCAGGGCTCGGCTGCCTGGCACAGGTCCCCATGCTGAGTTAAACCTCAGGCTGGAGTAAAGCATCCAGAGCTGCTGCACAGTGGCACGTAGAAGGAGAATTGTCTTTCTGAGGTCACCATCATCAGTGTGCCTCAGACCATCTTGCCCTTACAAGGAGCCTGATGGAGGGTGGCAGGTAAAGATATTTGCCCAGACGCAAAAATCCAGACCCAGCAAGCAATTCCCTTGCTCACACCAGCACAACATGACTTTGCTTTGCCAGTGTCTCCTGGGACAAGCCACCAGCACTGAAGGAGCATTTGGTGTGTGATGCTCTGTCCCCAGTCTTTGCACAGGGCACCGTTCTTCACCTTAGATGTGTCTTTAGCAAAAGATGGAAACCTTGGTGAGCTCCAGGCAGTTTTGTCTGGAAATCGATATTTTTGGCCTTGTTCTTGGTTAGAACACTAACTTCAGCCATTTAAAACAAAAGCAAAACAAGGCAGTAAACAAAAGTCTCCAAGCGACTGAATAGCAAGACTTTGCAAACAAGATCAAGACAGAAGAGTCTGGATTTTAATGTTGGAGGAAATGCCTTTTCCTGGGTTTATTTCCCCATGAAAGGGGGAAGCATCTTCGGGCCAGAGCAGGGGCTCCTGTCCTGTGGAGGGGGCACAGGGCAGCAGGGAAAGGCGTGAGGGAGCCGAGGTGCCCAGAAGAGGGATCCAGCCCCGCTGCAGAAGCGGCTGTGCTGGGGGTGCAGAGCTGAAGGCATCGCTCCTGGTTTCCCTGGGCTTTGCCAGTGAGGGAGAGGAGTGTGGCAGTGCTGAGGAGGAAGTCTCACAAGAGAGAGAGACACTCTGCTACGGAGAGCATCGCCACTTGGGAAGCCAGTGTGTATTATTCTTTTTTTATCTCCTTGCTGTGCTGTGAGGTGGTTGGGCTTTTTCCAAATCGCTCCCATGTGGGTGAAGAGCTAGGGGGAGGCTGCGTTCCACATTTCATAATCTGTGTGACTTGATTAATTCAGCTCTATGTTAAAACCTCATGAAATTGGCCAATTTTGCTGAGGTTTAAAATAGATTATATCCATCTCCTAAGTCAGCTTTGCAAATAACCACTTGGCAGCTTCGTAAAATGTTAAAGATAGGGGATAGGCTGCACACTGCCAAGGAGAAGGCATATTTAAAAGAGATAATATGTCTTCTGTGTGAGCCCAAATGAGGAAATAGATGTTTGTGGAGCTCTTTAAAGCATGGTTATGTCAAGAGCAAGAAGAGCACATTTGTTTTTCATTTGTATGCAAGGTGAAGAAAGGACAAGTAATTTTTTTTCTTTTCCTCTGAACTCTTACAATCTCCCACAGTAGAAATCGGTGGTAATTGCTGCAAAATGACCCAACTGGGTCAAGGTGTCATTTTGAACCTTGAGTATCTTTCACTCAGCGAGAAATTCAAATTGTTTGACACTGTGGCAACCCATCACTGGAACACACAGAAATATGGAGAGCAGATGCCAGGCACAAAGCAGCATCGATCTGGGTTCCATGCAGGCCTGGGAAAGGCCAGCCACCGCCTTTCCCGACACCCAAGAGCCTTTTCCATCGATTCATCTTTGTTTTGGGTAATTGGCTTTTGCACGTCAGACTGGGAAGTGTTTCAGAAGCTGCTTTTTTTTTCTTCTTCTTCTTTTCTTTGTGGAATATTTTCTTAGTTTTGAACAAAGAAAGTGTAAGCTTTGAGTTGCTGGGTGAGGATGAAGTTGGACCAGCAGGGCCAGAGTCCTCAGGATGCACACATATGTGGGAGTGATGGTGACCCTACTACTGGCTCCAGCCACAGCCTCGGGGTTGGTGCAACATGCTGTGGAATGGGATGAGTTTTCCTCTTCTGAGCATGCAGCCCTGTGCTGAAGGAGCATGGACACCTGCTCTTGTAGGATGTAACCTCATGTCCCCACTCTGTAATACTGCTCTGTCTCCACTCGCCCGCCTCCCTGGGACAGAGGAAACTCCTGTTTAATTATTCTGCCTTTGATTTTGACAGCACAAATTTCCATTGCTGCCTTCAGAGCCTTCAAGGTTTCCTGCTAGCAAAGATAAAGTCCATTTGCAAAGGCTTTTGGCTCCCAGGAGGGTCCCAGGGCTCCCACACCGGATGAAAGCATGGGGAGGAGCAGAGGGTGATGTGTGCTACAGCCAAGGGACTTTCATCTGACGATCTCAGGGGGCTTCAAAACTGGGAGTTAATCCAGCCTGCAGTGGCACTTCGCAGTCCTGCATAAATAGGGCTGGAGGGATGGGGGCCACGGTTTGGGATGCGCTTGGTGAGTGGCTGATGCTTTGGTTTTTGGGAATGGGGGGTGGGAAGGAGTCAGCAGGTGGGGGCAGATCCTGCTGCACCAGTTGGAACCACACGCCGCTGGTAGGAGCCTGCCTGCAGGAGGCTGGACCGACCCCATCGGGGTGCACAGGCAGTACCAGGGGCACAGAGCATCCCCCTCGCCGCCATTAGCAAATGCTCCGAGTTTGTCTGTGGTGGGAGCTGGAAGGAGCTCATCATCCAGGTGGTCACTCAGAAAAAGTGCTGCGTGCACTTCATTTGACACCACCAGCTGCAAATGTTTTTCTACTGTGTCCTTGCATCAATTCAGACTGTCCTCAGCACCCAAAATCACCCATCAGTTTCATGCCAGCTGTGGTGTCATTAGCATTACTGGCAAAATCTGCTGTTACCTGGGAATATGTCTTTATATCCCACCCTGCTGGAGAGCAGAAGGCTTGCCCAGTGCCCATGACACCTTCCACATAGCACTGGCAGAGCTGGAAAATGCAGAGCGCCATCCCACGGCGGGCAGATGCACCCGATTCCCCTTTGCAGCATGATGGAGTTGTCTCCTCAGGAGCTGCTCTTACGTCTCCCACTTTTCTGAGCTGAAGACATAACAGAGGTGACCCGTGGAAAGGGTTGGTGGGTTCAGGGGAGCTCCCTGCATCTCTCCCCTCCCACCACGTAATGCAAAAATAATCTGGTTAAGGAGGCCTTGCCAGTTGCAGGGAAGCAAAAGGGTAGTCTGTGAGGGCAATCAGGCCAATCCAATTTGATAGCTTAAAAGCCCTGATTTGGCAATCAGTAAAGTATGCACATGTGTATTCTCTTCAGTAATGATTTATTCACCTCCCTAAAACTTAAGCACCTGCTTATTTCCAATTGACCTCACTGGGTCTTAGACAGAAATGCTCACCATAGCAGGACCGAGAGAGAAAGAACATGCTTTCATCTCCAGGTATTCCTTGTTTGACCTATATAATTTTAATATATAACTTCACTGAGGGAATAAATGCAATGAAGAAATGTAAGGTAAAATCTTAGCTGTGTGGGCACCTGTGGTGAAAGTTTTCTCAGTTCTATACGGGTAGAGATTGCATGGGTGGGTTTGTCTTTAATTTCATTTTATTGGAAGGAAAAAGGGAGATAGGCATGTGAAAAATTAAGGTGTTGTGCTGCATATCTTGTGTAATTACAAAAGCTGACAAACATCATTAGAGAAATCTATTTATTAAGCAAACACTGATTGTGGCCTAGTGCTGTTTTCCCCTAGTACAGCTGGGAGGTGAGGGTCTGGCTTTGGCTCTCCTGGGATTATTTTGCAGGGCTGCTGGTGCTCAACAGCTGCGATCAGTGCTTGAGACCTTCTTCATTGTCCATGTGGTTTCACATGCTGTAATGACTCTTCTCCATCCTAAACATGGTGTCGTGGTGCCAAAAAACATCGGTAGGGCAATGTTCTTGCCCAGCTTCATCCAGGGATCTGGCTATGGGTCTCTAGGGCAGAGAGGATGGTGCAGCTGAACGTTTCTTTTTTTTCTGCATGCAGCTCTCAAGCCGGTGTTGCAAGCTCACTGGCAGCCTCTCCTGCCTTGCTGCATGCTAAAGACCTCTCTTGTATATTGATGATTACCAAGAGATGCTCTTTTCACACAAGTTCCTCAGTTACAGCTTCTAAATGAGCATATGTGGCTTGGAGGAGCTGTTTATTGCTACCTTCTGGGTGCTCTGGTACATTAAAGTGTCAGATGCTGAGAGAGTTGCCAGTAGCCTCATTCCAGGACTGTGCTTTTGGAGGAATTGGTGCCTCGTTGTGTATTAAATTATTTATAAGCAGTCTTGTTGGTAGCTGGATTTGAGAATTCAAATGTATATCTGAAATAAAGGTTTTCAATAATGAAATAAGGTAACAAAGAGATAAAGTCATTACATGCATAATTAAAATGATGCATAACTATATGTTCTTTACATAGCCGCTTCACCACCTCAACTAGCTTATTAAGCTGAGTAATCAGCTCCTGAAGCTTCTCCCAGGCCAGGTTTACCTCCTGCTCTTGCTAAAGGTGCTGCAGTGCTGCCTGAAGCACTCCCTCAGAGACAGTGGTCCTACCTCCCCCCTTCCCCTCCAGTTTCTGGGCTTGCAACAACATATGACAAGGCAGAAAGTTTCACACATCCCCTTATGAGATGTATGAGAAGCAGTAAATGTTTCCTCCTTGTCTATTAACTAATCTTGGCTCGGTGCAGAGACAACACGTGGTAGGACAGTGTCCCGGGCTGGGAATGTTTCCTTAGGACAAGCAGCTCTCCCTGCGTGCTGGTGGCTGGGGATGAAGGTGTCTGTTGAGCAAAGCTGAACCAAAACCTCTTTAAACACTGTCTCGGAGCATCCTCTGTCCATGATGGAAAATGCTACTGAGGGGCAGATGGCCTGTGAGAGGTGCTGGCTGTGGGCTCGTGTTCCCATAGGCATCTTGCTGGGGTAGAGAGCCCCAGGGACCTGTGCTGTCCCTCTAACCAAGGGACAGGAAGGGCAGTGTCTGAGGATGCTGCTTGGGTTTTCCCAGGGGTGTCCTGGAGACTCACGGTCAAGAAAGCCACAAAGTGAACTTGAATAACACTGTACCCAGCCAGCTCTTTAATTAAAAAAGTAATTTTTCACCACTTCTCTCGCTAGTCCCAGCTGGAGCCCACACCGTGGTAACTGTGCAAAGAAAAAGAAATACAATCTCCTGCAAACATTCTGTTTTCCCTTGAAGCCCAAAGCCCCCGCAGCACCCAGACCCGTGCAGGGCCGTGCTTCCAGTTTCCGTACCTTCAGCAACGGGAAAGACATCACTTCTGAGCCTCCGAGTTCAAAGAGAATAATTTAAGCTTCTTTAACCTTTCCTCACAAGATCTGTTTCAGAATGAGCCTTGCTGTAAAGTCCACCCTTATGTAACATTAAAATGCACTTATGTGCTGGGGCTTGGGGGGAGGCTTCCTTCTCCCGCTGTTCCCGCTTACCTACTGCCTCTTCTTCCCCCTGGCTTCGTCTGACCGAGCAGCAGGGGATTTTTTGGCTTTGCTTCTGATGTCCTTGTATCCCTGGTGTCAGGATGTCATGGAGCTGCTGTGCCAAGATCCTGCCCATGTTGGCCAGGTCCTGTTCAGCCCTGCTTGGTGGGCCTGTGCACAGGGAGCCAGCAGAGACCCCAGCAGCAAAGAGAGGCAGGAGCAGCCCAATGCGATGTGTTTTCTTGCTGTCCAGGTCAAGTACATCTTGAATTTACTCTGCTTATAATCGTTTGGCTAAAGTTTTCTTACCTAAAGAGCTTGCTTGCTTTCTCCTAATAGTTTTGGTTTTGGTGGATATATTGTTGGATTTATTGTTGGAAATGTTTTCACAGTGGGCTGCTCGAGATGGCCAGGTTTGTCTCCAGTGCTTTGGGTGCAAGCAGGAGGATGGGTGCAGGGGAACAGGGCACTGTGTGCCTGCTTGTTAGTACCAAACCCCCGGGAGATAATCATGAAGGTTTTGTGGGCAGCATCGCTCTGGACTGCTTGGCCAGGCAGGTGGGATGCTGGTGCTGCATATGGGACGTTGCTGGGATGGGGGAGAAATGGCAGAAGTGGTGCTCCTGGCTGGTACAGCGTCTGTGGGGAAGCTGCCTGCCTCTTGCAGTGTGCCAGCCGAAAGCTTGGAGGGTCTGGGGGCAGCTAGAGGTGGGTAGTGGGCCATGCTTACCCAGCCGTGGCAGCATCCGTGGGGGTGAGGCTTTTCCATGCCCCAGTTTTTCCTTGAAGCTGTCTTCATTTTAGAAATCCCTGTAATGCAGCTCACTGCTGCAATCTTCTGTTTAGCCAGATCTTCATCAGAGTCTGTCTTATCTGTGCTTTTGGCTGACACTTGCCTTCTCTCATCAAGCAGTCTGTGATGTTTCTTATCAGGACATGCAATGCTTTTTTTCCTTGCATTTCCTAACCCAGCTCAAATGCTGCTTTTCTACATGATAGGTTTTGGGGGGTGACCCCGTGGAGCCGGCCCACGCCAGGGTCCCCACTGAGTGGGTCTCCAAGCTGTCTTGTCTGTCGCTCAGGCCCCAAAAGCCAGGAAGATGCTTCAATGGTCTTTGTAGTACAACACAGTGTACAATATACTCACTTAAATACAGAGTGAACAAAAAGTCCATTAAAGTAGGCCCTGCTGAGCTGATGGGCTGGGGTTAGTATGTGTGTCTGCCTGCTGCTGCCTTTGTGGTTGTGTTTTTAGCCAGATTAAATTGTCAGGGCAATGGGAATACGTTTTCTTTTGTCCCTCCCTCTCCATCCATCCATCTGAGGATGCCTTTTGCAGACACGTTTATACTCTCACCCGCTGCAAACCATGGCCACGGTCAAGGGTGTGGTGATGGATGACAGAGGAGGAGAGTGACTCTTTGTATCTCCTCACCTGGGTGATGGGATGTGGGGGAGCCATGGGAGTCTTGCCCTGCTTTCAGAGGAGCTGGGGTTTCACCTTTCCCTTGCCTGACCCATTACTCCCAAAAACTGGCAGCCCATGAAGTAGCAAACTGGGAGCAAAATGAGGTAAGACTTTGCAGCAGTGGAAGCGCCAGATTGTGCTTGGTGGTGGCCCTCCAGAGAAAGGCACTTTATAGCTATGGAACTAAGAGGAAAATACAATATTCTAATTTTTGCCGTCCCAGCCATGACAAGGACTTGGTTTGTGGATGCCCCTCTGCAGGGATGAGTAGGGAGCACCTGGCTGTTCCCTGTGAGCTCCATTGCTGCCTGGTGCAGTGCTCCCTCCCACCCATCCAGCAAACTCAATTAATCTGATGTATTTTGGCTTCTGTTTGATCCTTTAGCCTCTCCACTCTACTAATTAACAATTTATTTATTTTTTTTCCCCGAGTTGGCCAGGTTGTAACTACCTCCTGTGTGTTTTCCTCTCGTGTTTTCACCCTGCCTTCCTCTGGAACTCTGGCATAAGCTCTATGCCGGTCACTTTCACTCTTTATTTGGGTGGAGAAATCTGTCTTTCCATCCAGCATAGAGCTGGGTTCATGCATCTGATGTACCAGCCTGCCATTCCAGAGGAAGGCTGGCTTGGTGGTGAAGGAGGCTGGGTCAGGCCGGGCAGGGTCCCGGTGCATTGATGTTGCACCCACAGAAGCACAAGTCTCCATCTCTGAGCCTGTCCCGTGAAGGGCAACTGTGCTCTTGGTTCTTGCCAGCCGAGCCTCTAACAGTGTCTGAAATGCTGCTTCTGAAAGGGAAAAAAAATCCTTCCTGGCTGTTGTCAGTCAGTAATTAAGGCCTGATATATACGAACTGATTTGATTTCTTTCTTTCCCCTCCACGCCCCACCCCTTCTCCATGCCATTATCTGGCTTTGTATAGCTTCAGATATTCCTAATGGTCATAAAATTATCTTGGCCTTTTTAAAAGTCAATACTTGCTACTTAGGAAAACCATGAGCCTACGGGCTGGAAAAGATTCAAGTCTTACTAGCTAAAAGGCATTAATTCACAGAATATATACATAACAATGCTGTCCTGAGTTGCAGTGAGTCCTGCCTGCAAGATTTCTTCCCATGTCTACAAGATGGACTTTGGACATCTTCTTTTATTGCTTTGAAAGCTCAGACTGATGGATGGGTCGTCCAAAGCCACGTGAGGCCTTTGTAATAAAGCAAGAAAAGAGGTAGCTCAATATTAAGTGTCGGGATGATTGAGATCAGCATGGGCTGGCTGAAGCCACCCCTCTCTAGGTTTTCTGTCTGAGCAGTGGCAGAGGAAGGGGCTCTGATGTGTGGGCTTGGCTCCCATGGAGTTACTGTACTTTTGCAGCAGGTCAGCTGGTTCTTCTCTTGTATTTGTTTTTGGGCTGGCTTTTTTCCCCGCCCTGCACTGGCTGTAAGGTCCCCATGTCTGCAGGCAATCAGGCAATGCATCCCTCAACAGCACAATCTGATCAGCTTTCCCCCAGCCCCTGGAGTCTCGCTTCATTGGGAGCACCACCACTTTTATTTGGAGATCCTTATGGAGCCCTGTGCCTGTTTCTCTGCTCGCAGCCACTCACCGGGCCACGCTAACAGCTTGTTTGTGAGGAAGAAAGGAGAGGGGAAAGATGGCAAAAGGTATTCATTTAAGGAAAAAAAGGAGAGAAAGAAAAAGGAAAAGCTGTTGCAAATTCCTCACTCTTCCCACCCAGCCAACTCTGACATAATCTCATTAAATGCAGGCACTCGGCTGCATCCCTGTTCACAGAAACCTGGTTTCTTGCTGCAAATTCACAGGACACTCGCAGGCAAAACCATCGCTTTTCCCAAGGGGCTTATAAATGGTGGCATTAAATACAGAAAAGGGAGCAAAACAAAGGCTACGAGGGGTTCGTTAACCATTATGGCCTGATGCGGGCTGGCGGGGAGCCAGCTGACAGCATCGCTGCCTCCCCAGCCATGCTCCATCAGGTGCAAGTACTTCCCAAAATATAAAAAATAATAATAGGAAAAAAAAATATTTAAGAACCAGATTTTCAAAGAAAACATTGTTTTATTTTTAGCCTGAGGCCTTAACCAGGAAAAAAGGCTAGACAATAATGCATAATGTGGATAATTGCCAAGAGGAATTGAGGATCGGTGGCCGGAGCATCTGCCTGGGATGCGGGGGACGTGTGGTGTCACCTCCAGCTCATGCCTTCTCCTCCCCACTTCCCTTTTGCTGTGTCTCTTGCTGACATGCTGAGGTCTCTCTGGAGGGCTCTGTCTGTGTGTAGCCTCTGTGCACCCCTGCAGGACGGCAGCCCTGGAGCCAGAGGTGCTGTCGCTCACTGAATGGCACTGAGGATTATCATTTGTACTGTTGCTAGAAGAATGTTAATTTTGGTGCTGCTAGATTAAGCAATAACATAAATATGTGATGGGCAATCAGTGTGAAAGCTTAAATTTGCATTAATTTAGGGGTTTACATTTTGATTTCTTTGGTTATTTTACCAAGAACAAGATTAAATTGGTTAAATAGCTTGATTGCTGAAATTGGCCTAATTATGCTCTGAAAGTTGTGCTCCAAGGAAGGGGCTGTGTCCTACCTCCACGGCGGTTGCTGTGGTTTTGCTCAGGATCAGCTGCCTGCTAAAGTGGGCTGATCGCACAGCACCAGCAGATCTGCTTGCACCGAGACGTCTGGATCCTTGCTGTGGAAGAAAATAAAAGATAGCATTTACACTTCTGGCTGTGGCATGTAGAAAAAAGGAAGTGCCATCCTAAACCAGAACAAAACAAAGCTAGTCTGTTGCTCTCTGTGCTGCCTTTGCATTCTGTGGGCTAGATGTACCCCAAAACATCTTCTTAAAGGTGGGGTCGGAGCTGTAGAAAGATGCAGGTGCCCAGAAAGATCAAATTGTCCCATTCTTTGTGTTAAAGGGGGAATAACCCTTATTTACTGATACCTTTATAGCTCTCCTGTGCTCACTGCCATTTGAGCACAGCAGCATTCCTCCTTTCCCAGAGAAAGCAGGAGGAATTGGCATGTTGATAAGGAGGAAGAAGGATTCATCCTGCTCTTTATGGGAAGAAATTAATCACCTCATTGTGTGGACGAGGCATGCAACTCCCATTACTCCATCCCAGGAAACCTTCCAGGTCAGGTTGGTCAGGTCTCTAAGCATCTTCATCTATTTGAAGATGTCCCTGCTCATTGCAGGGGGGGTGGACTAGATGGCCTTTAAAGGTCCCTTCCAACCTGAACTGTTCTATGATGATTCTATGATTCTTCAAGGTTTTGTTGGCCTTTATAAAGGTGTCACCACTCCGTGTTTGTGAGTTCCAGGGGTTACTCATCCCATGGGAAGGCATTTAGCTCCATTTAGGGTATTACCCAGCTTTGTGTGCGTTGCAAATAGATGTACTGGCAAATCACAGGCAGTTTATCTAGTCCAACCAGCAGAACCTATAGACTCTGCAGTTGAAAGATGATGCCGATTCCCTTTTTGCACAAGGTTCAGCAGGAGATGAGATTGTTCTCGTGGTATTTAGGACAGGAGACAGCAGGCCTGGATGGCTGGTTTCCATTTAGTTAACAAATGGTACTTGATATATATGGCCGAAGAGAACGGCGTCTCGCTCAGCATGCCAGGGCATGTCTCTGCTCCTGATGAAGAGCCGTCCTAGTGTTGCAAGGAGAGCAGTTCTGCTCGTGACGTGATACGGATGGTCACTTTGACATTTTCAATCAAATGTGTTGACAGAGTTTGTGTTGTGAAGCTGAAGGAGTCAAAATATATGGGCCTTTAAGAAGTGAAAAAAAAAAAAAAAAGGCAAAACAAACCTGGTGTGATTAAATGTATCCAATTTACCAGATGGATTTCTGCTCTGCTGAGCAGGATGGTCTGTTCCAGGAGTTTCTCTGCATTTCATATTCTGCTTATGTAGGAATGTGAGACCTCTCCATTTAATGAGTTTGATTGGTATCAAAAGTTAGTCTGTGTTGTTCCTGCTGGAATAGCTCTCAGGAAGGGGCCAGGGAATGAATTTCCGCATAAATCTTGCGAGCAGAGAGCAGTGGCTGCCCAAAACGGGAACAGTGCGCTGTGTCCTGCCATCACCACCAATTCCCATAGCCCTCCTCACAGAGGGGAAACACTTTTGGCCAGGATTCAACAAGA
>BJBW01000388.1:0-55550 GCA_004320125.1 Scolopax mira
GACAGGTGACTCAAACCTGACCAACCGGGGTATTCCATCCCATCTGCCCCATGCTCAGTATAAAGCTGAGGGATCAAAGGGTCAGTTCTCTTCCTGGGATGGCCAACGTCTGAAGAGGACCCTGTCTGTTCATCTGCCTTTGATTCTGATCCTGTGTTCCTGACTCCGGAACTGGAATCCAGTTCCCATCCGTTGCTGAGTCCAGTCTGGGACTTCCCCAGTGCCTGCTGGTGACAGGACTGTCACCCTGGGAGCTTGATACGGTTTTGTATATATTGTATCCATTTCATTATTTTCTTCTTTTTATTTTAATTTTAATTCTTCATTAAAGTAGTTTAGTTCATTCTAAACTTCTGTATTTCCTTATCTCTTCCTCTCCTCTCGTTTGGGGGAGGTGGGGGGGAAGGGCCATCTGTCGGTCCGGTTGCAGTGATTTAGACTAAAACCACAACACCCTCAGAGCTATGAAACCTGTGCACTCAGTGCATTGACTCCCATCAGGTCACATGCTAATACCTCTATATATCTTAAGAATCTGCTGGTAGGTCTTTCCATAGAGAAATTTGAATAACTACTTAGTGACTATATCTGTACTCTGCAGTCAGGTATGGACACAACAATTTCCAGAACTGCCTTCTTTCTGATTTAGTGGTAAAAGGTCCCTCTCCCTACATATGTAAAATCTCTGATTTCCAGAGCATTCGTTCTAGCATGAGGTTTTAAACCTAGAAATGGGAATTGCCAGCATGTATGTACAACATTTCCATGTGACAACTCACTGTACTATACAAAGTGTATCAGTTGAAAACGTCCTGCCTGTTACTCAACTATGTGTATGAAAAGAGAAAACTCTGAATAAATGAACCTCATAACCAGAATAGACAGGAAAGAGAAAAGGACCACTGGACAGGGGCAGAAGACACAGTTTTAATCCAATACCCCGTATCTGTATGCAGCTCTGTGTCTAGATTTCTGGAAAGTGATATGAGCTACGCCATCCCCCTGCCTTCCTTCTTCTTAGTGTCTCAAGATCCAAGCCCACAGGACAGATGTCAGCATTCTTCTATCACATCCCTCATCAGACCAGAGAGCCAGGGCATGCTCTTGCCACATCAAGTCAAAGCCATGAAGAAATCTACTAATACAAAGATTAAACTTGAAAATCAAGCTTCCCATGAAAGACAAACTTTGGAAGATCCTGTTATATTTTCTGTATGTGTATATGTATTTAGAGACATCCTGAGTAAAAAAAAATTGAACAGAGGTCTCTGTGTCTTTTCCCATAATCTATGATACATATGTTAGCTTTACAAACACTATTTGTACTTGTAATAGTATTTACTATCTGCTTGCAACATATAGAACTAGACAATACTAAATACTTTGCACTATGAGGGAACACTATCCAGACTGCAATGTCTCCTATGAGATAGTCCTGATGGAAAAGGAAAGTATTTATTTGACATAAAGTATTATAAATTCACTTTAATAATCTACAGAGAACACAAAATGGATGGTAGGTAAAGTTTTCCTGCTGTCTGAGACAGGAGATTTCCTCTGAAGTAGTTCTCTCCACGGTGTATTTCTTGTGTAATCTGGCTGACCCTTTTATTTGGAGTCTGCACTCAGCAAATTACATGCACTTCTGATTTCTTGATGTGGTGGTTGAATTGGTGCTAAATAGCATACACTGTGCAAGCCAGTTGGTCTGAAGAAACGTGTTTGCATCCCGGGCATAGGAAAGGGTGTGCAGCTGCACAGTTGTGCAACATCCTCTTAGACATTAATAAGATGTGATGTGACTTTCCCTGGGAGAAAGTCTAACACAATGCAATGTTCCCATCTTATTAACCGACATTACACAGTATTAGATTTTCATACAATGATGTTCACTGGTCAGCAAACACTGTCTCATATTAACTTCAGTACTAATCAGATATTCAGTAAGAAGAAAATCTGAAATGGTACATTTTGCCCTCTTTAAACTAGATTTCTAGCACTACTCATTTCATATTTCCTGTTTAGGGGCATTACATCATATTCCACATGATGAAAGTTAGAACCAATAGCAAAATCTTTGTATATATTTCATACACATATTTTAATGGAATTCTTCCCCTGCTCCATAGAAGTAAAAATAAAATGTTATCCTATTAGTTTCACTTAGAAACTCTTGCTTTCAGAATTCTAATACTAAAATTTAAGACATTTTGACACTTATTCTGTGACTTGCAAACTTGTGTCACATCCTTGCTCATTGAATTTGTCACATTCTCATGGTGAAAGAAGGAGAAGGTATATCAGAAGAAGGATTCAGCCCTGAGGCAGCACAGACAGTAAGTGTATATTTACGTGCTCTAGCATGCTTTAGTTCATCTAGTGGAGGCCTGGGAAGAGAATAAGGGCATTGGAAAAATAATAACTGTCTTTAAACCATTCTGCCTCTGCAAGGATGAGGAAACCTAAATGGTCTTTTCCCTCTTAATATGAATGTCCCAATTCCAGATTTGTTTATGTATCCCTTCTAAGATGAGATATTTAATAAACTGACTACAAAACGAATCTTTTGGCCTCTTCTTACCCTTGTGGATAAAAGTTCTTGGTGTTTGGTGGTGTTTTGGTAGTAAAGTGGAGGGTGTCTGAGGCATAAATCTCTAGCATAACCTAGATTTTGCCCTAAGTCATCTGTTTTTTCCTTCATTCCTAATATAGCTGGTAAGAACTGCAGGGCCCTGCACAAATTGCACATAAAGGACAGATACTCAGTCTATTTAAGCCCTAAGACCATACTACTTTTCTGGGCTCCATTCTTTCACTGCTGCATTTTGCTCTGGCTTACAAGAGCAAGTAAAGTTTTGTTTCTGGAAGGGTCCAGTGAAGAGACTCTCTAGAGGACAGAGACCTCACAGGAGTCCTTTGCCCCGGGGCAAACGCTGCTGACAAAATCTGTGCATCAGCACACAGAAAGGCCCTGTATACATATGCATGTTTCCTTTGTGCAGGTCACAGTGTTACAGCTTTGACAGGAAAGGAAAGTCAGTGTAGATGGAATATTAGAGTATGTTTGAAAGAGAAGAGAGGATGACATATTTCTACAGCCATAGCTGATTTGTTGAAATTCCTTGACTGTGTAGAGTTACAGATAGTGAAGTCACTTTAACCCTTTTGTGTTTGTGTGTCTGGGTATCTGTTGCTTCAGTTTTGTTTTCTGATTATTTTTTTTCCTTTCCAGATTGGGTTTTTTTACACCCCCTTCCCCTGGCACTAAGTTGATATATGTTGTCAGATTTAGCTTCATAGTCAAAAGAATAAATTGCTGGATTTAATATGTACTTGTTTCAAAGATATTCATTTATTTTGTCACTGAAGAAGATAAAATTAACTGTTGTAACTAAGAATCCAAGCCAAGAATCTGATTCTGAGCCCAGCTTTTTATTTGCATTAGGGTCACAAGCTTATCAGAAAAACAAGGTTACTGAAGTGTGAATTTGAAGACATATGAAAGTGACACCTGTTTGCATTACACCCCTGCAAGGCCCCCCATTCTCTTACTCTGTGAAACCTTTCCAGTCCAGCAAATTCTAAGAGCATGTAAAAAATGTATTCTTCCTTGACAAGTGCTTCTGTTTACAGTACAGCTTTCAAAAGCTGACAGGTATGTCTCAGTGCACTAATTTATTTATCCTATTCACATGCAAAGCTGCACACGGCTTCTCGGTGCTGTCTCAGGTTGAGAACTGAAAGGGGACACTATAGTCAGCTAGTGGCTGCATTTTGACATGGAGCCATCCGTGTCAACTCAGTTTACAGATCAGGGTCTCAAAGTAAGAATCCTGTGAAGTGCAGAACAGGGTGCAGGCCTGGCTGATTTGTGCACTCCTGGACCAAATGTAGTAATCAGCCTGGCGATCACTCTACCCTGATTCTTGCAAAAGGGAGTTTCAGGACACACCCTGAACAGAGTGTTTTGATAAAACACTTCTTTTGATAAAAAAGCAAGTACATTCCAAGCTTGAAGTTTGCAAACCCTATAGGTAATTTTATACAATAAATCCAAAATTACCACGATAACAAGTTTTCTAGGAAATGTTGCAGAGAGTGGAATTTAAAGTATTTAAGTTTTTGCATCATCACTCACTATAAAAGGAATATCAATCGTTCCATTAAAAATAGAGAAAGTAAAGATTGTGCTTCTCTATTTTTAAAACCGGAAGATGGTTCTTCTCTTAGGGTCTTAGATGCAACCAGTTCACCTTTTGTTATAGACTTATCCAGCCCTTATTTGTCTCCATTTCTCTTTTACTTATGTGTCCCCAGCCCTGCTAATATTTATTCTGACAGTCTCTCTGTTAATAATAAAACTCTCAAAAATATTAGTAATCTTGACTGACACATAGACATAGAAATTTCAGAAAACGTCAACTGTGTGTTAAGGCTCCCATTACAGATATTTCACTCCACTCCCCAAAAACAAAGAAACCTCAAAGAAGAAATATTAAATTTCCACAGGAAGGCTGCATACAGACCATTCATAGGCAAAATGAAATTCTCAGTCAGGATATAGTGTTTTGAAATGCTTTTTTCCTTGTTGCTGTCTGTAACAGTCCGTGCACACACTTCCTCTCTAAAGGACAATATTAAGAGGAGCTTAAAAACTCTGCAAAAAGCCAGTGAGACCCCCTGCCAAGAGAGAAAGCAATGCTCATGGAAAGTAAAACTGCTTATTTTATCCTCCTATCTCTCCCCACTCCATTTCACCCAGTAAACGCATACAAAATGAAACAGGAGACAGCAAGACACCCAGTGTAGAGAACAAAGAAAAGCAAGAAGAAAAACATCTGAAGGAAGACCTGATAAAAAAATAACATACTTCTCCCGAAATAGCTCTGTCTAGTTATTTCTATCTAGTGTGTTCTGGAAGGTATATTCATTTGTATTTAATGTTTTAGGTATGGCGTTGTGCTGTAGCCACTGTAAAAATGGACACATTATTTTCTTTTACTGACCACAGTTTCAGCTGTACTATATCCAATGACTGAGAATCCATCTTCAAGTCTGGAGCTGCAGTAGGTGCTTGTAAGCAAAATGGTGGGGTGCAACATAAACCATTCTACATAAATGGTAGAATATCTGCAATGGACTCTGTAGTAGTCTGGTGATGTAAGGCACTATGATAACTGAATATGTACAATTAAAAGTTCACCTAATATTTAGATAGGATCAGCAATCAATCAAGAATATCTACTAAACCTATTTATTTCCCCATTAACTCCATAAACCGAAAGATGATTGTAGAATTAAATACCCCCTGAAATATTTCGTTCAATGTGGAACAAAACATAACAGCTTTTTCTTTGAGTAAGAAGAGCTTCTTGTCACTTTAATTTTTAATTAGTTTTTTGCCATTATTCATAGTAAAACAAACTTAATGATTTGTTGGGTTTTTTTAAAGCTTTTTCCCAGAACCTGTTTCCCCTTTTCTCATGGCTAAGAGCATAAATTGTGCACGGGGCAAAAAACGCTTGTTGCTGCTGTAAAATGAGAGTTTGGAAGAGCAACCTCCAGAAGTTGTCTGCCTGCATTCTGCAAGCTGGACAACCATCCTCAGGGTGCAGAGTACATCTACACTGCTGCTTTGCTTCTTCCCAATGCCTCTGCCTTTGATACTGAAGAGCAACTGGCCAAGCTCAAGTCAGCAGCAAGGTGCTGGAAGATCAGCCCCCACTCAGTGTATACAGTCCACTGAGTCCATTGGCAACTGCAATAGCCCATAATATGTGCCTTCCTTCTTGGTAGGCATTGGAAATAGAAGACATGTAAGAGAGGGTATATCTTGTGGGTCCTGTTTTTTAATACCTGGTCACAGTTTATACACAATAATTGGCCGTGTCAACCACAGGCCATTCTGTTGACAAACTCTTCTCTATCTCAACAGTTTCTTGCTGCAGCACATGTAACATGAACACAATGTCCCAGTGAGACTGGAGCCAGGTAAGCATAATGCAGGGGCAGGACTTTTTTTTGCTTTAAAGAAACAGAGACCACTGACTGCTCCCATGGCTATTCCTGGTTGCCAAGAAACAAAAAGACTAGTCTTTGAGAATAACCATTACTAAACTGATCTTTTCAGACCTAATTCTTTGAACTTCCTGTACTTCTCTATACCCCACTACACATTTTCAGCTGCCATTTCTCCTCCTCTTCTGAGTTCTCTGCTCTTTTCAAACGGTAAGCAAGATATTGAGCAGAAAATACATTTTATTGCCAGCAAGCAACTTTATACAGATTCTGGCGCCAAACCCCAAATATGTTTTCATCTCCTTCTTGATATATATTGTTCTGTTCACCCTTGCCTGAGAGGCACTGTGTAAAAGTAAACAACAGTGTAAGACATGAGACCGCAAGACATTTGCAGGGGAGCAGTACCACCTCCTAGCACACGATTTCCTCCTTTGTTTTCCAAAGGCAATCAATCACGTGTCAGTGAAGAACCTCCCACCTTTCCTGATTTTTTTCCTGTGTAGAATATATTAGTTAAATCTTCCACTTTGACAGCCAAAGGGAAATCTCAGGCTGAAATATTGTTCCCAATTGAAACACGAATTTGTCATACCCTTTTAATCCTATAACGCTTATCTCCTTTGCCACCTTTGGGGTGTATAGACTTTCACTATCATCAAAGTCCCAAGCCCTCTCTCCTCCATTTCCCCATTATAATCCTATAAATAAACATTTGAAGAACAAAAAGGACTAGTTTCTGTATGGGTGGGGGAAGGGCTTTCTGGATGATTTTTGAAAGGACACCACTAAGCTAATCACTCGCCTTGCAGACGTGTGCCCATCTTTTCGGGCTTGCCAAAAGTTTCTTTCATTTGTATGCTTTCATTTTGTGTCAGATTAACCCAATGAAGTGACTTGACAGCCAGATTCAGATCCAAAATGGGCTTGTTTCATAGCCTGCAAGCTCAAATTATTTCCAAGCTTTTTCATATGTCAGCTGCTGTAAACATGCATGGAGATAACAACAAATATCAGAGGTTTGACTGAGCTGGCATTGCAGCTTTCAGTACAGCTTCTTGAAAAGTTCGAAGACATTTTACTAACACAATTTATTCAACTTTTTCCTTTAAAAAATTGTTTTAAAGCCTTGCAGTGCGTTAAAAAAAAAAAAAAAAAAAAAAAAAGAGAGAGAGAGAAAAAGAAAATACTTTCCTCCATGATCACTTACATGAAGCAGCTTTGAAGACAAAACGCTGATTGAGGGTATTTAAGAAATACGAATCATCAGATATTCATATAGCAGTATATGTTTCCAGACAGTACTGTACCTTTCATTTTTCACATAGGTTTCCTCAAAAATCCTGGTTCAAACTTCACCATTTCAGACACTCTATGGAAGTGCAATGTCTAAATGAATATGCTGTGAACCAAGGTTCTAGGCCAGATGCTAGTATTTGGGAGCTTACTTGTTTCTGTTCACATGGAATATTGATATTTTTTTGACAAAAAATAACTTATTTTTGTGCTGTAAACCTGAAACAAAGCAGGAAACTTAATTTGCCAAATTAAAAAAAAATCCTCAAAACTCTCATTGGCTTCAGTTATGTCTGAATTAGGTGCTGTGTTTTTTTCTGGGTCACCAATCATTTGCCAAAGGTAGCCCAACATGTACAGCTAAACTGCCATGAGAAATCTGAATCACATTTATCATTCTTAGGCTTGGTAAAGCAGCAGATGTGAACTCAGAACTAAAATAACGGTGCAAACTACTTCTTTAAAAAGCTTGTTTGTGGTAATGGAAAAATCTGTATCTGGAAAGTGTTACTTAGTAAGTCATAATATTAACTTCAAATTCCAGCAGGGTTCTTCACAAACCGTCCACTTCAACATACATGTGCACATGCATGTATGTTGTCATTTGGGGTTATTTGTGCCTGTGCCAGACTACAAGTCAGGAAAACCAAGGCTGTGTCTGCACACTGTAACACCAGGTAATGCTGGAATATGTTAGCCTGCAGTACATTTCAGGGAGTGCAACCTAAAGTTTTGAGTTCACACGCCTCTTGGAATTTTTTATTTCTTCACTATGAATCATAAGCCAAACTAATTCCAGAAAAGGGGAGAATAAAGATGTCATGTATTATACAGTTTATCAAAATTCCAACTATATTCCTTTCCAACAAACCTAGGAGTTTCATAATTAGCTACCACCAAAGAAAATTGTATTAGTCAGACCAAACAGAACTTTTTGATACACATTTTTCATTGATAGAATGGAAAGAAACCAGAGATGGTATTATCCCTATATTCAGCACTTTTCTACAGGAACCTGAAAGGACATTCAAAAGAGGTCACTGATCTACCAAGTATAATGCATAAGCTTTCAAGTGAAGCATTGAAGATGTGAAAGTTTTTGATTTTCCTGCATGTATTTTAATAATTTTCAATTTGTCAAAGTAAGAGGCATTACATGCTGGGTGTTTTTTCTGTTCAAAATCTTTAGCACCCCATCAAAGGCTGAAGTATTAGCAAATGCCAGAAACAATGTCACAGTAAACCCTTGCTTGATTAAGAATAAGACTGCTTCGCCTGCAATGTCAGTTTAAATAAATGTATAAACAGGATGGTGGGGCAAGATGTAATTAGTTGCTGATTCTGAAATGTTCATTCTCAATGAGGTTAAATCTATTTCAAATAAAGGTGCCACTTAATTCTGAATAGTCAAGGGCTATAATAAACGGCATGTTTCAGGCTTTATAGTCAGAAGTGGAGTGTATATATAGTAAAGCTGAATTTGTATTCTTGCTGTAAACACTTCTGTCTTCAGCACTTATCTCCATTTGAATGACATTAAATTGGAATCTGGTATGTTAGACCAGATGTATGTGGTGGTTCCTTTATTTTGAAGGGAAATGATTGGGAGAAGTTTTGAAAAGGTTGTGCTTCCTCATGTAAGAAAGCAAAGCCTACAAATGGGTGCAATAGAGAAAAGATCATTAGGCTTAGGAATTTATTAATTCCCAAATTATATTAACATTAATTTCTTCCCTGGCATTTTGAAATGCTGCCATATGAAGAAGTTAAAATATATAAGATGGGAAAAGTCAGTATCATGAGCATTTATAGTTATCCTTAGTTAGCCTTGTGCATTTATAATTTCCAGATCATTTTAATGGAAATGAACAGCATCACAACAGACTCAAAATACATTCATGCAAAGCCAAAGAGGTGACAGAGTATATTAGTGTATACAGGACACCTTCATAGTTGAGTAAGGGTGTTGCGATGGTAGTAAAGTCCAAATATTACTGAGAAATTATATAAATTCCCCTCTTGAGAGATAATTTCACAATGGCTTGAGTGTAAATCCACAGAGCCTGTATCCTAACTTTCATGTTTGTATTTCACTAAGCCTAGAAAAGCTTGTGATGTCAGACTTAGAGTGAAGCATCTTCTGTATTGGTTTTTTGGTAAGCTTTTGTTGATCTCAAACATATTAAAATAAAAGCTGAGGCTTCAGGATCAGCTGAAGAAAGATGACTGTAGCACATAAACAAGTATAGTCAGAAATTCTACCTGACTCCCCTGAAAAGTGAATCCATCATGGTTCTTAGAGCATTTCATGAAGAGGCCTTCCTTACCATGTCCGCACCATTTTGGGACCCAGAAGGTTGATTCACATAATTTCTAATAACACTGAACTCAGGAAGCACTTGTTTATGGACTTCTGCCATTTTTAACTTACAGGTGACTTAAAAATCTCGGTTTATGTCCACTGAATCAGCCTCCTAGGGCTGTGTACCACTGCAGTTTCTGCAATAGTAGACACAAAATTATGTTTCCCATTAACATTAATATTCATGCACGTCTTTTAATAGCGTTTAAACAGGTACTTAAGTTTCCTTCAGTAGACATGTTTTCCAGAAGTGGGATAGAGGACAGAGGACGGATGAGGAACTTACACTCTGGAGTCATTTGGAAGAAACTCAGTTTTATCTTTAACAGTGTACAACACCAAAATATTGTGATAAAAGCAAGACTGGACTTGTGAGTTCGAGGAAGGGACATATAAATAGTGCAAACATAAGAATAACAGTAACTGCCTGGGTATACTGTTACTCAATATTGTTCTCACCAAATAACCTAAATCTATATATTATATATTTTGAAATTTTTCATATGAGTGTGGACTTGACTTCTTTAATGTGGTTATTTGCAAAATTGTATTATTTTTCAATTGACTGAGAATGTAAAAATTAGTTAGATATTCACTGAGAACACTACTCCAAGAAGATCAGATCTTGTTCTTCAGTCTCTGGAGAATTTTTTTTACCTTTGCAGTAAACCAAGAAGCTGTGACACAGAGACAAACAGTGCACACACATAGTCAGGAACAAAATGAAATTTTAGTCATTCCTCTGCCTTAACCACACCTTACAAAGACTTACGAGAAAATTATACTGCTGGAAGACCTACTTTTCTTTATTGACACATACACAAAATAAAGTTGAATTTGTATTCTTGCCCCAAACACCTCTGTCTTCAGAACTTATTCCCATTTAAGTGACATTAAATTGGAACATGGTATCTCAGTTCTAACAAAACCTCAGTAGATGGTTTACCACCTTATTTACCCTCTCCAGGGTCACAAAGACTAGGTGGGTGTTTGCAAAGATTTGTGTCAGACAGGTAGGTTCTACCATTTAAACCGCATGTCAAAGACAGGCCTAAATTTTATTCTGGTATGTACTTAATGCATTTTGTACTTCTTAAGCTACCTATGTCCAAATTTATGCAGATGATTTTCCCCTCTATCAGTTTTTTTGTCTACTGTATACATATATATTTTGTCTACTCATGTAGACTCAGGCTTCCACATTTGCAAGCTTTTCATCATTAGCTTGCTCTCCAGGAACTCCAGTAAAAGAGTAGCCTTTAAGGGCATTAGTGCAAGTCTTTCTTCTTGCAGGAAAAGACTATTGCAGAAAACTCACCTTTGCAGAGTTTTCAGAGGATCTTTTCTAGCAATGATACAAAGGTCACATCATCACCTCCCGAAGCAACCAATTTACTTTACTATGTTTGTGAATTCTCTTTTCTTTATCTAGATTTATATTTTTAAAGTTACTGAGTCTCACTAGTGTTGCAGTAATAATCTTTTGTACGTGTCACATATTCATACTCAAAAATAAGTAATATGGTCTCTGAAGTTAAGACTAACTGACTGCAGTCTATCCCAGTGCTTAGAACCCAGGGCTTGTGAAAGTAAACAAGTAGCTCTGCTTCACAACCTTATTCACCACAGGGGAAGGGAGTGAGAAGAATACAGTGGGTTTTACTCCTTGTGAAATGTATTTTTGAGTAAAGTCATGTTGAGGATTGATAAGGAAGCAGGGTGGGGGGTGGGGGGAAGGTTTATGGCTTAAATTCCTTTCAATGGCCTATTCAAAACAAGTTTGCTTAATTAACTAAAGCTAGAATAATTTGTCTGTCCCTCCAGCATACACAGCATGAAGAAAGGACAGTCCAAATTCAAGGTCAGTAAGTCTCTTGAAATTACATGTAGTAATTACCAGTTCCACACACATCAGGGCATCTTTCCTCAAAAGAATGCAAAGAACACTATTTGGATTGGTTTGCCCTATGTATAACAATGTATACACTGAATCTGAAAAGGACTCTACATCTTATGTTTAATGTGGAGAATAAAACACCATTCTATGTCTAATTCCCAGGAAGGACTTTAAAACCATGGCAATCATTAACTTTCTAGTAGTCTTCTGCTTAAGATCTTAAAAATGTGTCTCTTTACATAAATCAAACATTACAAACCATATTAAACCTGAATGTGGTGTGAAATTATTTTTTAAACATTATAAAATATAAATATAAAACATATGTATGTATACATGTAACATATATAAATATAAAACATATAAAACACATATAAAGCATAACATTTGAGCTGCAAAATAGAGTTTCAGATTAAGATCTGTCTATCAACAATCCATCCCACCCCCTATCCTTGCCCAGAATACAAGCAATTACAAAGAGACTAAGTCAGCATTTGCTGGGAAGATACTTTTTGGCTTTGTTTTGATAAGAACTTCTCCAAATGGTTCATATTAACCACTAGAACTGCTCTGAACTTTCTGTGTTTATTTGTACAAGCCCAAGTAAATTTGTTCACTGAAAGTACTGGCTGAAAGACAGCTTTAGTGGTGGGTTTAGAGTCAGGCAGCCACATGAAAGAATTTGTTTCTCTGTTTTGTATTAGGGGTCCTCCACTGTATCATCAGAAGTAAACAATACTCACATGCAAATACGAGGAACAGGGCTGAGCCACAATAGCAGTAAATTTTAAAGCAAGCTCACTTTGCTATGTTCTGCAGATTGACATATCTACCAAGATTTACCTTGTACAAGTGACATTTCTGTTTGTTTCGTGCCTTCTTCCCCTTTTCTCCATACCACAATGATATACCATCAACAACTGTAAAAGATTTTAAAGTCTGTTAGTATGCATTCTCCAAAGAACCTGCTGTGCAAAACACCTCTTACACAGTGCATAGATTGCCTTTCCTCCCAGAGCAGCACAGCTAAAGGAATACAGGTTGGCTTCTAATTAAGACACAAGATCATTCATATAGCAACGTAATATAAACATGTTGAAAAAAAAGCAGCAGAACTTGTAGAAGCTGCATCTGAATAAGGAAAGTCTGCTCAAAATCTGGCCTATGGAAGACAGATGGAGAAAAATGTTTAAGACTTCCCACTGCTCTTTCTATAGACTGCCAGTAAAAAATCACCTTTGAAGTTTCATATTTATGGTCAGAGGTCAAAATTAACAGATTTCATTTTGTTTCCTGATAAAGACTTCTGTTGTTCTGTGCATTCAATAGAAATTCAGTAATACCTCAAAGCAAATAAAAACAAAGGTGTATTCTTCTGCTACATGCATGATACAAAGGTAGCCAAATTCAGGTGTTCCCTATTACTATCAGAAGTCGGCAGCACTGCAGAAACACCTCTGCTGTGAAGAGGAAGATTTCACTATTAATTGCAGCCTGGTCAGCTTGCTTCAGAGAAATCTCTGTGAAGCTAGGCTGAAAATTAATACAGAGGGCGACAAATTTAGTCTTTTTGCAGTGATCACCCACATAATCAGTGATGTGTGAGTTTGGTTTGCAGGATTTCACCCACAGAATAACCCCTATTCAGAGACTAAAAATCAAGGGGAATCCGAAACGCAAACTGTGCCAAACAAGTCACCAACAACAACCCTTCAAACAGCCCTCTGAAAAGTCATCTTAGAGTACAGCTGTACTGACACAAGCTCTTCATAACCCTCATTATATGTGCTGTGATTGTCAAGGGAATATAATGCTGAATCATAATCATCCAAGTCATAGTAAAGTAGTAAAGCAATGTAAAATCACCTTTTTTTTTGTCATCTGCAGAGTCTGTCTCCTCCCTATAAACCATCTTTTTGAATCCCTACTGCCTGCAGGAGCGCTGACATGAATACTTGCAGCTGTGTACAAATTGTTAGGAATGGTTCATGGTCTTGAAAGCTTCCAGATTTTGTAATATGACTCATACACTTTGACAATTTTAAAAAATCTTCATTATTTCTAGATTCTTCTGTTCTGAGGTACTATACCTATATAGAGTAACTAGAATATAAGAGGGATCACTTCTAAAAAGACCACTGGCACACAAACAAAATACATTTCAGATAGCGCAATCTTTATTCTTTTGGACTTGATCATAGAAATGGGCTGGTTTTCAGATTAATTAGATGGTGAGTACTATGCAAGGAGTACATTGCAAGGATTTTTTTTTATTACAAAGAACTTTCAAAAAAATGAGGTAAGTTTTGAGTTATAATTACAATTTATTGTATAAGAAAAATATTTAAAATATCAATACAATGTATTTAAAAGATTTTTGCCAGATTTTGCTTGAATAAAGGATTTGGTTCCAACAAAGTGATTTTTATACATGCAAGACCCAATCAACGCTAATACAGAATTAGATGTATTTAGTAAATGACAATGGAACAACAAGAATAACAAGCAAGTAAAAACATAGGAATTTTTTTGAGGATCATCTTAGTTGTTCAGTCATCAGCAAAAGGTATAGGTAATTTTCCTGCTTCAATAAGGATCTGCCTAACAAAATAAACAAAAGCAGAATATTGACTGGAGAAAATTCCATCCTCAGATAATGATATTAAAAAATGTTAAGCAACTGAGTGTAAGGAAGAGGCACTGATGAATTTTTCCAATAATTTTATTCCACTAATGCATTTTATAGCTCTTTTAAAGTTTTGAGATCTTAAAGTTTCTTTGGTTTTGCATTATCTAAATGAATCATTTGACTACATGGTTCTAAATTTTCAGTATTCTGGCTCTGAAGCCCTGAAGAACTTATTACAATTTCTATCAGCATAATAATAGTGACTTCTTTTCTTGTTATTACATCATGTGTCAACAGACTTAAACAATTTCTACAATCTCGCTTTGAAACACAGAGATATATTAAAATATTAATCCAATGGAACAAGTATTCTAGTCTGTAAAGTATCCAAAGTGAGGTTTTTATCCTATTATTATGTGCTACAGCATATACTCTCACTGAAAGAGTATAAAGCCCTGTAATTTCTCTTTTACTAAAATTGTTGAAAGTGCATCTAGCTTTGTGTATATTTATAGCTGCCAATAAACTGGTAATGATGAAGAAAATGAAACTCTTGGATACTAGTCACAGGTAATGGACAGTTCTTAAGGTGGCTGCGTTTCTGATTACAGGTTTGTAAGCTCAGGAATGGTACTGGATGTCACCCCATGCTGCTCAGATGTATCATCTCCTGAACAGATTTTAACTATGAACAAAAAGCAAAGGATGTTTTGAAATGCAAATTCAGATCTCATATTTTCATTCTACATTTACTATTTAATCTTTCCAAAATGTCTGAATAAAACCACAAAACATCACAGCCCTGCTTAATTTCAAAGCACCGAATTCCTTTAATTTAAAAAGCTCCTCAATTGTTATTTGTTTATGGGGAAGGTACAAAGACATACATTATAACCACTCACTGATTAAGCTCCAAGCATATAATTTTGTTTCCATACTTCAAAATGGTAAGTAGTCCTTTCTAACTATGGAGAATGTAGAACTATTTAGTGAATGTTCTGCTTGTTCAGTATTCCCTTTTCTAGCATTTACTTAATAACAGCTAGTTAGAATCAGCTTAGTTGTCGGTTGCATTTTTTATGATCATTACTGCTCAATTCCATGCCAACTTACAGCAAATGTGCTCATATAGCATAGATAATTATGTGTGATTTTCTCCCTTAATGAAAGATAAATAATTTGGCAGTCCTGCCTCATGTATTTTTTCTATTTCAATACAACTCATTGTTTGGATTAGGTCTTTTTTAAATATGGCTTTGCAAGCAGAATAAAATGTGCCTCCTAGATCAATTATGTAGCTTTTAGTGCAAGGTACAGCTATTTGTATCAAAGATTTGCATATGATCATTAAGCACTAATATTACATTACTATTTAATCATAATGATATAGTTCTTTGTTTACAAACTAAATAATTTGCTATATAGGCAGAACACTTTCAAAAGAAAGAGCAGAAGGTACATTTAGAGCAACCAAATAGAATAAAAAGCACTAGTCAGTTCCAATTTCCTTTAGACACTCTTTCTTCTTGTCAATGACTCTTAATGCAAAGAGACACAAGTCAGGGTAGAACAGGACTAAACAAGGACAGAAGTATTTGTGTAATAATTTCTATTTTTAAATCAGATTCTAATTCAAGGTATTAATCTTATAAATCTCAGGTAGGTGTTACGGTTTTACATGATATGAATGAGTGTTCAACAGAAAAGAAAATTTTTAATGGACACCTGTACTTAAAACTGTGGTTGCAAGACTAATCTTCAGTTCTAATTTTTTAATTGCTGGGAGGAAATTTAATTATCAGCCAGAAAAGCCAGACAGCTCTACTTCAGTGTTCTCCAGTGACCATGAATGATGCATAAAGATGTTGAGCGCCACCCAGAACAGCCAGACAAAAAAGATAACAATCAGCTTGGCAGTTTTCATTTATGTGCTCCAGCAATTTTTCTGCAAAAGTGGGACACTGCAAAACAAGGAGAACAAAGAGGACAGAGCAGCTTAGGCAGGTCAGAGTGCTGGTTTATCATCCTACATTTCTTTGGCTGCTGGAAGAGAGATTTGTGCAGGAAAAACAAATACTGAAAGAAGTAGTGGGAAAGAGAAGGGAAGCAAATGAGCTTCTAATTCATCTTTTGCCTAATAATCCTTGCTAAGATAAATTTAATAGGAACAACATTGAGCTCCAATCAAAAATATAATTATTACAGTTAAGGAGTAGTATAAGAAAATAAAGTTAAACCCAAGACATTACTGTTTGCAAGTAAAATCTACTTATGAGGAAAAGACAAATTCAATCTAAAAAATAACAAACATCCATGAGACCAGTATGCTTTGTTTTGATGGCGTGCTTTTCTTTGGTTTGCACCAGCTGAAGCAAGTATCAGCATAATTCCAGCAGAAACATCTATGGGTGACAGAGTGGGTATGCAGCTGAATAAACCATTGGATTAGAGCACTGCTGTGCAGCAGTTTTTATACTTTAAATCAAGCTGTGTTGCTCAGACTGGGAAAAGGAAATTCCAGACATGTAGCTGCTTAGGGCCACCACTGGAGTAAAAGATTTAGGTATGACAAGGTCAAGGAAGAGTCAGGGAAACAAAAGCAGGAATAACAGTTAAGTACTTAGCCGACTAGTATCATACCAGGCTAAAACTCCTTGGTCCTGGTAGCCAAATTTCAAGTGGGATTTCCCCCAGTGGAAGACAATGAAATCATAATGGACAAGGGAGAAACGAATCAAGCCTAAAAACTGGATTAAGATTAAACCCAGTATTTCTTTGCCAACAGTCAAAATTTGCTGTCTTTAAAATAATCCATATATATTCTAACTATATTTTGTAAGCAAGACATGGTTGCTGAACATATTACACAGGAGAATGGAAGGTATGTGAAATGAAATGATTAACCATTCCTGTGTCAGACACATAGCACAGTAATGCACTGAGTGCATTTCAGATGGACCTGAAGAATTGCTGAAGGTAGAGTTGTCTCTCTTCCAACGCAAACGTAAATTCTTCAAGAAAATATATAGAGATTCTATATTATAACACACCACCTGGAATATTATATTTATGCAGAATAGCAGACATGATAATACTCAAATACTATAGCAAGGTTTACATATTACACTTTGGGAGATCATGTACTGACTTCATATATGAACTTGCAGAAAAGTGACTCATTACATGTTTCAGTATGTATACTCTAGCTTATGCAAATGTACTGTCCACCAACAATATATGGAGGATATATGAGCCTTCAGTTCTGGTACTTAGACCAATTTTGTATTCCATATTTTTTCCAGTTTGTTGGAAAATTATTGGAGAAAAGAGAAAGCTAGTAGCCAACATTCTCCTGAGTGTTCAGAACAGTAAGCCATCAACATTATTACAGACCATGTTGGTAGTAGCTGAACCTCAGGAAAAGCAAACATCAGGAAAAGCTGATAGACATTTTGTGTCTCTTTATTTCTAGGAGTTGAAGCTCTTTGTAGTTACAAAAGCTACATTGTTCTGAAATACGGAATACTTTTAAAGAAAAACCCACTACGCACATCAACTTCTGCAAAACTGATGTTATAGCTATCTACCCATTGAACTTCAGGGAGGAAGAACCCTAGTTTTTGCATTATTTCCTGATCTTCTTGGAGTGAATATATCACATTTCACTATATGACTTATACAGTCATTCTGCTGTTTGTAAAAAAAAAAAAAAAAATATTTGCCACCATATTTCCTTTTTTTTGAAAAAAAAACATTTTCTCCTTCAAAACCATTGCAAAATCTTACTGTATCTCAGGCTGAAGTAGAGATTGTAGAGGATTGCAGATAAACAACTAAGAACAAGTATATTCAAATAATGCTCTATTTGATACAGTAATGCCTTGGGATATTCAAAAGCAATGTGTGTTTTCACTATAAACCAGAGAGTATAAATGAGCTTGGACTGTTTCTGCCTTGTCAGTGAATCAAGCAGGTGGATTCACTGTTTTCAAAGTAGGTATTGTAAAAGACAAAATTTGATGTGCTCCTGTTCCATACTGTGTCACCACTTGTTCCTCCTCAGCCGTCTGTCTCATACCATCTTGCAGCTCTCCAGCCTTTACTTTTGTTTGGAAAAGCCTTCCCACCTGCCTTTCCCCTTTATCTTTTATCACACATACCAGAAGACAACATGTTCCTGCAATATTTCACTACAGTAGGTCTTAAGAACCCTGGATGAATGCTAATCCCTTTGCCACAGCTGCCACAAGCTGCATGGCGCCTGAAGCAGCTGAGCACTGATTTTAACTGAAGCATCACACTGCAACAGCAGCTGCATGGGCTTCTCTGCCTCTGGTCCTGATCTGAATTGAACTCTGGGACAAGAACAGCAGTAGGGCCACTAACATTTTCTGCAATGAGCTAAAGGCACAGTAGATTGTAGTAGACAATAACCAGGCAAGAACACTCACGCTTTCAGGCAACATTTAAATACTTCGAACTTGTGCCAATTCTGTGCACAAAAGCAAAATTTACCTGCAATGAATGCAAAAAAAATTGTGAACTAGACAGGAATGTAAATTTTCTATTATCACTGTGAGGCACAACTTTTCATTTAGTTTAAACAAAAGAAAAAGTGAAGGTTCAAAAAAATGTGAGTGTATGCTTTTTCTGAGATATAACTTTTCACACTTAAAAGAAGAAAAATGTGAAATATTTGCTGTGCCAGAATGAACCCTTTATCCTATGCAGTTCTTAAATACTTAGGATGTCATATTTTAAATTCAGAAAAGACCTTGCACTTTGTGGACTATAATCTACTAATAATACAGAGCAGAACTGCTCCTAGACACATACAGCTTTGATAGAAGGCAAACAAGGAAAGAAAAATAAATACAATTATCATAATAGATACAGACAATTTTATAAAGCTCTGATAGGACAACACATTGGCATATACCCTGTAGGCTTGAAAAGTAAAGATGGTCTGGTTTGATATAAACCAAGTAGATTTAAAGAGACCAGACTCTGACTTTTAACATTATATGCTGTTTAAGAACATGACACCAGAAAGTGCTTCAGGAAAGCCATGGCTCAAAGGCTTCTTGACACATTGCTCCTTGGCTTTTTCTGCCTGCAGATTTTTCTCTTCCCCAATCTTACTCCTCCCAGCTTTAATTTCAGACATTCAGGATACATAAGGATAAGCATGGTCATATCTTTGCCCCCCACACTGCTTCTATGGCATCAAGCAGGAGCACTGCAAGATTTAACCTTAAAGAGGTATGGTTCTGTCTCCTAAACACTTTACTCATTATGGAATCAGAGCTCTGAATCCATAATTTTTGTGACATTGAAAACAGGTCAAATTGACTTTCCTCTAAGGGAAAACTTGTCTCCAAATCATGGTCTTTGAACAAGAGTCCTGCTATTATTTTTGTCTGGTGTATCCTTAAGGTTTTAAGGCTTGAAGGTATTTTTAAGGCTTTTAAAATGTCCATTTTCCACCTACTACTCGGAAGACTTCATCTTACTGATGAGTTTCTGAGCTTTACAGCACATTTCAAGTTCCAAGACTTTCCATCAAGTTTTACCGTACTAAGACTGCCTTTCTTTAAGGATTTCCATGCCATTGTTAGCACATGACAACAGGACCTTGGGAAGTTTCATATGGCACAAAAGTGTACTTTTTTGAAAATTTATGATACCATAGAATTGAGTTTCTGCACAGATATTCATAATGTTGTTTCTCGAACTCCCAGTCATGGACAAAACAAAACTTAGCATTGACAAACATAGTCCAGATTTTTATGATCATGTAGTTTTCCTTGGTTTTCAAAAAGTGCTTAGGTTTGTGTGTACCTCTATGCATTGCATAAAGAGGAGTAAATGAAGAAAAGCACAGTCTAAGTGCTTGTGCTTGACAGAAATAACTATTATTTGGTGCATTTGCAGGACCACTAACCATTCCTGGTGAGAACAAGTACTCAGGAGAAATACAGCCACCATTTCACCTATAGCAAGCTAGCAAATCCTACCTGCTGTTGGTGAGTCCTTCCCTTGCCTTAGCAGCCCAAGTACATTGAAAATGTCAGAAAGGATGCCATTTCATAAGCTGGAGAAAAAAAAAGAAATGTTATTCTCTATAGAGTGCATAAATTCTCATTTTCATGTTGTAACAGTAGTCTAACTGTGACGCAACGCTTCATTATTTTACAGCATATACTTAAGTATACTACTAACTAATTCAGCAGTTCACCTTATGCCTTTCTCCATGTACTTACTCTATATTTCAATTTTTCCCTTTTATTTAATCATGCAGCTATGACTTTCTTAAAAACTCTGGAGGAAAATTCTCACGTATTCACTTAAAAGATAGATTTTCCATTAAATAATTCAGTTAAATCAAACTTCCTCAGAGTAGTGCAATACATAATTTGTCATTAATTGCTATTTCCTCCTATTTTTCAGTCTAAGTTGTTTTATCTGAGTGAGGATTTGCAAAAAAAACCAAAAACAAACAACAAAACCACAAAAACAAAAACAAAGACACTATATCTTAGAAGCAAATAGAAACACAAAAAAATATTACGTACACACCCTCAAAATAAAATCTCTCACCATTTCTGGACTCAGCAGAAAATCCAATACTTTTTTGTTTGGTCAGATACAAAGGGCTTTTTTTTTTTGACAGGATCTTGGGCAATTACAGAAAATACACAGTAATAAAATCAAAATTATGCCAACAAAATTGTCCACTTATTCCATGCCATTAAAGCAGTCTGACTTTATCTTGCAGGCTGTAAAGAAAGAATTTAGTTGAATGAATCTTTTTATTTATTATAGCCATCATTTACAACCAACTATGGTTGGTTTCCTCATCCTTCTTAAAAGAGTAGTTTTACTTTTTCAGTTTAGTCCTCTAGCTGCCAGAAAATACATAAACATAACCTAGATAGCATGTCGTATGGACAAATAATACACCACAAATGAGATGCAGTAGCATACACCTGAGAAGATTCAAAAAGCTCTGACATATATTTTATTTGTGGCAGAGGGCGGGGAGGGAAACATCCCTTTTTCATCATTTTAAAGGAAACACAAATTTTTCTACACTGTGTAAGTCACACTAACAATGGACTACAAAAATTCTGTAAATTATAAATTATATTTCCCACAAATTCATTTTATTTGGAAGATAAATGATGCAAGAGTATTTTTCAAGTGTTTGTTTATTGGAGCATAATTTTGGGTTGTTTTTTTTCCTACATCTAGAATACCTGAGGAGAAATCCTTTCTCTGACCAATCTTTAAAGATGGGCAACTGCCTCTCACATGAAAAAAAGAAACAAAACAAACAACAACAACAAAAACAAACACAAAATATCCCACAGAAATACCCCATCCAAACCCAAAACCAATAGTCTTACAAAGTAACAAGGAGCTTCTCTGTGGAAATCTTCCCCTGTTATTCAGGTTACCTCTCTTCTCACTGTTCCATGAAAGCTACACCTTTGACCTTAATATAAGGAGGAGAAGACTCCATGAAAATTTCCTCTAATTTAAATTATAAGAGTTCAAATATCTCTATTATCGCTCAAGATATAAGTAAACATATCACATTCACTTGGTGCATTTCTCTGCCACATTGAGGGAATTTAAATTGGTTTTGTGTTTTTCTTTGCACTTTGCATTTAAGCAGGTCTTGAATTTCATATTCCCACATTATAATTGCAATTCAGTTTATGTACTTCATTTATGTTTACATGTGCAACGGAGTAAAAGGTAGGCTTATTTCTGATACATTACATTTCCTCCCATCCCTGTCAGGAACAGAAAGCATTTTGCAGGACTGCAATTGTGTGGCTTCTGAGCAAAGATAATGGTTGCAGAGAGGCAGAAAAGCAAGAGTCAGAATAGTCAGCCAACTCCACAATAACAACATCGATTCTGTGGATTTGAAAGAGTTAAGCTACAGGAAACAATTTCATTTATGCAACTTCATAATTTTTTTTAATTAATTTCTTGAGCTAGAAAGCAAGCCATCTTATACACATACATTGAAATGCATTGAAATAATGTGCTCATATTATTTTCTACATCAGGAATGTCAAAAGAATAAGTTTTCATAGGAATATTAGAAAATTCCTTGACAGAATCCATCAGATCAATGCTTCACATGCAGCTATCTTCCATGTGAAGATGGTGATAGATTAACAGAAGGCTAGACAAAATTAGCATGGTCAGTATTATTTACATTTGTTCTGTGAAGTTTTTTAATCACTTTCTGTGCAGGCAGGTCCTTTGGATTTTCATCAGAAGAACCTTCAACATTTTAAAGTGTGTTTTTTCCACAGTGTAGATTAAAGTGTACAGATTTTCTAGGTATTTTCTTTTAAATTTATAGGACTTTGCCTGCTTTCAAAAAATATGTTGATATTTTGATTAAAATATTGATTATCTTTTTTGTTGTTGTTAAATATTTCAACCAGGGATAAAAAGTTTTCTTTCTACCCAGAGGCCAATAGGAGGTGAAGTTATGCAGTCACCAGTTATTTATATGGGGACTCTGAGTATTGTAATACAGACAAGGCAGGATCAAGTTGATTTAGTTCTCTAGTAATATTAATTAAGAACTTGACCAATGGTCTCCTTGTGTTGAGAGCAAAAACAAGCCTCTCTGTTTCCATATACCAAGTTATACAATATTCATAATAGTTCTCATCCATTCACAAATCACAAGATGAAATAATAAAAGACCTATCCTAAAATACAGGCATAAAACAGCACACTGAGATGAAACTGCAGCTGACAGTTTTGACACTATTTGCTTGTCACAGATCATGCAAAGAAAGAAACATTGTGGCAGGAAATAGGCAAATGAATGTTAAGCCTTATGCCTTGAAAAAAATAGCTGTTTAAAAATTCAAAAGACAGTAGCATACTTATGAGGATATTTATGTTTCTTCCGTATTACCAAATATTAATCAAATCTCCCTGATACTATTGCAGGGGGGGGAGGGGGAAGGGCAACTTAAATGTGTCTAATTACAAGAAAATGGAATTTTCCATATTTGAGCTTACTTCTTGCATACGTCTATAATTTTCTGCACATTTTAAAACATCTGCTTTGAAAATTATTCATGGAACATACTTTCTATAAGAACAATGTTTATTAGGGGAATTCATGGATGTAATTTCTTTAGCCACCTACCTCAGTTATCAGATGAAATGTAAATAGAGCTAAAGAAGTTTCTGCAGCCAACAGATGCTTATTCTCTACTTGAATATTCACTTGACTTTAGTATCATACAAAAGTAGAACGATGCCAAACAAAGTCTGACTATATGATAGGCAGATTATTTTTTTCCTCTTTGAGGTTAGTTTGTAAATTTACAGCTCTTGAAATCAACAAAAATCTAATAATCAAGTCTACATTCTTGGTAATGTCTGTACAATTAAAACTTCTATTGTACTATATTGTACAGAAAAACATTTCAGCCGAAAAAGTGTTTCACTTGCTAAACACATGCTAGAACTGGAATATGCATTGCAGAAAGCAAGTATTTGTTAAACCTGTTCACATCATATAGATATTTGATATTTATATGCACAAATACATATAAATATATGCAACCATGTGCATGTGTAGGGTTAAAAATGCTCCTAGTTTGGAACCTTAGTACATTTTCACAATGAAGGCTATGTAGACTCTGAATTATTTTTAACCTCAGTAGGCTGAGTACAGACAGCTACGTAGACATATCAGGTTGTAAAACCTTCCCCAGAAGATGGAAATATTATTTGGCTCCACGTAACTTCAGACATACTACTAGTATTATAAAGTCTGCCAGTGGAAGTACAGCCTCATGTGGTTCTTCCAAAAGTCAGTTCACACACGCAGATTTCTAAGACAAAATGCTACACATCATTAACTGTTTATCACTGACTTACATCAGATCTGCCTGTGAAAAACAAAGAGAAATGGTTGAAATAGGTATTTTTTCCTTATTTTCTGCTTTCTTTCAGTCTTCTGCTGACTTTATAATCTCTGTCAACCTTGTAACAAAACTGCTTGATATGAACACAAAGCTTGATCAAAATGAGATTGTTTAAATGGTTGAGAGCTAATTTCAAAACAGGATAAGCATCAATGGTTTCTTTGCAAATGTGCCTACTATACATGGTGCTGTAATAATAATTTTGGTAGCAATAACTCCAGAAGGCCTGGTACACATTCTGATTGGTTTCATATATTACATGGATAATTTGTCTTGAGTTTGAGATCTAAGCTTGAAAATGAAGGATAGGTTATTGCAGCTTCTAAACTATGCTTCTAGGCAGAAGCAAGTCGTGACAGTATGTTGCTGTTATCACAAGCAGAAATGTAAACCCACTATACAGTAACAAAGTACAGATAAATATAAAGACATCACTTTCACATTTGCCTTTAAAGTATAAATTATTATTATATCATATTATTATATATGTTTTTCTTATTGTAAAAATATGCACAGTTTTCAATTAAAAAAAAAAAAAAGATAGAATTTCTGCTCTGAGGAGATTAAAGAAATAAAAAGCTGAAAACTAAAACAAGGAAAACCTGAAAGGTATATGAAGACGTGCAAGCAGAGGAGGATAAGAAGTCTTCCTTGTTCATGTGTTTCTGTGTCTTCCTATAGGCATGTTTTTCTACCCTTCAACATTCTTATTAAAAATTATAAATTACACACAATTTTATCTATATGAGTTTAAAAAAAGTGGCTTACCCCTTGCTGGAAAATCCCTGCTACAGCACCTTCAAAACTGTATAGCTTCACTCAAGTAAATTTATACCTGTAAATAGAATAGGATTGAGAGGTAGGGGTAGGATGTTTCCCTATACTACATGAAGTTTCCAACTTAAGGTGATCCTGTACACATCTATTGCAACGTCGATTTTCCACCTTTGACTGTAAAGAAAAATAGATAGTAATTTGGTGAATTTCCTAGTCTGGCTTTTTCAGTATTCTCAAAAGTCTCTCCTAAATCTCCCTTCTTAACACTTATTGTCTTTTCCCACAACATTTCATAATAAACATAGTCAATTTAACTGATGAAAAATATGAAACAGTATGGATTGATTAAATGAAGGAAGAGCAGCAGATGTCATCTACCTTGACTTCAGCAAAGCTTTTGACACTGTCTCCCATTACATCCTCATTCAAAAATTAAGGAAGTGTGGGATAGATGGACAGTGATGTGGACTGTGTCCTGGTTGTGTGACAGGACTAGAGGGTTCTAATTAATGGAGCAGGGTCAAGTTGGAGGCCTATGACCAGTGGTGTCGCTCAGGGGTCAATACTAGGCCCAGTCCTGTTCTACATATTCATCAATGACCTGGGCAAGGGGACAAAGTGTATCCTCAGCAAATTTGCTGATGATACCAAATTAGGAGGGATGGCTGACACTCCAGAGTCTTTTCAACTTATGTATCTGTTAATGAATTAGGCACAATATGCTTTACAGGCTTGAGTCCTGGAATGCTAAGAGGATTGGTACTTGTGAACCCTGGCACTATTAAACCCTGCTTGATGTCTCTGGGGAAGGTAACAAAACAGCAACTGAGCACTGGAGAAGATAGGCTGACATCTAATGTTGTAAGTTACATTGTGAAAAGATTCTTCAAACATAAAGCAAAGAATGATTCATTGACTTCTGTGATCCTCTATGACTAAGTGAAAAAGAGCCAGAGAGGTGCAAAGCTTGTATTTGCCATCTAGATGCCATTTAATGCAGCCCAGAAAGCAAGAAGTGTTCTGATTGATGCTTTCAAATGTCAAACTGATCTCCCAGGAGTTTCCTGTTAATGCACACACAATGAACACAATTATTCCCATTGCAAGTGAAATAATGAAATGTATTCATGGGGTTAAAAGACCAGCAAACCTGGTAAATCTGTTCCTTGACTACCTGGACACAACACAACAGATGTGCAGTGAATAAACAATGCAGAGCAGCAAATGGAGTCCTGGAAATTCATTGGCTGGGTAAAAAAAAGAAAAAAAATGCTCTGGGTTTCTGTCCTCAAAACATGAAATACTGCTCTCCTCTCTTGACACATTGTCTAAGGATTGAGAGATGTGATTCCTGGCCACATTCCATTATCCCTAAAAGTATGGCGTCTATCCTTGCTGAGGTTAGACAGTTTGGGAAAGCGGGCACAACAGAAGAGAATGTAGTCACACGTGATGCTCTTAGTTACAAGGAAAGCATCACTCAGCATTTCCAAACTTCAGCAAAAACTACTGACATTAGAAATATGAAGATACCATAAGCAAAAAATACTCATAATAACTTCTCTTTCTATTCCAAAATAATTTTCAGCTGACTGTACGTTAAAATTTCAGATCATCCTCCTCTTTTGTATCTTATAATTTCATTCCAAAGACTGAAGAGAAATTTGACTTTGCACAGCAGTCAGCTTAAGTAGATATAAATACAGCATAAGCTAGAAAATATTTCCAGCTGTTGGGAAAATGCTGTGCTTAAAACTGAAAAATCCTGAATACTGCTACTTAGCAAATAGATTGGAATTGCTGTAGAACTGTATTGGCAATTAAGTGCATAATATAAGAACTTTAAAAAGGTGTCTAGGCAGCTATATACCAATAGTTTTTCCAGTATCTTAGCACTTGACATAAATTCTGCAACCTTCACAAATAAGTATTTAGGATGTATAATATAGTTCTTTAAAAAGCTTTTAGCCCGCTAAATCTTTATCTGCCAGAAGAAAAAAAACAAACTGAGAACAGGAGCTGGCTGGATAGTTACTCTGGATAGTTACCCTCTGTGAAAGAAAAGGCTGCATCTGTTTCAAAGTGAAGAAAAATGATCCTCTTCTTAGCACCTGTCCATCTTAAAACACTGGTGGTCAGTGAAATACAAATGTCAGCCTCTGCTTGGCTTAGGTAGAAAGTTTCTGCTTTGCTGTAAGCAAGATTGTATACTAAATTTCTAGTAAATGAAGACTTGACCAGAGTAGAATGACTCTGGTCAAAGACATGAATTGCCTATGTAGTTTAGGAATGGCATTATTACTACTAATTAAGATAAGTGAAAACTATGGGGACTACACAAAATAGTCAGTTTACTCCACAGCCAGACCCAAATTATGGAAACAGATATCATCACATTACTGGCAAAACCACATATATTCTCTAGATGAAACACACTTCTCAGATCCTGCCTTCTGCAGTAAAATAGATATTTGGTTTTTACAGAAATAAATACATTATTTAGCTTGATTCAAACATACCAAGGTTTTATAGTAACATGGACAATATAAGGATTTTGGGAACAGAAAAATACATATGGGAACTGTAGTAATTTTTGGATGATTTTTCATAAATAAGCTGTTTTATTGTCAAAAACAGTAATATTTCTATACACAAATATGTGCATAGTGTAGGCAGTAGGGTGTTATTTTCTGTGCCTCTTTAAAGGGATATTAAATTTTACAAAAAAAAAAAAGGGGAAAAGGAAAAATTGTTTATACAAAGCTTTCTATCAATTTGATGTATTATACTAATATGTGCCTTTTGTGTCATCAATTGATTGATACATAGTTCCTTTCATGTGACAAAATAAGATGTGCAATTAATGAATGTAAATTGCAAGATTATATAAATCCTACCTTAGACTAGAGAAGACAAGGTTTTAACGCGGTTCGAAGATAAACAGTAGTTGGCTTATAGTACCTCCTCCACATCAAGATTACACCAAAATTACAGTAGTATTTGACTATGAGAATTTTACAGCATACAAACATGGATGTGAATACAGACACATTTCCAGGCTTGCTCCGAGTTTGTGACTTACAGATTTGTCACATCATCTTGTGAAAAAAAGCTAATTAAGGGCTGACTGAGATGTGACAGCTACACAAATATATAAATAAAATTCAAGCACTAACATGAATAAGAAAGGCGTAGCAAAATGTTTCACTAATAAGGAAAAAAATCTTGAAAATATAAGGATTGTGTCATGTGCATTATTGCGTCTAGTGAAACTTTGAACAAAGAGAAACTGTATTTGTACTTGGCTCATGTATTTTACAGCAGACAGAGGAAATTTAGAAATACAGACCTTCATGGTAGGAAGAAATTAGATCTCTATTTGTGTTAATTATTGTTAAAAATCCAGCTAAGAACTAGATCATAAAAGAATACTCAGAACAGTAGCGGGCCACTGATCTCTTTGGCAGTCTTTATAAGCCCTTGAGCATATTGCAGTAATTCATATAAACGTATATTAGAAGACCTGGAAGATGTATATATCACACAACAGAGTCTTCAGATCAAACTTGGGAAGAATATAAAATATAGAGCTAATTATATAGCTAAGACCTAAAGTATGATGGGATGATAGTTACAATATTTTACTGTTAGATGGGAAAAAGCAGGAAAGAAATTAAGAGATAGTAATTTGGAACACAGGAAATAACAGAAGAAGCTAAGGGAATTATAGCCTGCTGAGGCCTCCCTGTCTGCCCTCTCACTAACCAATAAACTTCTGTCACATATCATTGCTAAAGAAATTCAAAGTAAGTTGAAATTCTGAAAGAACATTCTGTAATGTGGGAGATGCAATTATCAGATAATTAACAATTTTTAGGTGTTTAGGTCCAGATCTCCACTATTGACCAGCATTCAGACTAAGTATTTAGACAGGGTTAACCATAAAAAAAATTTCCTTAGCATTTAACATTCTTTCAGTAAGACTTGGCAGAGAGGTACAAACGTTATGCAGAAAATATAAAGAAAAAATCAAATCGTGGCTCCAGTGCAGGTTGTGAATATTCAACTCCCAATATTTATTGCAAATAAGGCAATCAAGCCAGGTTTACTAGCTTGATGATAATTTATCTCAGTAGAAATGTTCTTTATATTTTATCAAGTTGATGTAAAGAGAAAGCTCAAAAATTAACAATTACCTTGGCCATATAAAGGCTGGTGCAGGAAAAGTCTATATCATGAATTTCCCATTGACTAGCACACAGTTTAAGCCTGGGGCTGTGAAGAAGAAAAGGAAGATACCTGAATAAAGTCATGTAAGAGATGTGCTCCTCTAGTGCAATAACAATTCGAAATTGAGTCAAATTGAAAAGGTACTGTATGTCTGATCCTAGTAGATTGCAGGGCTGCAGAGACATTCACATCATTGGTCATAAAGCCATGACAAATTTGCATTATATAACATGAAAATTGTTTTGAGTGAATTGAAACAATACATTTAGCTCTAAGTTATGTTCTTCCCGTATTGAGGAAGCTTCTGGGAGCTGAGTGGTGTTCATCAGTTTACTCAATACTTAGCTTCTGTCTGTATGGTCAGAATGAAAATAAGCTGTCATATCCTGAATATTAATGCAGCTTTCAATGCATTGGTTAGTAAATCTTTTTCATACTTTCTACAAATCTGCATATGTCATTTCAGGACAAGGAGTAGAAATGTAAACAGTCATACCAAGCAGATGTAATTTTCACTCATTATGATTTTAGTGTAAAATGTATTTCATCCACTTTCAGGTAAATGCTTTAAAAATGAAATCACTTGTAAATTTAAATACAATGAAAAGGCTTCAAAAATTATTAGATAATTTATCACGTCTTATAAACGTCAGTTCTTTAGAATTGCCAGCAGTGCCAGAACTATTGAAATGCAAAATAAGCAAAAGAAAAAATGTTAACTGGAGTCCTTGTCTGCCATCTCAAATCATTGTTAGCATTAAGTTTCACCAAGAAATTAAATGGCTTTGTTTTACTAGCTGAATTTGCCCAGAGGGAAATCTAATTTATACCAGGTAACTGATATGGTATCAGACATTGTGTTAGACTGTTACATTTCTTTGTGCTTCACGTCATTCAGTATTTCCTTGTTTCTTTTACCAAGCTGTGAGTCACTTGTGGGACAGCAGGACCCATGGCCTTAAGTATACACCCTTACCAGGGTCAGGTTCTATTGCACCTCTTTCCTTTTGAAGGAAACATTCACGTGCAGGCAAGGAGCTGGGAAGGAACTGTCGGTCATTTAACTGGCCTTAACTGGGGAAGAAGGACTGACAACGCACCAGACAGCAAACTCTTCCCCAAGTGCAGATCTCTTCAAATGCATCTTTGCCACTTGTTACCCATAGGCACTTGGTAATATTCTTGTGTTTAAATATGGCAGTAAGAAGTTAGCTGACATACCTCTAATTATGGCTAGTTGATCAATGATTACTGAGAGCAAATTTTAGACTGCATTGGCATTGATTGGTTGGCAGTATAAAGTGGATGAGAGCTAAGTGCATGGTCCTGGCATGACACTGAATATGTCACCTCCTACTACTCAGATAAGTAATAATGTATAGAATTATGTCACTACTATACTTAAAGCACCAGGATTTTTAGTGAAGACAAAGATAAAATGTATCCTGTCTTCCCATCTGCTTTGTTAGACTTGCATATTCTGGTTATAATCTGACTTACTGTGGCAAGATACCTGGTTTATATATAATTTTAAATAATTAGGCATTGAATTAACTTCTGAATAGGTGAAGCTGTAATGTCTGCATTTCCTAGACTAAGAGCTGATAGCACTGCTGGAGGGAGAAAGCCACACCAATCCCAGTGGAAATGGACTTGAACTCAGGAAGTCATTAAGTGAAATGGTAAATGACAATTACTCAGTAGCTGAGCTGCTGAAGAAGGACATTAAAGAAAAACATGAATTTTTTTTTCTTTTTTTTCTCCTATCCTTTTGAGAGTGGCTGAGCAAGAAACTTCTTTAGGCAAAAACATCAACATGTGTCATCCTGAGAAAGAGGTGAGCAGTTTGTTACCCAAAATATAACATCCTCTAGAACAGGTCAAAACAGAGCAATACAGGATGTATAAATATGTGACATTTAATGACAACAGACCCAGAGAAGAGAGGGGGAGCATGAGACTTGATATAAGATTTTTAAGTAATTTTTCTACTTTGACATAAAGATTCTTCCAAATTTGTCACCTTTTAGCATAATCAGAGGCATTTTCTTTATACATGCTTCTGAAATATTTTTTTTTAACATCAGCACAGACTGAACCATTTTACTGCCATTATTCAGGTCTGAATCAATGAAGCGTTAATAAGGTTAAGACATGGAAATTTTCTTTTTACTCATAGATCTGCTCTTTCCTCCCTGATTTTTTTTTTTTTTTTAAAGAGATTTGGCCTAAAGTTAGTTTGGGTTTTCATTTGCTAAGCTTTTGGGGTTTGTTTGTTCTTACTCCCTTCACACCAGGACAAAATCCATGACTTGGCTTCTATGGGAAGGGAAGACTGGAGCTGATGACCTTGGTTAGCCATAGCTACTAAGTAAAACAGCTACTGGCTTCCAGCAAATAATTTGGGAGAGATGGAAGAACAGAGGGAGTACAACACTTTTCTGGGTAGTTGCCTTAGTGTCTTTTGTTATTTTATTATTATTGTTGTTGTTGTTGTTGTTGTTGTTGTTGTTGTTGTTGTTATTATTACTGTGTGTTTGAATTGGCTTTCTTGCGATGTTAATGTAAATGTTATATTTTAGGGTATAATCAGTAATTTCAATCTAGGTTCATCAGTTTTTCTTTAGTTGAGAATCAATAGAAACAATTATTCTCCAGTGAAATAACTCAGGTTACTATTCAGAGAATGATCTTCATCCAGTATATATCAAAGATGTTGACAAATTGAAAATTATTTTTGTTTACCTTCAGCAATTCAGCAATATTTTTCTTAAAAACTATGTTTTTTTAAATTGATAAAAATAGTTATTGAGTTAAGAAAATATTCTGTTAAAAAAAAAAAGGAGCTTAATTAAAAAAAAATCAGTGAAGTCACTATAAACAGTAAGAATATGGTGAAATATTGCTGGTGGTCTCAGATTGATGATATCTTTATAACTTTGGCAATGCTGTCAAAATATATCAGTCCCAAATGTGTTTTAAATAATTTGTTTTCTACTCTTTAAAAAAAAACTGTGCACAACAGTAGAATTGAATGACTTATTGGAATCTCTATTATTTCTTTGTGTAACTCTCCTGTATGATATAAAGTAAATGCATGTTCAACTTAACTGTGACACAACCTTAGAAAAAGCTTAATTTACATCTCCATAATTATTGTTTTCCTTGGAAACTATCCTTCTTCATTTTGGACACCTTCTGGAATAAATATTTATTCTTATTCAATGTGGAAATGCCAAAGACAGACATGTTCTCATCCATCTGACAATAAACCAACACAGTGTTTATAAAGATACCCCTCATTTCTATATAGTAATGAGTGTGTAATAAACAGCAATAAACAGCCAACCAAAGGGGGTTCTTGTGATTTTTCATTTATTGCCTTCATCCTTCAGGACTTTGCTATATTCTGTGAGAAATTCATTCATGCACTGTTACTCCTCACAGACTTCAAAAAATTTTCCTGTATTTTCTATCCAGTGCAACCAAACTCGAAACATTCCTAGAGGTTTTTATATAGGGTTTGGCTTTTTTTTTATTCATGTAAAGAATACACATTATATGTCTTCTTAACAAGAACTGTTTTGTGTAGTTCCAGTTAAATACTTTGGCACACAAGGCAGAGATCTATCCAGTTAATGCTTCCTAATTTCTCACAATCTCTCCAGAGAAGTGATCAGAGAGAGATCCTATTTTTATGGTCCCGTGTTGGAAGTGAGAGCAAAACAGGAAAATCCCTTTCAATCAATGTCTTTAATGTCCAGTCTTCCCAATTGCCTAATGCCTGCCACAGGGAGATTCAGAACAACCTTCTAGCCGTTCCCAGGTGATCCTGTTCTCATGGAAGCAGTTTAAATTACAAAAGCTCCCAAGCATCAAATGTAATTTTCACTAGAACAGTCCCTTGGGGAAACAGGTCTAAAAAAATCTGGTGTACATTAGAAGGTGACCTTGCAGAGCTTTTCACTCCTGAACATGGCAGAACTGTGCCAGAGCAGAGTTGAGTTGGAAGTCTGGCATCATACAATCTGTCTGTCTGCACAGAGACAGCTCAAACACTGTAAGGAACCATTTTTCTGCCTCTCAAGGGAAGGCAGAAATGAGCACAGAGCTCATTTCTTCCCACCCACTTCTGGTTCCATCAGTCATGACAGCTTAAGGAGCAGGAGTAAGCCACCTTGTACTGAATTCATGCAATAAAGAAGGAATTATATTGTAGTCAAACAAAAGGAAAACTAGGCTGATGTAATAGGGAAATGAACTTAAAGAAAGAATACAGGAATAAAGAATGATGTAAAGTGTGCCTGCAATATCTTTTGATATCTTACACTGTTTGAAAACTATACATGACCCTGTAATGAAAAAAAAAGTACTGTATAGTCAAGTTGTAATAGTCATAGCAATATTGTTCCAAATTTATGCATTCCTACATTTCTTCAATTAGCATATATTTATTTATTTTTACATTTATACATTCAAGCATATGCATAGTTATACATATAATTTAATAACAGCTTTTCAGGTTACAAAATCTCCAGCATGGAAAACTGTTGTTATCATCTGCTTGTGTCAGTATCAATATTACTAGGGAAAATTCAACCCATATCTAAAATAAAGTTGTCTACAAGGAAATAACACCATGATCAAATACTAGATCAATTTTTTTAGTAGCACATCTCAAGCATAAGACTAACAAAGTATCTAATAATTAATTATAATTAATTAATCAAATACTGGCTTTATAATTTAGCACAAGCTAAATTAAAATTAGAATTAGAATTAGAGTTTAGCATTTTTCTAATTTTAAAGAAAGTTATAACTGCTTATATTATCCAAACTGATATTTACTCATATAAACAAAATTTATATCTTATAGGAATATCACTTTGAAGAACTTCTTATGAAGAACAAATAATACAGTTACAACAGACTGCCAAAATGGCATTTTGTGCTGTATTCATATATGAGTCCTGAACTTTTCAATAGCCAGAGGCAGAGGGAAGAGTCTAATGTTCTTTTTCCTACTTCCCTTGATTAGCATCAGCTTTTATATAAAGTCAGACAAATTAAATGATCTGTGGCAGTGTTTGTTATTGAACATCCAAAGGGATTAAATTTCATATATTCAGCAATGGATTGAATGTGCCTGAAGAAAAATGTGAAACCAATAAACTACTAGATTATAGTTTACGATACCATATGTAATGTCATCAAAGTGGGTGAACAGCAGCTTCTGAAATATAGTCTCAGTGCAGCGAAAGTCCTATATTCATATGTTCAAGATCAAATACTGGCTTTATAATTTAGCACAAGCTAAATTAAAATTAGAATTAGAATTAGACTTTAGCACTTTCTAACCTGAAATCAACACTATAAACCTTTCCTGATGAAATTAATACAATGACCATGTCTAACATAAGCTTGCCTTGTCACTTCTTGTATAAACCATTAAGGAAATGATGGCAACACCTTGGAAACAATGAAGAGTAATGTTAAATAACAAGTATTTTAATTTGGATGAAAACAACTTTCCCATATACAACTAACCCCAAACAATACCAAATCTCCACCAAACTCCCCTAAACTGTGGGCATTTGACAAGTTTGAGGAAACAGCTCTATCCCAAAACAGTGTAAGGGTTTTCCTTCTTTTGCCACAAACAACTGTACCTTGCAACTTTACTCTGATGACTGTATGCAGCTCTTTAACACACACACACACAAGACGTACTACAGGCAACTGTTTACCTTTGTGATTTTACTTTGTTATTTATCCTGTAGGTAGTAGATTTGTCTTTGTCCCAGAGCCATTCTGCAATAGTGAAGGAGAATGAAAATGTCAACTGCAAAGCCTGCATAAGGGAACTGCATTAAAAAGTTCATAGCTTTTGTAGTCAAGCTGAAGTCACTCTCTCACTTTTTGTTTGCAACATATTTATTAGGTACTACTTACATTATGAAATGTTTTCTTCTGAACAAAAATATTACTTCTTCAATTTATTTTTTTTTAAAGGGGATGTAAGTACAACATTGACCCATATACTCCTCTTGTTTCTTAGCTTAGCTAATATCTCTAAATCCTGCAGCACAACCACATCAAAGGCAGGATTAGGTTTATCCAACCTAAACCTGAACTTCTCATTCTGATCATAGAAGGCCAACACATACTCAGAGATTTGACACAACTATTCTGTCTGCAATCCATTTAGTCCGTTTACTTGTGCATTTCTGGTTTTGTTCCCAAATATACTTTTATTCCCTGTGGCATGCCAAGTCACATTAAAAATTTAAATGCAAAACTTAATGAAGGAAAGTATTTATATTTAGAAAAACTGGTCCTAATCCTTATTCACTCTTTGTATTCTCCTTATAGTGATAAGCCCGCAGTAGAACTTCAGACTGTCTCCTTATAAATCATTGCAGAAAAACAGGAGGTGAATTGATAGTTGTGGCATCAGTCAGCTTCTGAACTCCTTTCTGAACACTTCAAATTTAGAATAAAAATGTCAGCAAAGCTATTGCTGGGCAAAGAACTTCTAGTCTGAATGGCTCTCCAGCACACAAATAATAAATACTGATAGGACGAATATGGACTAAGTACTGAATATATAAAAATCTTGCACCGGTGTCTCATGATGCATTTACCTCCTCTGGCAAGTCCTTTTTTCCCAATTATCTTATAAATACTAATGATGTTGCTCAGCAAGAACATGGCTTGCAAAATCTGGGTTTGAATTATACTCTTAGAAAAAGACTGTAAGTTCCAGCAATAACATTTTTAACATGACCAACAAGATACTTTGCCTTATAATTTTTTATTTATTTATTTATTTTAAAACTGGATAACCTCTAGGGGAGTTAGGGGAGTGGTTTTTAATATTTTTGTTCTAAAAGATAACCACTGGAAAGCAGTAATTATTTATGTTTATTCAGATCTAGTCACATACAGTTTCCATGTCTTTGCGAATAGCCATTTATGTATTCAGTGGTTTATGTGAATATACAATTTAAATATAGACCTACAGCATTACCTAAGGATAATGTACAAGCAAGAATACTTCTTGTGATAACCACAAGTCCTACACCTTAATAACCACAGTTTTCAGGGCTAATTTCAAAAAGCAGAACCTTGAAGTGTTATAATAAAGTCATAATTTCTAGTCTGATGCATTTTTATTCCAGGAAAGCATAATTTAAAGCATAAAATAAGCACATACATAATTTCTGTATAAATTGTGTGATATGTGTATCTGCAGCACTGCAGGAATGGCAAAGACCCAGGTTACTGATTCTTTGCTTCACTGCTTTTAATACAAGTCATCTAACAAGGTAATGAGGTAGACGACAGGAAATTTAATATTAATTTTGCATGGCTTATTCAAACTTTTTTTTTATAAGAGTTTTTTGTGATTTACCTAAACTAATATAATCTATTTGGAGACATCACTGTTTGGATCTATTTACACAGAAGAGCATAACATACTGCAACACAGAATTTACCATTGCCAACGTTATCGCTTGCCTACAGCAAGACAATAAAATCTTGGTTTTCCAAAGCAAATCTTTTTATGCAATGTTGCAGTTGATTTCCTATTCTACAATTGATTTTTATTATATTCCATAGTCAAGCACTTTCAGCAAATTTAAATATTATCTGCAATATGTATTCTTGGAATAAACCTGTTGTAGTCATACAAGGAGTTCTGTAAACTATTCCTGCAGATGATTGTACAGCTTAATGTCCTCAGATTAAAAAGTCTATCACAGCATTTTTATATGCTGAGGGAGGCAAAAAATTTCCAACCAGCAAATCATTGACAAATATTACTTTGAGGTTTGAGAATCTACTCCACACATAGCACTGCACAAAATCGTATAGAATCAAATGAAGGTTTTTTCTGGAAACACCTTCAGTTGGGCCCAGTCTTTATCATTAAAATGCAAAATAGAACATGTGTGAATGAGGATAAACCTCCAGTATTCATAGTACATATTTTCCCATTTCCCAGCACTACAATAGATAGGTAAATAGTCATGGCAATTTTCTGAACAATGGAATATTGTGTGAAGTTAATTTTATACTTCCATTCAAGCAGTCATTGAAATGACAACATTTCCAGCTAAACGTCCTTTGATCTGCGATGACTGCTATTTACCACATGAGCAAGTTCTGTCATTGTTTGAAAAAGCACAAAAATTGCAAGAAATTAGACAGTGATACAAAGGGCTTTCTCCCTACAGTATAACTGTTTTTCAACATGTTGCTTTTTGATGCTAGAGATGGAAATGTCAAGGAGGGCCTCTTGGCCACAGAGATAACCTCCTACATTCTCTCATGGTTTGCTTGGATTGGGAACAGCAAAGACCTGCCCTTGTACAAGGTGTGAGAGACTGCTATGCTTTTTTGTTCTTTTATTCCCTCCTGTTCAGGGCATGATTGTGTTTCCAGGATTATCTTTACAAATGTGTGAAAAGAACTGTGAACCTAGCACTTCTTCAGCTGTGTCATATAAGCTGAAGAAACATTATACTGCGCCCCAAAAATCTGACCACTCTTCTACCCAGAGACCAGTTGCAAGCAGAACCTTAGCAGAAGAATGTGAGCATTTTCATCTGGAAAAGTTTCTGCTATTGTACAGGGATAAGACAGTGGCAATAAACTGCCAGTAACACCTCATAGCTTGTGGTACCTTTAGGTATTTTGAGCTAACAAATCCTAAATTTGCCATACATTGCATTTTTGGGCTGGGACTAGATATTTCTGCTGCTTCTTCTGGACTAAAGAAGGACATACACTGATTGTACTAGCAGAAGTATGGTAAGATGTATTTTAGGTGCATGCTTCATATCTTCTATCCAATGAGAAAAAAGTTTGCATTCATTTTTTATATACTTTATTGCAGTAATGATTGCTTCTTTTCAGGACTTAGAAAATAGATTTTTTTAGGAAGTTTATTTACGTATTACATTAATAATTTAGGAAGTTTCCATCACTGTTCTCTCTTTTTTGCCAGGAAGCCAAGCTTTTGTATTTATATTAATTGCAGAGATGCTGTTTTCTCAGTTACTCAGTTCATTAGCAGTGCAAAAGACTTGAAGCTCTGGTGATATAAATTTTTTAAAGAGGTTCACCTTTCTCAAGGAGCAATGAAAAGGGCAAAGTCATGACAAAATTTCTCATTTTATAATGGGGAATTTATTCAAGCATATTTTTGTTACCATTTATCACTGAGGACAACTTACAATTAAATGCCTTCATTTGCACATAAGTAGCCCAGAAACCTTTTAAATTCCCATGGAAGTCAGTCTGGATTTTCTTTCTTTTTTCCTTATTTTCGTCATTTTCATTTAGTTTGTCAACTCACTGCTGCAACCGGAAATACTCATGTCAACACAGTTAACAATTTTATGCTTGCATATTTGAAGAATTGGCTTTTAGTTAATAGCAAGAGGCTTGTCAAAAGTGCAAGTTGAAAACAGTTTGCTTTGAAGGTATATTTGGGAATACTGGGTGAAAGCAAATTTTCAGGATAGAAACTATCCGTTTGTCCTTTTTTCTTGAATTCTCAGCATATGGGTTAATTGAAACCATTGTTTTCCATTGCCAATTCTTTTTGACACAAACTGCCTTTCAAAGTGTATGCTACCTCTGCACATAATCCAAAGGTATTTGCAAAAACAGATGTCTTTGCCATGCACAGAAAAATAGGCTAAGCCTCTCCTCAACTCTGAAATTTACAAGAATATAAATTTATAGGAACATTATTAAAATAAACACCAACTCGCCTTCTTCAGGAGCCTGGGCACTGTGGTGAAATGGTTGACAATACAGAAAGTAGAATTTATCCCTTATTACTAACCTAACTCAATTGTCAATATACAGTATATTTCTATTTGTACAGATTTATGTCCTACTTCACATAGGCATTATCACATACTTCTGTCAGTGTTATAGTATAAGTCATATTGATGCTTATTCTACATTGTTAGTAAGTTGGAGCATCTAATGAATACAAAACAGAGATAGGATTGTGATGAACAAGCAAGCCACATTTTCATAAGAAAATTGGGCCACGTGGACTGTGAGGACTACGGCACCTTTGCACCCCAGGGAGCAACAGAGTCACTGGGGTAAGAAAGTTTCTTCTGGGAAAGTGGAAGGGCTCTTATAACCAAGTTTCCTGGCCAGCTGCGCATTATTCTGCATACTCCAATCCCTCCTGCTTCCAGCCACTGCCCTGCAGCAGTAGGATACTGCACACCCTGCTTGAACCGCGGCTGCAGGAAGTACACAAACCCATCATCACCCACACAAAACCAGAGTTACATGGGGGCCTCAGTCCAGATGCTTCTCCCGGGGAAACTAAAAGAAAAAAAAATAAAAAAGTCACCTCTGCTTGCCCTCCTGCTTCCTTTGTGTTGGCCTCCCACAAACGTGTTTCCTGACTTACTCCCACGCTGTTCCCCTACCAGGATCGGCATTTCCACTCTCCTAACACAATACCAGTTTCTTATTAAGTCTGTCTTCATTATCCACAGCTTTCAGGACAGTTACAAGAGGAAGACACTTTTATCCACAAAAGTCTGCAAAGCATAGCATTTTTAACAAACTACAGCATCCTGACATTTGTGTCAAATGTACATGATGCATGAGATTTTATTACCCTTATTTTTCTAATACCTGAAGATGACTTTCTTAGTTTCATTTCTGCTTCCATAGGTGGTATAGCGTTTGCAAGATGAGTCTTCGCTTTTACATTTGGGTGTATAGAAACCATCCTTTGTCTCCTGTGAGATCAAAATTGATCTTATCTTTTGAAATAAAAATATTTTATCCTGTCAAGTGACATAAGTGAGTTAATTTTCTTTTTGGGTGGAGCAAGCAGTTTGAATTTACAGACCCAAACATTCCTTTTGATCTATTTTATTTTGATCACCAGATATCCATCTCCCTTCTCTCTTCTTGTAGTTTGCAATTTGTTTTGGTCTTTATATGAATAAAACAGCATTAAGTTGGCTGGATAGTCAACTGTCCCTTACCATTTTCCTCTAGGGACCCAGATGAAAGTAAATGTCCTCATTTATTTTTCTTGTGTACCTTAAGTAATGAAAACATCTGTATTACCTAAGAGCTCTCTAATCATTGGACTGAAATTATATCAACTTCCCTTACCAGTCTTTGTGAATTTTATTACTTGGTTTGTCTGAAAAATACTCCAGGTTATTTTGATAAATAAATATAAATGAAAGATTTTAATACATTCTTCTCTAAATTAAGATAACTTTCTTTGACATTGTGAAAGGAAAAGCAGAAAGTAAGAGAAAAACATCAGTAAAAAAATTAATTTCAACTAGGAGCACAGTTTTCAGACACGGATTGTAATGTATTTTTTAAAAATTCAAACCAAACTAAATGATTTTCCATGTAGGTGTAGGCAAACAGTAGCAATGTCGTGACCTGTTCTTTTTTGTTTCACATGGGAAAGGAATACCAGTAGAGCATATACAGGCATCTGAATCTACTTACTAACACAAATAAACATGAACTATAAAGAAAAAATTCTCTTCAACATATTACTTTTCACAAAAAAAAACCCAGTAACTGCTCTGTTAATGTTAACTTTCAAAATTCTGTTTCACACTTGATATTCTAAGAAAAAATAAAGTATTATATTACTTTGGTTCATTAACAGCACTAGAAAAGGATCAGTTGTAAATTGACATTTGCCTGAATGTAATGATACAAACTGAAGCAACCTTAGCATATGGGCCATTTGTAATCCCTGCCTCTCAGAAAGACAGCTGGATGTAAATGTGTTTATTACATTAAATTTGGGACAAAATTATAGTTGGCCTAATCCAGGAAATTGCCTTTAGCTTGAAAGAGGCAACCCTAGTTTACAACAGAGAAAATTCAGTTCCAAAATATGTTTGGTGCAAAACCTCATTGAGGAGTCTAGACTTGAACTTTAAAAAAGGAAAAAATAATAATAAAAAAGACACTTAGTAGTGTATGAGTTATTCCTCATGAAAAAAAAAAAAAAAAAAAGTGTGTCTGGGTTTCATTTCACATTTCAGGTCCCCACATGCAAAATCCTTCATTTTTCTTCAGCTTCTTTTGAGAAAAAATAATAACATTATTTCAATACTGATAGTGTGTTTGGTACTGTTTTTGTTTTTTTTTAAAAAAAAGAAATTGTATTTGGCTCTTTCTGTTTTATTTACCTACTTCTCTCAATTGGATAACAATAATTTCTAAGGAAAGTTAACCAACTAAAAAATAAGTTTAAACTAAGTTTATAATTTGAGATTAGACTTTTTTTTTAGTAGTGTGACATTTTCCCTTTTCTGTTAGAAAAACATTAAAATCATGATAAAATATTTTTCTTCTACTTTTATTGTAGTTTTTCTTTAGTCCCACTATTTTTCTAGTGTGAAGAAAGGATATAGTGACAGAAAGAAAAATTGAAGTTAAATTCAATTTTTTAAAAGCAGTTTAAAGAACTGTTTTTAAATCAAGATGGTTTATATGTTTATTGAAAAAATATCATAAAACATAGAATTTTTTTTCAAATTTTTTTTTATATCATGATGTCAGAAAAGAGGTAGTTAAGGAGAACCTGTTTATCATAATACACTGAAAACAAGTTCAGTCTGTCTTATTAAATGTCTGCTTTCTTGTTGCCCTTTAATAAGGAAATTTTGTTTCCTCTGATGAAGAAATTACAGTTTTACCTACAAAGTCACTGTGCAATTCATCATATTAAAAGGCTTTGGCAATGCTACTGTTATACTAACATACTATAACAGTGGAACTGGAAAGTAATATTCCAGCAGAAAAAAGTTTCAACACTAAGGATATAAGTTGCACAGATAAAAATGTATCTCCCTTAGCATGTCTAAGACTGTGACTTTGCTTTTTTGCATTACTGTATGCTACTTCTCATAGTTCTATGAATCTGGGAATTTTACTGTATATTGCATCAGTTTCCCATGTAAGGAATTTAATACCTAAGCTAAGACATCAGAGTTTGCATCTCAAGGGTCACTAGGACCCCCAGGAAAAAAGCCTTAAAATCCACAGATCTGTCCCTGGAAGACTCCACCTCTCTGTTCTCCATAAGTGTTTCTGATCAAGCATCATGTTCCAGTAGCAGAGACTTGTGTCCCAGTTCAGCTTCTGCTGGTCTGGAGCTTTAATGAAGGTCAGTTGTCAATGAAAGTCAATGTTGAGTGTCCCAACTCAGGATATAGAGATTGTTCCAGTCACCAAAAAGTTTGTCTCAGACCAGGTAGTTCTGCTTCCTCCAAACTGTTTTCTATGTGTTTGAAGCTTCCTTTGTATCTTCTTTCTTGAACAGATGCAACACTCTCGAATTTTACATTCTTCCTCCACGGAAAGGGGATTTTCCACAGAATTAATATCTAGCCAGTTTTGAGTTTGTAACTGCCTGCTCTAATGACAGGGGGGAAATTTTCTTTCTTTGCGTATGATACCATTTCTCCCCACTGAAAGACAACTGATTGAGTAAATTATAAGCATTGTCCCTCAGAGGCTAAAGGAGTCTTTCTATCCCAACAACAGTCAGAAGAACGCTTGGCCCTTCCTATCTCCATCTCTTCTCAGTCTTCGTTTCTGAAGGATGACCTATTGTATCTCACTCAAGCCAATATAATAACCACATCATCTGATAATCACAGAAGTAAAGTAGGTAACTTATTATGAAAAAACACACATAACTTTTCACTTGTGTCTGTTTCCCTTACAGACATTTAAACAGGCATCTTGATGCAGGCATACACCTACCTTTACCAATTTAGCACTTCAACAAAATGTCACAACATATAAGAAAGACTCTAAGACCATAACTGAAGCTTCACTGTACTCTTCAGTGACAGAATCAGAGTTAAGGTCACCTGTAGCAAGATCTAAAACTGACATTTCTGAAATGGCACTGCATGAATAAGTACTGTGAAAAAATATACAGAAAAAGCAGAATGGAAGAAGACAAAAGGACTAGCAAAGGAATATGAGAAAGGTGAAGGAAATTAAAAGAAGGGATACACAGCTTCTTAATACATAATGGAGGAGAGTTTCTTGAACTAAAATTTCCCAGCTTCTCATTAACAAATCTCTTTCAAATGGGCTGCTCCTGCCTGTCAAAGCACGTTCTCTCAAAGTGCAATGTGGAAACTTTTTATTTATTTTTATTTTTATGGTAACCTTTTCAATCCCCATTGATCTTTGACTAGCATTCAGAAACTTTAAATGTTGTGGCTGCTTCGGTTCGTGGTTTAGAATTTAGTCATCAAGAAATACTGAAAATGCTAAAGATCTTTTTATGTCTCACAGAGCTTTAAGCATGAGCCAACAGTTACTGATGATGCAACATTTTATTTTTATTTTTATTTTACTAGAAAAAGAATTATTTGCCTTTAGTCTCAAGGTAGAGCTTGTAACTTACTAAAGACTTGATTTTAAAACTAGGGTGAAAGGTAGATATTGCCATGACAAGTGAGGTTGTATCTCTGTTGCTAACAAATACTATAACCTTCATCCCTACAAAGGATAAAGAACTGCAGATTTGCTGCTAAAGCATTTATCAGGTTGTATTTGTAGCAATATGAAAAAATATATGTCTTTTTGAAAGGGTTTAAAGCACTGCTGATGACCTGCAATCATGTAAGGCACATTTAGAGCTGGCATCTAGCACCCAAGTGTATCTTGAAGAATGACATGATTACATTCCTGAGCCAGAGTTTCTACTTATTGTTTACCCCCAGGATGTTTTCTCCCAGAAAAAACTTCTTCAACATAGATAATACCGAGAGGCATCCTGCTAATAATGGTATTTCAGCTTTCAATATAGTGATTTTTGCAGGCATTGGCATGTTCATTCCACAACTCTTCATTTGGATATGGCGAGTCAGAGAATACTACCTTAGTTTTACGTTTTGCATATACACTTGTATGTAAGTACATAAACGATTAGTTGAATGGGCTAGTATACCTGCTATAACTTCTCTGAAGACAAAACCTGTACATAGGCACTTCTGGCCCAAAAGCACCACTCCAGTTCTTTCTTGGTTTTTATTCACCATTTCATGAAATTTGGAAGAACTTGCTATCTGAAGTTTCTCAGCTTAGTTTAAACTGGTTTACAATAATAGTGTTTTTGAAGGATAATTCAGAAAATATCTGAATCATCTTTGATTACTTTGAAAACTGAAATTATTGGTGTCCCCTTTGTAGAATACCTGAGCACATGGGAGATCATCTATCGACCTTTTGTGCGAGAAGTAATAATCCTTGTAAATATAACTATTAACTACTGCTACTACTGTGAAAGAAAACAAGAGTATTACTGTTGTGTCCTTCATGTGCTCCTGTATAAGAGATATTAACCAAGCTTTAAATGACCAGTATTACCATATGCTTAATGCTACCTCTTAAGCATATCTTTTAGTTCTGTTGAAATGTCGAATTTTGTTTTCTTTTTCTATAGAAGATGGAAGAAAATATGTTAAATGCCCATATTTCATTTCAAATACGCAAAAATATGCAATTTCAAATTGTATCTGATTCTTTCCTGTGCAAAACATGAACTTTGCTGTGTAAAATGTGATTTAGGTTAGAATTCGGGGGCAGGGGAGCAAGAGATGGACGTAAGTAGATGAAAAAGCTAATTGAGCGAAAGTTGTTTTCACAATTTTTTTAATGCTATTTACAGAGTGACATGAAATATTGGAGCTTGTCCTGAGAAAGCAGAATATTATTGCTAAGGAACCATATATCTATACAGCTGTCATACATGTTTTGGAACAGATGTGAAGTCTGTGTATAAAGAGAAAGAGTAAAGGAGAAAGGGAGATTAAGTACTTTCTCTGCTCCCATGTCCTAAGTTTCCTCTTGGGAGACAGAGACATATAACATGGCAGTTGCCTATTTAACCTTTTCTGAGCTGTGCTAACAGTAATAGAGAGACAGCAGCTTCATCATGTTTTTCCATTTGTACTACCTAATGAAGCATTGTAGAGAGCTATTAATGTAGCAGTAAAGTTGATTCTGGGATGGCAGAAATACCCCGATGTCCCTATTTCCACCCTATGAGCCTGTAAAAATACCATATTTTTGTGCAATGCATACATATACAGTGGAGACTTAGCCACTTCAGGCAAAACTTTGTCCATCTTTACCTGTGCAACATGCCTCTTTCTGTGTACAAGACATTGTCCTACTGCATTCGAGGGAGTTACTCACATAAGTAAAGCCCGTGACATTGAGTTATTAATATACAAGCTTCAGAGCTCTTAGTGCTCATCCTGTGGGACTCTGTAGGTGCACTACAACACAGGGAAATAAAATATCTTTCTCAAATTCACAAAATGAAAAGTAGTTTTTGAAGAAAAACATGATTCTTTTGTCAACAACTAAAATGTAAAAATGAAAGACACTCACTGGCTTCTGTCTCAAAATCCTTTTAAATTCTGGGTACCACGTGACTTAAGCCACTGTCCTACATGCTCAGTTTGTGTCAAACTGAAAGCGATAAGGTAGCTGATATGAGCACATGTAAAATCCTCAAGTAAAGAGGAACGAGCTTCAGGATTAAAAATAATATAATTGAATTCTTTGTTCAGGGTACAACATGGGCTCATGTGATTCATTTTTAGGATATAGACATGGAGCTAGATTTTTAAAGACATTTGAATGCCTAAATATTTGTACTGTTACTTAATTGGGTTATCAGCAGCACCTGATTTCTGAATCTTATTTACAGATAAACTTCTGAAAAATTCTCAGCAGGCATCCATCTTCATTCTATTTAAAAGTCTGGTCCCAGTTTAGCATTTCAAAGATTTAACACAGTATTAGGTTAATTTTAAAATCCTTTCTTTGACATCTTGAGCCCACTCTATGAGTAGGCTTCAGATGTACTTATAAAGGCATTGCTTACATGTGTTTTTCTTTTTCAAGTAATCTACTGTGTCTGAAGTCTGAGAACAGCTGTGAAAGTAATTTTCCATAACTACACAATCGTTTTCCCATTTAAAACAACGGGGAGTGAAATGCCACTATTTCAAATTGAAATCTAACTACCCAAAGCAGCCATATCATGAAAAGCAATGATGAAAGCCTCCCAACCTCCATTACCAGGGCCATCATTTGCTAACACTAATTTTGCCACCAGTTCTTGATGCAGGTATACCCAGTTCTCTGGACTTCTTTTTCCCCTTCTTTACCCTGACCCCAAACAGGATTCACATGCTGTATGCATGTTCTCTTCAGAGCTTATTGGAGACAGCAATACATTACAAGTGAACATCAGGTCACTGGTGATACCTAAATTCAGTACTGTAACAAAGACTGTATGTAGTTCGATGAAGTTTCAGAGGCATGTCTCATGCCTCCATCCTTATTTCTGTACTGAGAAAATTCAGTGCAAAAGTAATGGTAGTTAGAACTTGTACATTGATCAAACCTGGATGCTACCTGAAAGAAACCCACATATAAGACATATCTTGTTATTTATGTGACATACAAATAAATAGAAGAAACAGATTACTTTCTCTAATATCCATTCAAAGTTATATTCACATTTCAGTTTTATTTTTATTTCTACCCCTGTAACTGAATGCTGGCACCCTTTTGACATGTCAGAACAGTAAGATGACCCAGAATAAGGTGTTTACTTAGTGTAGTCTCTCACTTGGAGCTGAGATGTGCACAGCCTGTATCTCCCCTCTGCAGGCGAATCTCCCCTCAGGTGAATAATCATCAGGCAAACTGAATTTATTACTTAATTTCAAGGAAAATCAATTGAACATCAATACTGCTGAATACTCCTGCAGTGTCATGGTAGGTTTAACACATGTGCCTATGTCATCATTCTCTTTTAGGAGCCAACCTCCTAGTCTAGACTGCAAATCCTATGAGGCATTGTAGAAACTCAGGGAAATGTACATTGATATCCAAAAGACATGCATAAATACTTTATGTTTGTCCAACAAACTTCACTGAAACATTTTGATTGCAAATGTCAAATCCTTTGCTGATGTGTTTGTTTATAATAAAAACTTCCTTTAAAGTATCTTCATAATACTCTATTCTGTGCAAAATACTATTTCAAATTTTTCATATCCAAAAGATAAATAATAAAACTATCTCAAGCAATCACACAAAAAACTCCAGCTTCTTTGAAATCCTTCATAAATCAGTTACCTTGTGTCTTTACCATTTAACAGGAAAGTATTTAAACACACATATTCTTTAAGGACCTGCTACACTTTCCACACATCTCTCATGTGCATAATATAGAGTGTTTTTCACTTGCTCAGCTCAAGCTTCACCAAGCCTACTGACACAGAACAATTTCATACTGCAACACTGGTTTTTGTCTTAATATTTTTTTAAAAAAAATAATAAATTATTGCAGAACTATGCCTGTTCTCCAAGATTAGTGAGCACCTCTCCATTGGTATGACTGCAGTCTGAAATTACAAATTCTATCGTTTCCCCCAAGCTTAGAAACATTTAACAAATAAGCATATAAAACTTCTCAAATAATAATAATAAAAATAATTTTAGAAAGCTATTCTAGTAACCTGTTACTGCATCTTCTTGTCCTATTACCATATTAAGCATACAGACTGCTTTTTTACCACGGTAACAAAAACATGTTTCTTTTCATTTATTCAAATGAAGCAGGTTGTAGGTCTCTTCTAACTGAAATATTCTATTCTATTCTATTCTAGTCTATTCTAGTCTAGTCTAGTCTAGTCTAGTCTATTGTAATTACTCATCTGAAAGAGGAACAGGAGTCAAAATATAATCAGAATGTGAAGTTTTGTGAAAATATTTCCAAGAAGAAAATATGACAGTTCCAGAGTGGACTATGTCAGCTCAAAATGTCCCAACATTTTCAAAAGTGAACGGGGAAATCAGACAGCTCCAAAAGCTTCATTTCAAAAGAAAAAAAATAAAAATAAAATTAAAAAATCCCTTCTCCCCTCCAAGAAACCCAAGATTCGTGCAGCAACAGGCTCAATTGGAGTCAGTAGTGTGCCATGGCAGCCAAGAGTACAAACTGCATCCTGGGGTGCGTCAAACACAGTATAACTGACTGATCAGAAACAGTGATTATCCCACTGTATTTAGTGATGGTGTGGCCTCACTTGGAGTACTGTGTGCAGTTTTGGGCCCAGAATTTAAGAAGGATGTGAAGGCACTTGAATGTGTCCAGAAGAGTGATCTCATTACTCTCTACAGCTTCCTGAGAAGAGGAAGTGAAGAAGGAGGTGCTGAGCTGTTCTTCCTGGCATCTGGTGATGGGATGGTGGGAATGGTTCAAAGCTACACCAGGTGAAGTTGAAACTGAACTTTAGGAAGCATTTCTTTACCCAGAGGCTGGTCAAACACTGAAACAGGTTTCCTAAAGAGGTGGATGATGCCCCCTGCCTGACAGTGTTTGGACAGTGCCCTTCATACCATGCCTTAAATTATGTTCAGCCCTGAATTGGTCAGACAGTTGGATTAAATGATCTTTAACATCAAAACAACTAAATTATAGCTCTCTTCTCCCAGAAATTAGTTAGCATTAACAAATCTTCAAACATCAGTCCCTTCTCATATAGTCAACAAAACTTCAGTGTATACTCCTAGCTATAGAGATGCCTGAACAAGGTGAAGTCTTATAAAGCTATTTCTAAAGAAGAATTATCAGCTATGGAGCTGCACAACACCAAGGAGAAATGAATAATATAAACTCATTTATTTTGTCTGAAAGCCAAGCCACATTTATATCAGTGTAGTTCTAACTCATGCCCAATTACTTGATAATTCCTTTCCATTTCAGAAATTTAATTCATTAACAAACAATTAAAGAAAGTACTTGCAAAGTTAAACTTAAATATTTAATATCTCAAAATGCTAATTATTTTGTATAAAATCTCAAATCCATATTAGAAAGCTGCCAAAAGTAAATGATGATAAATGTTGATAAAATATGAAGAAAGCTTTCAATAAAATAGCAAGCCATTCAAGTTTCCTGAACTAGTCTGCTTACTGAACTCAAAGCTCTAAGAAAAAACTCTTGTGAAGCACTTCTTAAACCTGAAAAAAGTTTAAATATTCTGAATAGATTCATACTTAGAAAAAATGGTAAACTTGCAAGTAATCCTCAGTGCAATTCAAAAATACTTTGCAGATACAAACCAAGTTCCATTCCTAATTTAAACACATTTGTGAATTAACCATTGGCTTGACAAACATAAAAGTACAATATGCTGAATCTAATCTTAAAAAACTTTTGAAGGTCTTTAATTCAAAATTCTTACTGGACTACCTTTCATTCTGTTTCTGTGTGCAGCTTAGACAAAAAAGAGATAAAGAGACTGCAACATGCCATAAAGCTAATTGCTGAAGGAAATTGCTGAATCTCAATATTGAAATGCTTTACCAGAACTGGAAAAAAAAAAAATATTCACTTATTTTACTATGTTACACAGCTGATTTAAAAAACAGAATGCATGTAACACTTTGTCTGTGTTGACTGAATACCTAGAGCAAATAAAGGTTGTGTGTTTAAGAGAGAAAAAAATGAAACAGAAAATTATCTACAAATCAAACAACTGCATATGACCATAGGTGGAAAACAACAGTAATGGGAAATTCAGTTGAGAATTGAGGAGAACTGTTGACAAAAGTGTCATGTACTTTCAGTCCATATACTTTTGGTTCAAAAGTTCATGTACTGTTGGAAAAAGTATCTGGAACAAAGACAAAAAGCTGAAAGACCATGAGCAAAATTATAAATTAACTGGTATAAAAATACTTGAGATGATTGTCATAATAGTAAAGCAGGATATAATCTCTTTATAAAAAAGAAAAAGATTAAAAAATGAAAAAAAAGAAAAAATCCCAGCAATGTGTGTTTTGTTAATGAAGTATAATTATTCTCCACCATTCAAAGTGTTGAAGGTCTTTGAATATAAAAAAAACCAAAAACATAGAAGGCATTGTAGTGGTAGGGGTCTGCCAAAAGAACTCAAACTCAGAAAGACCAGTGGACTAAAGCTTTCTTTGTACAACAGGCAGAGTTGCCAGGACATCTAAAATTAGGATTCACAAACTGCTCCAATATGAAAGAACTGTAGTAAAATACAAGCTGTCCAGAAAGTCATTGGAATGAGTATGCAACATGTATGACTTAAGGTGTTTTTAAAAGGCTGTTATTTTAAAGGACTGTAAAGCAACTGCCTTTTTAGGAAGTGAGTGACAAGCTTGATTTCACTTATTTTCCCATTTAAAAACAACAACAAAAAAAGCCAAAAAATAAATAAATTTAAAAAAAAAAACACTGAAAAAGAAACAATCCTTTTGGTCTTTTAGAGCACACGCAGTAGAAGAAAATCAATAAGAAACACCTGGCTGCATCTGGTGCTCTATTTCTAAAAGGAAGAGACAATGTACTTAATGTGCTTAGAAGGAACTTGGAAGAGGCACATCATGCCTTACTTTCTCCTTGTCATACACTCAACATAAACTAGTAACGAATTGAGCAAGGACAGTCTTATATAGCTGTGAGTTATCACACTAGTTAATTAGATGATTTTATTTCTTTCTGTATTTATTATGTAAGGTGAAAAATACTTACATTTCACCGCTATACTGAAAGCAGATGTGTTTGGTTATTATGTGAACACTTGATAAACATGCTACAAGTGAAAACATGTAAGTATTTTATAGTCTGCATATGTAATCATAAAATATCTAACACTGTTTTGTGATAGAGACACATAAAAATCTTCAACATATAAAAGAATGAAACTTTGCTTTTAAGTAGTTTAAGCAGAATAGTTTTCTGTGAGCAATGGATGGTCTTTCTCTAGATCTTTTATTCTTTACAAACCGTATGAACACTGTCATGATTACCTTACCTTCAAACACTATTTACAGACTTCTTTGGGTCAGGATGTTTTTCTAGTAATCTTTACACCAAAGACTACTTCATGTTTGGAACAGAACCCTTCTAAAACACATTCAAGACATCTACCCCAGTAGCTCACTAGCTACTATTGTCCTGCTGCTAGGAGGCTACTTGCAGCCAGTCATAGTCATGATTCAAGTGAACAGCTGCAGTGAGCACCGTTCTTTCACGTTCAGTAGAAGGAATATTTAAATCCACCCTAGTGCACTGATAACTGAGAAGTGGAGGCTATTGCTATAGGAATGGACTATCTGGTACAGATGATGAGTACCTAAGCCATATGAGGAAAAGGATTTCCCTGGTAACTGGTTATTAATAATACGAGGGGTTACAGAATGAATGTGTTACATGCCTGTAAGTAAGAAAGCCAAGAAGAAAGCACAGGAAAAAGCCAAGCAAATAGTAGTCCTGGGGTGAAGCCAGAAAAGAGAACTGACTTTGAGCAGAGCCCTCATTGGAGAAAGAGATTTAAAATTCTAAATAGGAAGTTGTCCTATATAAATCGTTTCTCATGAATGTGGTGAAACAGGGCTTTGTGCACAGTCTTTGTAATAAACAGGATAACATCAAACCAATACCTGTCCACTATCAGTTCTTCTTCCTAAGAGAAATAAATCAGCAAAAGGAATACAACACTGTCTATTCAGTTAACTAGAAGCACTTAATATCCAGGAGATGTTCCTGAAGATGTTATCAAGAGTGTTATACTTGAAGGAAATGTGGCTTTTCGAAAATGATGGTTACCACATTAAAAAAATCAGATTAAAAACAGATTAATATATTAATTCTTTCCAACACCTAGTTCTTATTATTAATAAATCAAAAAGAAGTTATGAAAATACCATTACAGATGTCAACACAATTTACTTGAACAGTGGAACTTTGAAAATATTTAATAAAACTACTTTATGAAATTGGCTCATACATTCATACTATAGTAAAGCATGTAAGAACCAGAAGAGTTAAAATAAATGTTCTATATATATATATAATTCATTTCAGTGCAGCGGTTCAATTAGGCTATCAACAACAAAAAATATCCTTGGGAAGAACACCTTGTGCTTCTTCATCATATAGCTCTGAGACTTAGAAAAAAGGTAAGTTCAAATATTCAGCCACTCAAGTTTCACTGAGTGAAATACGCTCAAAGTAAAGTAAATAATAGAATAAAGGCTACGTTCAAGCAGCCCTAACTGTGGGGAAGAGATGACACTTCAGAAACACTATTTAAGAGTGCCCAGTAACAGTCTATCTAAAGTATTTCTTCAGCAGCCCCAGGGCAGGTTGTCACCTGAGCAAAATTCATCAGTAACACAGTTACGACAGATGCAGTTGTATAGAAAAGATTTAGATAAAAGGAGTACAGAATAAGGAACCTTAGTACTCCTGGGCTTTTGACCTGTGAAATATGTGAAGGCAATTGCATTTGCAAGAAGAAGCTGGGGAGCCCTTCAAGCCACTGGACATGAGAATTAAAGAGGTCAGAGACATGTGAGGAGATTTAATCCATTTTCCTTGACACCTTTTGTAAGAAAACACATTTATTCTCCTGGCTATGTAGGTTTCAAATGTGAGAATGACAGGATATTTTCTATGACAAACCAAAGGAAGATGATATGGCAGATTTCTTAAAAGCATATTATTCTGTTTCTCTCTGGTTTTCTTATGAAGTACCTGAATATATAACATTAGCATAGCTGGAGCTAGTATTTTCCATGTGACCCTAGCATATGCACTTTATTATGAGATCCCAAACTGCATATACAAACAAAAATAATACCACTTCCTCAAAAGCATGCAGAAACCTCTATAAAAATACATCGGTAAACATAAATGGAAGAAAAAATTGGATGGAACAGGAGTTTTCCTCAAAAAAATTTTATAATCAACCTTTTGGTCCCAGTGCTTTCTCTCATGTATTTCACAAAGTAAACACATAATATTTATATATGTTTATAAACATATATAAACATATAATGTATTTCATTCAGGCCAAAAAACAAGGGCCTGGATTATCTTTTTCTTTTTTTGCTTTTTTTGTGTTGTTTTGTTTTGTTTTTTAACCAGGAATATAGTGTAGTCATTAACGTTAATCAGTTCTGCATCACTAGTTTCCACAGTCATGGAACATGTGTTACTAAGCACTGCTCGAACATGCAGTAAGGTATTAAGGATGTGTCTATAGGGAACTCAGTGCATTATTTTGAGATTATATGAATGATAGAAAGTAGAGCATGATAAAGTGGATACAATGTTGCCGCCATCCACCTGTGCCCACATTTGTGACTGCATTATAGCATATCTTCCTTTGGGAGCTAGGACACATAAGTGTCTTAGTAGAGATCTTCAGTGAAAACTATCTCCTGAGTAAAGTACACACACATACAATATACCTTGTCTTTTTTTCTTTCTCTAAATAAGAATTGGACTAATTTTTTCTGACTAAGGAAACTAATTTACTGCAAGATGTCAGCAGCTTCCTAGGGGTATGGATTTTAAGTTTAAAAAAAAAAGCTTAATATATATACGTGTGAGAGAAGTGATCAGCAGAGACTACAACTGAGAAGTCAAGTATTTGTGATTGTTCTCTTATTACAAGCAAAATAAAAACTTTTCTGAGCCACTGAAATTCTGATAATCAGAGACAAAAATCAAGTTATATAGAAAATCCTAAAATTAAATGACAGATATTTTTATCTAAATCTTATCTACTTCTCTTTAAATGTGTCCCTACTTTCACCTGGTCATATCCAATACCTTGGATCTTTTATTACCTCTTTTATTACTTTTATTGACTAAGTCTGTAGCTAATCGTATATCCTAGTAAAGAAGCAGTTTCAATAAGGTGTTGGAAAATAGCCTTTGAAGATATCTATTCTTTCTGTGGTTCCTCTGTTATAACTCTTACTTTACCAGTTCACAGAACAGTGCTCTGTCTATCTCTTTTAACAAGTTACCATGAATGCAGAAAACTGTATTCAGGATTAGCTTTTTCCAGGTGTGAATGAGTCAAGTGACAAAGTCCCATTAAGCTGAAAAAGAACAACTTTCAGTGATCCATTTGCCATATTGCCTAGTGCCTTATCAGCTGTCAGATTACATACCTGTTTTGTCTCATTGATTTCTCTTTTATTATTCATTGTATTAATTTCTTGTATCTCCCGTATTGACTGATGCATTTTTTTTCTGTCTGCAAATTTGTCTTTAAAGGCCCATATTGACAACTGCCCTATTACTTGTTGTACCATTACCTGTAATATTGTTTACTACTGCTTTCTACAGATTTTTTTGTTGCTTTCCTATTCTTCCTATCAATTAGTAGTTATCTGTCTGATTATATGGCCTTCCCCTTTTGCCCTTCCTCTTACTCCCATATTTTTGCTCTTTTACTTTGGTATGCTTCAAGTTTCCTTCAGTTTGTCACAATGTATACTAGACTATTGATGGTTGAAACACATTTGAACAAGTTGCTCAAAGAGGTAAAAAAAATAAATGTATTCATCATAACCACAATCCAAGAACATTTAACAAAACTGAAAAGAAAAAGGTTAAATTCATCACCGTCAGAGAAAAGCTCAACCAGTTACCGTCATTGTACATGTTTCCCCGGATTCTTAGCTGAGTTCTTGAGAGTACAGCATGTATGACCACAGCATCTGACACACACTGATACATCTTGGTTTGTGTTTAGCTTTCTTTAACTCTTGGAAAGCACATCTTGGAACTAAGTCACCTGCTGTCTCTTGAATAACATTGTGTGCTTTGTGATTATGAAATCCAGCATAACAAATTAATTAACCAGTACACTTTCACAGTTTGCTTCAGAACTATTTACTTATGTTCTTGAGATCAGTTAATACTGTTTTGCTTTGTTCCATTTTTTCACTCCCTGTCTCTTCTTAAATATATCTTTCAAATATATCTGAAATGATTCGGTTTGATTACAGCATAGAAGTTTGAAACTGTCCCTTAGAAGCTTGAGCAATCTGGGGGTCACCTGTGCATAGTGTAGAATGAGGTAGGAGCAAATCTCTAGCTTGATACATGTGCGTTTTTAACCATTGCTCTTTATCTTTTTGAATCCTGTCTCACAAACTTGCCATACTTGTTATATAGTGTTATTTTTCTGCTGCACTTCTGTACTCTAATAGCATTACTAGAAACCCTGGCACTGGCCACACTATGCATTCTAATTCTGCACACAAACCCAATAAGTATTAAATTAAAAATTTAATTTAAAATGCCTTTAAATTTGTGCTGCCTCTGTGTCCTCAATCTAGAGAAAATTTTTGTTCTTAGGTTGTTTCTCTGCAGCGATTGAGAGACGGGATTCCGCTTGATGCAAGCAGAATGTCGATTTATTATGGCTTTTT